>CM070706.1:29159675-29559675 GCA_036346265.1 Melocanna baccifera | reverse complement strand
CTTGACTTTGGTGAGTCAATGATAGTTTATGAAATGGTTTAAAAATAAAAATAGAAACTTATATTTTCGACTTAGGCTAATGGTTAGGTGGTGGGTGCCGGTATGCCTCGCGTTTGGAGACACCTGGTGGATTGTCGTGCATGTGGGTTTGTGGTTGAGCCTAAGTCAGATTAAGGACCGTTTCTGTGATTCATTTTATGAAGTCTTTTCGTACTACCATAAATCCGGTATGGGACGAACCTGACTAAGTAATTTGTGAAGTTTCAAATATAGTTTCGCTATAGGCTGAATGTGAGCGTGGCATAGGCCGCGAAAAGTCTCACATGGTATCAAAGGGGGCTCCAACTCGTGGATTCGAGTTGTGGTGAAATCTTAGTGGCGGCGTGATTATTTTGGCTATGGATCATTGGAACAGCCTTGTTATAAACTCTCCGCCGCACACCTAAGGCAGTGTGTTTATCGCGTGGTAAAAGTAAGAGAGAATGCCTTGTGGGTAAAGCTGTACACCTCTGCAGAGTTAAACATCTATCCTGGATAGCCGTGTTCACGATCATAAACTTGCTGAGTAGAGTTCTCACAGATTAGACTCGGATTTCATAAAACTTGTTTTATAAACAAAATGTTGGATTTGACAATGGTCCGGGTGGGATATTATAATAAAAATCAAAAATCGCTTTTAGAAACCGAAAAGAATAGACCTGTTGTTTGGTGGCTGAAGCTGGGCAGGCGCAAGAGATTTGCAGTTTGTCAGGTGTATTGGAAGTTTGTAACATTTGCTCTGTACAATCAGAAGCAGCTCTCTCCTGCCTTCCGTCAGAAAAAAACAAGCCTGACGTTTCGAATCAGTTCAGCTGGGACAGCTTAATACAACGGCGTTTTCAGAGTTAAAACAATTTGCCCTTACACTTTCTGAACCCTACTGTTTGTACCTATATTCCCCGAGAATGTAGTTTCTTCTCTTTTTTTTGCATTACTGCTTTCCTGAAGGCAAAATAACATGTCAACGTAAGTGGGTTGCTGTAGAAAGCACCATGGGAATTGGGAACCATTTCGAAACGCCAAGGCTCCACAAAACAAAGTGGTCTCCTGCCAGGACGTTCAGAAAGGAGACACCAAGTTTGCTATTCAGCAATCGGCAGTGAGCAAACATCCTGGCAACTCATCGCTTCTACAAAAGCAAAATGCATGCAGATGATCACAGGGTTACGATGTCTTGGTTAGTTGGGACTTGAGGGTAAATGTGAAAGAGCTGAGATGAGCATGTATCTCTCCATCTATATAAGCTTAGAGCTTCCCTGTGGTAGATTTTGTTGTAAAAATTACGGTTTTAGCAAAAATTCAGATTTAATTCCAGTATATATAAAAATAATCAAAGTATATTTCCAGTAGCAAGTAAATGACAACATCAACATGAAAATATGTAAATGTAGCATGTCATTTAAATAGGATAATATACTTCAAACACAGAACATGAAAACAATTAAAACCAACAAGAAGCTCATGTTTTAATGTGATTATTGCTCTCAGTTGTAGAATTGCTTAAGATCACTCCTGACCTTCTTGATACTTTGTCTATGCTCTTCTCAGATTGAAATGTCAATCAGATTCCAGATTTTGTACTCTAGATTATGCTTTTGATACGGGCAGCCCTGATCTTCTCGACGTAGAATCATGATAACTAGTGCTTCTCAACCAATCTCTCTATCTGTACACCCGTGCCCATGCATGAATTCACAGCTCTTTAGAAATTTACCAAGATACACCGAGCTTTCTCCACGAGACCATGAGTGGAGAAACGCCGTGCCCTCAATCCCCAATGGAAAAGCAAACACGACCTTGATTCAAGAACAATCGCACAATTCCTCTCAAGTAATTTTCGCATGGACACTTTGGTGAAAAAAAACAAGCAATATACTATTCTAGTTTTAATATGAAAAAGTGGTCTCAGCTCTAAGGCTACCAATACATGGCTCATATAGCCTCTTGGAACGTCCATAGGGTCCCCAAACCTAGTACAACTCAACCCTATATGGTTTTAGATACGAACTGTTAAAAAAGGAAACTAAATTTTACAGTCATTATATTATTTTGGTCATAACTTTTTATCTGTGATGAATTTGATACTGGGACTAGATCCATTGCGTAGCGCTTGAAATTATCTTTCCAACGAGTTCAAGAACACCCGAATCAGACTCCATTTGTGAAAGTTATGACCTTTTTAGTAACTGCCTGTCAGGCTGTCCCGAACCGAATCCGAATTGAATTCTGAGTTGAATCCAAATTTGAATCCAATTGGCCTTGTGGGAGGTACGAATTGGATTTAAAAATCTTATCCAAAACTTATAGTTTAAGTCCTTGGACTTCTCCTTTTTGCTCTCTCACTGAATGAGCTTTCTTCCTTCATGTCTTTGGCACCTAATGTGGTTATCTCTTCCTTTTGCCTCTCCATTGCTTTGCTATTGACAAACCTAAGAATGCACCATTTGAAAATATGAGGTAGTATTCCATTCTTATAATAACAACATTATATTTAGTTTGAAATGAGTTCACTTGGCAATGTTTCATGCGGCTCAATAATTTCTTCCAGTTGAATAATATATTTAACTGAAAAGTATATGACACGTGCATATCCGCATCAGCTTTACTGAGCTGTCACAGAATTTAATTAGCAAACAAAAGGAGACAACATACTATCGGTTAACTGAGTTTCAACTAAAGGAATGACCTCAAAGAAAGTACTATTAACAGCCTTAGATTAGGTGATCAACTTAAATGAGAACATGACCAAAGCAAACCACTTTACAAAGAAGAGTTGTTGCAACTAGGTTGAACACAACTTATAAAGTACTAAAAAATTCTAGAGATCACATGATTGAAAAGGAACAAAGACAACCAACAATAAGATACTAAGATGCCAAGGACTAAGTGACAGCAGAAGCACTACTCTTAGAGCACGAATCTAAATTAGATAATCAAATCAAACGCAATATTAGACAAATTTTCCTCATTGAGCGATTAAGCCCACACCACAATATTACTTTGCAATTTCTATCAATAGAGATTCTAAACAACTACTCCAATATGCAATCTGACAAGAAAAGAGAATTTCAAAGTGATAATTATGGAATACTGAAATGCTCACAAAACCGATGGCACTCAAAGCCACCGAGAAGAAAATCGAGCAAGGCACGCCAACAAGGTGTCGTCTCGTAAAACCAATTGCCTCACCGTGTCGCGCAAAGGGTGAGGTTGACGGAGATACAATGCCGCTCTTCACAATTGGGACACACCAAAAGTAAAGTTGAGGTACAGGATGCCGCACAAGACCATTGAAGATGTACTGGCCAAGTACACACAAGAGCAACTAGGCACCGAAGGAATCAACCTCTTCTTCCCCCTTCAAATCAATTCAGAGCCGAGCACTACCTCCACAAATATCCGATTTCCCAACAAAAGCTCCCAGAATAGAGCATAGAGGCGGACAAGATGCCTACAGAGAAGAGATCAAAAGCTCATTGAGCTCTCAAACCCCCAAGATCCGAAAGCAAAGATTGATTATATGAGGAAAAGAGGAAAGTCATTGGATTTCACACCATGGGCAAAGAAGAAGAGGAGCCCCCTTAAGAAGAGGAGACCTAGATCAACGACACAGTGGCCACGAACGGTCGGCTCTGAGGAACCGGGGCTACCCACGCCTCCAGCGCTACCTCTCTAGTCACCATGCACTTGAGCCACCGAGAGACCGGTGAGGGCACAACAGAGAGATAGGGATGAGTCCCTTATCTTGTCATTTCTCCCACCAACCTGTGGGTCCCTCCTCTAATTCTTTTATTCTCTATTTCTTCTTTTCTTAAATTGAGGAATTATCAAAATGCCCTTGGAAATCCAACAGATTTGAAGCTTGAGAGGCAAAATAAGTACCACGGAATACTTTGGATTTTCACTCATTAAGATATCAGAGAAAACGAAAAACCTGTTGCAAGTTTGTTTATATATTATCTTAGGGGTGCACATTTCGAGTTGGCTGCGTTGATCACAAGTGTTTTTTTATTGCCGAATAGTGATATCTGCTGAGTTTCGTATACACACACCTTCAAACTGAGTGAGCTGTGCTTACCTCTACCTTGCATAGGGGTGAAATAGATCGGATACGGATTGACTAGTATCCAAATCATATTTGTATTCATATTTATAAACGGATATAAATATGAATTTTAATATTCTCGAATATAAATATAAATATTATAATGAATACAATTCAAATCGAATATCTACTCAATTCGTCGGATCCGGATATCCTTATAACTTATGTAGTATGAAGACATTAATGCCATTTTATCCTCATATAATCACACTTAATCATTCTAATTCATTTACTTCACATAAAGAAACACGAATTCATGTTGAATTAAAAAACTTGTCCAACTAATTAGTCGTATTACAATAAAATATGCATATTACTTCGTTGAATACGAGTACATATACAGATAGTTTGGATAAAATAACATTTCGGATGGTAAAAGTCTATACCATATCTGTATCCATATTTTATACGAATTCGAATTCGAATATGAATAGGATTGAAATTGTTAATCGGATGAAAAAATCTATACCATATTTATATTCTATCGAATACGGTAATCAGATAATACGAATAATTCGTATCCACCTTTCACCCCTAACTTTGCATGCATTTTACACCATCTCATATATCTGAACTTGAAACATTAGCAGATGAATCCCAAAAACAGTGTTGGCATGTGTCGAGCAGAAAAGGCACATGCAATCACAAGTAGAATCGAGGGAACATAAAGGAAGAAAAGTGCACATTAATCGACTCAATCTGCACTGCATGTACAATGGAATTTAGTGGCGATCGTGATTTTTGGTCACCTAATGAATTAAAAGACCGTCGATTGTGTACATTTTAGATTGTTCATCGTTTATTCTGTTTACGTTTACGTTTGCTCTGTACAATCAGAAGCAGCTCTCTCCTGCCTTCCGTCAGAAAAAAAAAAAGAACTAGTCTGAAACGTTTCACCTCAGTTCAGCGGGGACAACTTAACACGGCGTTCAGAGTTAAAACAACCTGTTATTACGCTTTCTGAACCCTACTTTCTGTATCTGTATTCCCGAAAAAAAGTAGTTTCTTCTCTTGGTTTGCGTTACTGCTTTCCTGGAGGCAAAATAGCATGCCAACGTAGGTGGATCACTGCAGGAAACACCATGGGAAGCATTTAGAAACGCCATGGCTCCACACGAAAGGAAGTGGTCTCCTGAAAGTTCAGAATGGAGAGTTTAACTTTGCTATTCAGCATTCAGCAGAGGGTAGCAAGCAAACATCCACGGAGTTGTGCCCTGTTTAAAGATTCTTGAAATTTGTGTTCTGACTACTGCATCCTGGCAATTCGTCACTTGTATGCAAGCTACACATGCAAAATGCATGGATGCAAGGAGATCACAGGGATGCAAAATGTATTCATGTATATTATCTGAGAGGAGCTCAGGGAAACCGTCGAGTTTGATTGCCAAGTGATTTCTATTTCCGAATAATGATCTCTGCTGCGTTTCGTATGCATAACATTGTGTGAGATAGCTGGATCTAGTTCTAGTAATCTAGTTTACATGTGTTTTGTACCATTTCATATGTCTATACTTGAAAAGTAAGTCAATGAATTATTGTCATGTAAGGAGGTGGTGGAGCTTGTATACGATGGAACATGCTGGATACGGCTAAACAGAGCGAACATCAAAAGAAGTGAATTGACGCAACAGAACGGGAACAATATACATATATCAATCAACTCAATCTGTGTAATGGAATATATTTGATCATGATTTTGACAAATTAGGGAGTGTTTGGATCCAAATCCCCCTATCAAAAAAAAGGGGGCCATTAACGGATTCAAGAGACTGTCTATTATTCAGATTCTTCATCGTTTATTCATCTTCGTTCATCTCGAACAACACAACTAAACGACTTACTTATGCAATTTTCATATGCAAGCAGAGATTACACCTGCTACATGTAACATCACATGCGACCCCATATACGCAAATTACATAGTTCGATCGACTCATATTACGCATAATATAGATAGATAGATATATAGTTCACCACTGACAATAAAAGTAGAAGAATCTTGTTGCAGCTAGGAAGACTGTCTATTATTCAGATTCTTCATCGTTTATTCATCTTCGTTCATCTCGAACAACACAACTAAACGACTTATGCAATTTTCATATGCAAGCAGAGATTACACCTGCTACATGTAACATCACATGCGACCCCATATACGCAAATTATATAGTTCGATCGACTCATATTACGCATAATATAGATAGATAGATATATAGTTCACCACTGACAATAAAAGTAGAAGAATCTTGTTGCAGCAAGGACACGCGTCGACGCCGTACTCAAGAAGTACGTATGATTGTACTTGCCACGTCACGCGCAGGCGCATGCAGCCGGCTCACGGGTTGACGTAGACGTCGAACTCGAGGACGGCGTTGGGGTGGTCGAGCCGCACGGTCTTCCACAGCAGGTACCCGCGAGCCATCCGGAACTGCCCCGTGCCGCCGATAACCGACAGCTCCCGCACCGCCGCGCCGATGTTGTCGCGCCCGATCACCGTCACCGAGCTCCCCGCGTACGGGCCCGACGTGAGCACCACGTCCATGAGCACCAGCAGCTCCGGGTCCCCCACCGACGCCCAGATGTACTGCCCCTGCGCGCGCCCCACGGCCGACGACGACGGGGACGCCCCCTCCGTCAGCACGTCGTCGATCACGATCGTATCGCCGAAGTGGCCCTGCGGCCCGTTCACCACCTGCACCGCCGTCGGCGACGCGCCCGTCAGCACGTCGTGCATGTAGAAGTGCAGGTGCGCCGCGGACACCGGCCGCGCCGCCAGGACGACGACGACGAGGGCAAACAGCATGGAGTATAGCCTGCAGCAAGCCATGAGAAGAGCTGAAGAGGCTATATATATGTGTTGTTACTTCTTCCTCACTACGGCCTAATGCAATGCTTGTATAAATACTAGTAGTAGGCCATTGCATTTTTTATGGTGTGCTCTTGATAATGTTACTGAGGTGTATGTTTGTGATTCATATGATCTTTGCTGTGCCTGTCTCCGGAAAATGATGGGAACAGATCGATCGGTTGTACATGTTAATTGAGGATTTGACACTGCCAATAGATGCAATTAAAAATTTGCTCTTTCATATGTCACTGATATATAGGGTTAGGTTTTTTCGACTTCTCAAAACGACTTTTGACTTTTGGTACAGTACCTAACTTTCAAACGAAATATTTTTTTAAGACGGAGTCTACAAGTTAATTATAGTATACGTTAAAAGCTCAACATCTGTACCATCCAAAATCGCGAGTATCTCTCTTTCCATAATATTTATCGCAAACAACTAAAATTCAAAAATTTCAGCTAAAATATATAAGCCGCAGCAAAAAAAACAGTAACATAGTCCTAGAACCTACCGGTTAGTGACATATCGAGAATAAATCATCAATTATATCTATGTGAAATGGACAAAACGATTATGGCTGAATGTCGTGCATTAAGAGGAATGGACCCAGTGCTTATTAATTGAAGAAGCGAACAAAAGGACAGTTGATGCGTCGTTTTCGGAATGGACAGACGTTTCTATTCTCTATTGTACGTGTACCGTACTGTTGATCGCGTATGGACCAGTACTGTACGATTTGTCGGTGTGTGGCTGCATATGGCACAATATATACCAGGTTAAGCGGTGACCTGTCTATTTGTTGTTTACTTGTTGAGCAGTAGTGCTTTTCTTACTTGTTTTGGATGTAGTGGGGTGATTTTTCTGACTTTTGTCTGTTTAGAAAAATCAGAAATTATAGGGTCTGTTCTTTTCAGCTTTTGGTTTCTGTTACAGTATCTAACTTTCAAACGGAGTATTTTTTTAAGACGGGGTCTACAAGTTAATTATAGTACATGTTAAAAGTCTAATATCTGTACCATCAAAAATCGCAAGCGAGTATTTCTCTTTCCGCAATCTCTGTCGCAAACAACCAAAAAGCCATCAGCCGCAGCAAAAAAGAACAGGCCTTATAAATAATTCTAGCTTTTGGCCTTTTAGAGAAGCCAGAAACCAATATAAATATCTAGCTTCCATTTCGCTACGGGGATAAAGCAAAGTTATAAACGTATCACACAACACACTCCTCTTACTTGCATATCATGCACGTATATTTTCCTTACTTTTTAATAACTACTTTTTATCTTCAACTAAAAGTAGCCATAGCCAATATGAACAGTGACCTGCTCAGTTGTATGCGAGTGCAGTGCTCACACTATGCACAAGATCGGTGGAGGTATTTTCCTTGCCCTATATAATCTTGTACAAAAGTTCCCTGATGCATGGTGTCTTGCCTTGGGAAAATAAGATGATTTTGATGGAAGAGTAGTCTGTACTGGGTTTGAGATATTAGAGAAAACCAAAACAAAGAATACATTTTACTCAACCGAATTTCTGAACAGCACTGCAGAGGAAGTCCGCAGGTGGCGATGCCTGATGGTCCATTGGTTTATTTTACACCAAAGGCGGCATAGGTCCAGCTTTATTCAGAGAGCTCGAAGGAAATACTGGCACTCGAAGGAAAACTTTTCATTATTATTCAGAACAACTTGAAATTAGGATGTTCCTTGGCTTCTTTGTTGGATACATATCAATATAAGATTACTTTTTGAGACTTACGACAATTTATTCTTGAAAGTCCTAAAATAAATTTTAAAAGTTCCCGGAGACTCCGATCATACAGATGGTTTAATCGACAATATACTGATTGCATTTTGCCTGAGATCGATGAACTTAAAAAGCAATGGCAAGGTCTGGAATTAATATCTTGCAGGCACGAACATCATTGATTTCTACCTCCTCCATATGAGATGAGAGACGAATAAAACTGTAGGAACATACTGATCAACCCAACTAAGGGTGGAATATATGGAGGGGTTACCACAGTCTCATGCACCATTTGGAAAGAGAACGATACATTCATCTTCAGTAAGCAGTTCGTAACATAAATGAATGCCTCATTGCTTCTCATATCCAACATAGAGTAAAATTAGTAGGATTACTGCTTAATTTGTTCATGTTTCCTCAGTCTTCAATTCAAGCTATTGGAGAGAGAGAAAAAAGTGTACCTCTTTGTCCCAGCAGGATGGATAAGAGCTGTACACGCTTCAGGAATCAGGAGTCAGTACGAGTGTACAACTGCCGTTGCTCTATTTATCATTTCACTTCCCGTATTATGGTTTTTGCCATGTGAGCTCTGGATTCAGAGTTCCATGCACAGGAGTGGTCCGGAAGGGTAAACCGGATCACCGCAATTTCAACTGAGTTTTTGTGAGTTTCATCGGGTATTAGGTGGGCATTATGCTCACTGGTCACGGCGCCGTCCCCTTGTGCGCGTCGCAGCCTCCGCACGGGCCGCGTGCCACCGCCTCTGCACCCGCTCGTACGAGCCGCCGCAGCTTGCAGGCCCGCATTTCATGGAGTTTCGAGCAAATTTCAGAGAGTTTCCAAGGGTATTTCATGGAGGCTCAAACACCGAAACTGATTCTACTCGAACTTCCGATTCGATTCTACTACCGAGTTAATCCGACTCGAACTAATTAAGACTATATTAATTCCAACAGCTACTACTAATGTGCATGCTTAAACAGTATAGTAGCCTAGCTAGCTAGCAGGATTGCATCTGTGACATTGGGATCCATGGTGTTTTGGTCCTATCTATGGTGACATGTGTGTCCTGGATAATGTTATTGAGGTGTATGTTTCATATGATCTTTGTTGTACCTGTCTATGAAAGCAATGGAAGCAGATCGATCGAATTGTGCGTAAATGTTATTTTCATGATGATTTGATTGCTTTTCAATTAGAGGAAAGGACCCATCCAGTGTATAAACAAGCGAACAGAAGAACAGTCGTTGATGCGTCGTCCGCTGGATGGATATAGACGTTTCTGTTGTCTACTATTGATTGTATGGTCCAAGACTCCCCGTGTAGGTATGTCGGTGTGTTGCAGATACGTTTCAACATCTAGTTAATCTCTACCGTTTTTATATCTATTTCTAAAATTTCATTTTTTTTGATAAGTATTCAAATTTGAATTCAAATATTTTCGATCTTTTTTATCACTGGAAGCAATTTCTTTCTAGCTAGGCATGCACTTGTAGCATACTGATATGTTAGGAAGACATCTATGCGTTATTCCGATCGAGCAAACAACTGTAGTTTCTTACATAGGTGTTATTCATGAACAGCTATGTGACTACTTACATATATAGGTGTTATTCATGAACAGCTATGTGACTATGGGGGTGATCGGAATAGCGATGGCTTTTGGCTTTTAGCTGAAAAAACACTGTAGCTGGCTGAAAAAACATCAGAATGAGTTAGTGGATAGTGTAGTGAATAGTGAAAAAAGTCAAGCTAGAAGTCGCCGAAAAAGCCGAAACGATCACCCCTATGTGTTACTTTGCAACGCTTCAGAAGTCAGTACAACTGCAGTTCCACTGTTTATTACTGCTTTGCTCATGTTTCCTCAGTCTTCAAGTCAAGCTATTGGATAGAAAAAAGTGTTGTAATAAATACGGGATAAGCATAGACATTAATATAATTCCAGTATAGTTATGTAAGCACTTGGATGATATCAATTCAAATACAAATGATGTAACATGTATGTAATCATATAACTTGACCATATCATTTGAAATATAACACATATTCATTAATGGAAGCAAAAATCTTCTAGATTTGAACATGTATTTCAATGTACAGGGCATAGCTCAATTAAGACTAGCAATAAGCTCAAGTTTTAATTGTTTTTAGTGCTCTCAGAGGTAGAGTTACACAAGATTAATTCTTGGCCGTCCCGCTACTTATGGTTATATGATATTCATCAATTGAATGTAACAAAACAGATTCAGACCTTGAGCTATAAGTAACTCTTTATAGATTTGTCTAGATTGATTTCGGATCATAATCAATTACTTGTTTTTTCAGCCAGCAACAAGCTAAAGCAAAGTGATCATCAGACAGCTCACTATCCAGTCAATATAATTGTCTAACTCACAGTCTAAAGAATAAAGATTAATCAGGTGTACCACAAGCCTAATTAGACAATAATAGAAGCATGAGTTCTGAGTGATCAGTGTCAATAGTACACGTTTCAGGAGTCAGTACAAGTGTTTTAAATGTAGTTCCGCTGTTTATCATTTCACTTGTATTATGGTTTTTGCCATGTGAGCTCTGTGGTTTTTGCCATGTGAGCTCTGGATTCAGAGTTCCATGTACAGAAGTGATCCGGAAGGGTAACCGGATCACCGCAATTTCAACTGAGTTTTAGGGAGTTTCATCGGGTATTAGGTGGGCATCATGCTCACTGGCCACGGCGTCGTCCCCTTGTTCGTGTTGAAACACATAAGTATTGTTGGCACTCACAAATGGGAAGCAAAAAGACATAGGAGAGTTTGATGGCCTGCAGTGGAAAAGTTTCAGCAAGAAACGTAAAGCTCTGAAGCTTACAAGCTTTGAGCTACACCCATACTCATGCACACACATACTCTTGCCTGGGTACTGCTACTTGTTTACTACACACATTTCATGGAGTTTTAAGCAAGCTTCAGAGTCTCATGCACATTTCATGGAGCCTCAAGCAAGTTTCAGAGATTTTCTTGCATGTTTCAGAGAATTTCAAGTAAGTTTCAATGGATAGACAGATTAAATTTCCCAAGACCAAACAAAAGTACATTTCATGTTATGCAAAAGTACATTTCATGTTCCATCTCAACAATACAAGACTTGCATCAAGGTGCCCATCTCAGCTTATTACACAGAACACACACTAAAAGAAGTTCACGTATGAGGTTACATACAATCACATGCACATAGTACTTCATAACTGACAATAAGAGTAGACGGTTGTTGCAGCTGCGACACGTGAGCAAGACGCGCGTACGTGTGACTGTATTTGCCACGTCACGCACGCACGCACGCTGACTCGGCGAATGACTCACGCGTCCGCGTAGACGTCGAGCTCGATCAAGTCGGACCGGACGGTCTGCCACAGCACGTACCCACGCGCCATCCGGAACTGCCCCGTGCCGCCGACCACCGAGAGCTCCCGCACCGACGCGCCGGTGTCGTCGCGCCCCATCACCGTCACAGAGCTGCCGGCGTACGGCCCAGACGTAAGCACCACGTTCATGGCCACCATCAGCTCCAGGTTCGCCACCGACGCACAGATGTACAGCCCTGCGCGCGCCCCACGGCGACCGACGACTCGGTCGGGCCTCCGTCAGCACGTCGTCGATCACAAATGTGTTGCCGAAGTAGCCGCGCGGGCCGCGCACCACCTGCACCGACGTCGACGGGACGTCGTGCATGTAGAAGTGCAGGTGCGCGGACACCCCGGCCACCGGCCGCGCCGCCAGGACGACGACGACGACGAGAGCAAAGGACATAGAGTAGAGCTTGACGCAAGCCATGAGAAGAGCTGAAGAGGGTATAATTACTTGCTCACTACGTACTAATGTAATGTGATGCTCCAATGTGCATGCAATGCTCCTATAAATAGTAGTAGTAGTAGGCCATTGCATTTTTTACGATGTGTTTTTGATAATGTTACAGAGGTGTATGTAACTATGTATATGGTTGGTACGATCTTTGCTGTCTGTGCCTGTCTCCGGAAACGATGGGAACAGATCTATCGCGTTGCACATGTTTTTTTCGTAAATGAAATGGACCCTGTGATCAATTCCAGAAGCAAACAATGCGTCGTCTATGGAAATGATCTTTGCTGTGCCTGTTATGAAAATGATCGGAACAGATCGATCGCGTTGTACATGTTTTTTCCTAAATGAAATGGACCCTGTGATCAATTCAAGAAGCAAACAATGCGTCGTCTATGAAAATCATCTTTGCTGTGCCTGTCTATGAAAATCATCTTTGCTGTGCCTGTCTATGAAAATGATCGGAACAGATCGATCGCGATGTACGTGTTTTTTCTTTCAACATTATCTGGATGTGTCCCATTAAGAGGAATGGACCCGGTGCTTAATCGAGGAAGGGAACAAAAGAACAGTTGATGCGTTGTCTTCTAAACATATCGACGTTTCTGTTCTGTTCTGTACTGTTGATCGCTGCAAGCAATCTCGTATGGAGCAGTGTACGGGTGTCGGTTTGTTGCTGCACATGGCACAATATATTTCAGGATAAGCAGTCACCTGTCTAAGGACCTGTTCTTTTTGGCTGCGGCTGATAGCTTTTGGCTGCGGCTTATGGCTTTTTGGATGTTTACGACAGAGATTGCGGAAAGAGAGATACTCGCTTGCGATTTTTGATGGTACAGATATTAGTTTTTTTAACATGTACTACAATTAATCTGTAGAACTCATCTTTAAAAAAATACTCCGTTTAAAAGTTAGTTACTGTAGCAAAAGCCAAAAGCGACTTTTAGAAACCGCAATTTGTTGTTTTGTACGCAGGCGTGCGATCGAGATCCATGAACAGTGCATTCTCGAAAAGGGAGAAAAATCTATGAACAGCTGCAGGTTGCTTTGCTGAAGGATAAATGGTGCCTGGTACATTTGCAATTCAGCCAATGATCTAAAGATGTATTCTAAGTAGTCTGTCTATCTGTCTATCATTTCGCTTGTTAATTATATGCCAATGGTTGTTGCCATGCGAGCTCCGGATTCAGATTTCAGAGCTCCATGTATTTACAGTGCTGAACTGATTGCAAGCGCAAACATTTTTTGAGTTAGTTTGTGGCAGGAGACATACATTTCTAGACAACACAACAAACCTTGGGGAAATAAGATGATTTTGATGGAAGGGTCTATATAGATATTAGAGAAAACCAACACAAAGGATACATTTTACTCAAACGAATTTACGAACATCAGTGCAGAAGAAGTCCCGATGGTCCATTGGTTTATTTTAGACAAAAGGCCTAAGTCCCAGCTTTATTAAGAAAGCTCGATGGAATGCAGTGGTGGAAGTCCATTGGTTTATTAAGGATATGCCTATTCACATAAGTTTCAGGCGACATTGGTGTCGACAAAGATTAAAATTAGTAGGATTACTGCTTTGTTCATGTTTCCTCAAATACAGAATCCCATTGTATCTCTTTGTAACTGCTGGTTGACCCAGTAAGAGTACTAGTCATCATCCCGTGCATCTACACAGGCTACTGTCCATATATATTATGTAGAAATATCCTATTATACTTTTAACAGCTCTATTTTTATTTGACATATAGCTAAAATTCCCTATCACTTCCTTTTATTTATCACTCCTATACACTGCAATTTGCACTTCCTTTTTCCTCCCTGCCGAAGGCTCTTTGATTTTGAACTGTAAATGCTTTTGCAATTTATACCTGTAGCTTTGAGACATCGAACCAGTTGCTGCTTAATTGTTTGCTTCATCCAATATATCTCCTTCCTATATATGTTTTAATTTGTCACACTACGCCCCCGTGGAGCGCCAGTTTATACCACAGGAATTACCAACGTCTATAGATCAATGGAATATGTCTTCTTATGATAATGGATCATATGCTATGTGGATTTTGATCAATCACCACCATAAGAAGTCTACCTAGCTCCATGTTTTGCTTGCTGCCTCTTCTTGGGCCATCATACCCGTGTTTTACTTGATGGCCTACTCTTCCATCTCATGCCGAAATTACTAAGTATATTTTATTTGCATGTTCAAAACCAAACTCTCTCTTCCTATTATATAAATTGACAGAAAGAACATCGATCTAAAGAAAGAGAAGGATCGATGGTAGTTTGTATATGGCATATATCCGAACCATGCTCATGTTAGAATTAAGGCTTGAGAAAAGGGCCGGCATAGTGCAACCATATAGATGTATGATGTGATTATTTTCTGCTCCGGACATCATACGGACACATAGAAAGCTATTTTCAAGTCAACCTTTTTATAACCTACTGTTATATTCTCTATTATATTATGTCACAGCACGTAGATTAAAAATTAAATCCAACTTAAATTAAATTAGGAATCATCTCCCTGTAATCATGCATTGTATTCTTCTTTGCATGCATAGATGTTGCTATAGTGTAAGACCGTGTGGAGTGCCCACATGTTTTGAGACGAGTATTTGATTTTATTTATGCTTCATTATCAAAATTTAAGTTTGATTTTATGTCATTTGCATTATCTAGTTTTGTTGTTAGGTGATCAGTAGTCTGACCGACTATGGGCAGTGATTTGACCGGAGCAGTTGTACCGGCCATGGGCGGCAGGCTAACGAGGGAGCGGTTGTACATGCCTGTAATTGGTGGTACATTTATTCCAGAGATGTCCTTGTTTTGTTGCCTAAAGGATTCGAGAGCAGTGCGACTGGCCGTATGATGGCGGTCTGACCGAAGGTGTGTTGAGCAGTCTGACTAGCATGGTTGCTACGGTTAGACTGGCTCCCCTGTTACCAGGGTCTGACCAGGGTTTACCGGGGCGGTTTGACTTGCTGTTGGTTGGCAATCAGACCGGCCTTTTGCTGAGTGAGTAAGCTGAGTTTCATCTCAATTGTGTTGTTGCTATAAGAGTTTTTCGGGAATCCTTGCAAGGCGTTAGTCACGGTAGGAGTCCATGTAAATGTTAGTCATAGCGGGAGTCCACGCAAGTGTTAGTCATGGTAGAAGTCCATACAAGTATTAGTTATGACGGGAGTCCATGCACCGTGTTAATCACAGTCGGGAGTGCCATGTGGTGTTTACTATAACGTTGCGTAAGTCCAAATGAGGCTACATCTCAAGCGGAGAAGCACCTCGGATGGGCTGAGTGGGGGGCCCAAGTGCTAAGACATTTGGTTACTCCACTAAAAACTCAAAGTTCAGTAGGGCCTGGCCCCCACTTGGTCTTTTCTAAGTCCGCCCTTGATTAGAGTTTGCTTCAAGGAGATGCATCATGAAGGTCAGTATGTGGCAATTGCGTAAATTGTTGAATACCAGGTTGAAAGGCGGTTAGCCAAACCGCCACGGTGGCCTAAGGTGGATTAAGTCATATCTTGATGGATGTAGCGTCTTATTGGGCTATTGAAGACATGTGGAAGTTGCATTTTGAGAAGCGTGTCTGTGTGTAAGTGTAAAACTCGTTTATGTGTGGATTATTGGGTTTACCCATTTGTAAATACTTGTATCCACTAAGTGTGGATTGGTTGCTAGGGTTATATGTGAGTTGATGAGCCTCCACTATATAAGCACTTTTGTGTGCTGAGAGAAAATATCTCTTGCGCTTAGAGAGGCACTTTAGAGTTAATATTTCCTTGTGTTAGAAGTTTTGTATGAGTTCTCTAGGATTAGAGCTTTATCCTCTATGATAGAATGGCTGTAAATATTCATATCTAAGTATCAATAGATTTATCAAATTTGTCTAAGTCTTTGTACTCAAGTTGAAGTTCTTGATTTGACTTGATTTTTGGTATTTTATTTTCCCCTCTTAATCTTTCTTGGTGCCAAGGATATGTAAGTGATTGAGATATATTTTGAAAACCAAATTCCATCTATCTAGATACTTTCTATAGAAAGATCTTGAGTTTACCTGCTTTTGGTTCGTTTGGAGCTCTTTTTATGAAACCTTGCTTCGGGGTTTTGACTTTAAATCTTTGAATGTTTTTACTTGCTGTGACATATGAGAACTCATCTAAGATCATCTTGACTATCCTTAACCCATGAGCTAGCCCTTGGCTCTAGGTTTGATTTTGACCTAGTTTTGGTGCAACATTCCTTACTTTGGATAAAAGTCAGAACTTTGATATGATCTTCTTGATTTTTGGTTGGAATAGGCTTATGACATCCTTGTAAAGATTTGTACTAAGTTTCATAAGATTTAGAACAGTGGTTTTTGAATTGATTCTTTTGGAGGCTTGAACCCAAGCTATTCTTGCCTCTGCCCGAGCTCCTGTTAAACCGGCCTAAGGCACTGGTCAAATCGACCTACGGTCTAACCGGCAGTGACCTTCGGTTAGACCGCTACCTCCTACTGGGACCGCTAGATGAGTGTTTTGGTTCTGTTTTTGTAAGGTTGGCTTGCAGGCTTTGTGTGCTTGATCTTTCGTTGCGTGTTTCAAAACTGTGGACAACCCGCGAGGTTAGATTTGATATCGAAAAAGAGTGAGCTCTTATTCACCCTCTCTAATCCTCCCCTTCGGTCCTATGTGTAGAGATTTCTTTTCTGTTTAGCTACAATCTATAACCGATCGAGCAGACTTGTGATCATGGAGACGATATCATCTCCTAGGGGCGGCACGGCGGAAGCTATGGAGGCGACGGCTCAAGAGCGGCACCGCTTTGATACCATGAGAGCGTGGAATATTTAGGACAATCATGCTATATAATTCATTAATTGAAGTCACAAATGGTTACATATATATAGTCTAGTATGGCTAATGGGAACATATGACTAATGTGAACACAAGACTAATATAAACACACAACACAAGATTAATGCAAACTCAAGAGGTTGAGCATAAAGCACGATGAGACGAGGTGTTCGATAACCAAAGTGTCAGGCTAACATCTGAAATCAAGATTCAGATTTTTGTACTTCCATGGGGATGTAATCAGCTAATTCTAACAAAGTTTTTTGAGGACCCTGATCGTAACAATAAATTCTTCTATTTTGAATTGGGAGTATGGCATTTGTAATCATGATCTACACTGATTAATGCCTCTCTTCCTTCAAGCATGGGGATGTAGCTGATTCAGCAAAGCACATATTTAGCATGATCTGGACAGTACCAATTGACTATGCCAGTAGGATGACCTGATTAGTTGATGGTACTGAATGAGCTGACACACTATGCACATGAATAGAAGTTGCCTTTTTTTTTTTTGCTTGATCTATATAATCTCATAAGGAAGTCTACTTTGGCGCTTTGCAATGGGAAGTAGATGAATCTCCTGAGAAAAACTGCACTACTGCATTTGCGATAATGGAGCAAACCGAAGCAAACACTCCATTGTTTTACACATATGTTGGCGATAAACTTGGAATGATTATTGGCGTCAGGAGAAGTCCGTGTCTTTTCTTTCTGTCAACTACTGACGTTACATTCCTGTCGTTCTTTTCTCCAAGCTGTTCGTTTTGCTGTATTAGCACCTCCTAGTGCCGACTGTGCATTCTTTATTTACCTATTGTTAATGAACTTACGCAGTTGTCTCCTTTCAAAAAGATAAATGTTGGAGCTCAAAATTCTGAGTTCATGAACAGAACGAAAATATGAGTAGAGATGTGATTTGCCAGAGAAAGCGATCTATTTCATATGTCTTCGATAATTCATAAGTCATGAAAACATTGACAAGGCTAGAATGAACCAATAAAACAAGTAGATGACTAACCAAACCCTGACAAAATTGCTACTCCCTACTGATCATATGGACATTCCATTTCAGTTATGAATTCAGTCGAATTAACCAACCAAAATTATCCATGTCAAGAATTTTATGGGCAAGGGTTGGGATATCTTGCATGAACGTCGTTGATCTCTGCAACAATGTCCTCCGGGAGATGGATCCTTGCGGCCTGAAGAATTTCATCAAGCTGCCATAATTTAGTTGCACCAAAAACAGCTGATGCCACAAGGGGGTGTCTCATGACAAACGCTGAAATTATCAACAGGAGAATCAAAGATCTGTGGTTACTGGTTAGAGAATGCAATTTCACATAAAACAAAAATGGCGAGGTATCATACCAATTGCTAGACTTGCTGGAGAAATGCCATACTTAGCAGCAATCTTTGTGTATTCCTAAAACAATTTGGAAAAACTAATGTTTAAGAGCTTAGAAAGAGCTTCAACACGATATACAAATTATCAGAAAATTAGTAGCGCACCTTAACAGCTGCTCTCAATTTGGAGCTTGAAAGGTTGTATCTGGATTCACCCTCAGAGTATCTTCCTACAAAGCAGGAGGAACACTAATATTGGTCCAGAGATGCAAAACTGAAATGAGGGATAAGGAACCTGGCTATGAACCTACTTAATATGTACAACTTAGACCTTTGAAAAGATTCATTCTTGCATCGGGTGGACCACCATCATCAGATGAGTGATACTTCCCTGAAAGTATACCCATTGCCAATGGGCTATAAGCCAGCAAGCTGATTCTGCAAATGTCATAGTTCAACAATGGAACTTCAGAAAGAATTTGTACAAAATAGAGTAATTGTTCAGTACACTTCAGAAAGTTCATCAGGACTACATCTTGAGATGGCAATACTTGTCACCTGTCAAGCTTGCTAACAGAAGATAACAGTTAGTTACAGTAATATGTAATGGATACCTCTCGTGATGGCAGCATTCTGCCAATCCAGAATCAAAATTTCGACACAGCAAGTTATACGAGTTCTGCAAAAGCATTGCAGAAAAAGTATGGAAGTGTAATTCTGGTACTGAATAATATGAACTAGAATTATAACGTGCTCCTTACTTGAACTGTCAGTATCTTGGAGCGCAGCTGAAAATTCTTGCTCACCAGAAGGAACTTCATCAACCCATATGGTGTTTCGTTGCTAAGACCAATGTACCTAATCTAACACCATCAATCATAAATCTGCCAAAGAAACATTTTTGATAAAATGCAAAAGTAAAAACACCCATGCAACATACCTTGCCGGCATGTATGGCTCTTCCAAGAACCTCTAGTTGTTCTTCTATTGGTACAGACATGTACTGACGGCTCGGATCATACTCTGTCTCTCCAAACATCGGAACATAACTGCAAGTTCAACATGCCTTGTTAAGACTCCGCGACGCACAGATCACAAGCTAGAAACATGGCATGACAGTTAAAGGCGTGAAACTGTATTGCTGTACAGACCGATCAGGCCAATGTATCTGGTAAAGGTCGATATAATCCACTCCCAGCCTGAGCAAACTGCACACGATCACAAGGAACATAATAGCATTCAGCTATCAACAGAAAGATCTGGTGTCCAACTAAGCAAAACAATTCTTTTGAGGAACCTGCGTTGTGTTGGTAAATCTATCGGTGTCTATACATGCAGTGCTACAGATTTGAGTAACAAACTTTTTTACGAAACAAGCATCAAAATACACATAACAAACTGACCAAGAAAGACCAAGCAAGCATCTGAAGTTCTGAACAGAAGCACAACGAAGTACATACACTGATTAACCGACCTATTATTGATTGCCTCTGTGATGTTCCGGGAATCGAGAGACACTGGCCCGTCGCGGATCCACGTCATTTGACCAGACGGCCCTGCAACCTATCCTAACAATGCAGCAGCAAGCGCAGCAAGAAACTGCAATTCAGTTCAGTGGTAGCGTGCTACTAGCCTACCATTCAACTAGCAGTGACTGTTACGAGGGGCTTTGACCGTTGACCAGTGACTGACCTTAGTCGCCAGCACGACGCTGTCGCGCGGGACCCGCCGGGCCCGCAGCCAGCGGCCGACGAACTCCTCGCTGCGCCCGTGCGTCTGACTGCGCTGCGGGACCGGGTACCTGAGTTTTGCAAACAAGACCCCCTTACTTCCGCTTTTTCTTCAACTTGAACGATTGGGCCGTTTCTTGGAAAAAGGATGGAATTTGGGGGGGCGGGTTGAGAAGACCGTACATCTCTGCGGAGTCGAAGAAGTTGACGCCGGAGTCGAAGGCGGCGTCGAGGAGGCGCAGCGAGTCCGGCAGCCTGCTCTGCTCCCCCATCGTCATCGTCCCTGCAAAAGAATGCTCACACGCAAGCGGAGTTAATACGAGAGAACCATGGACGGATGGGGAGAGAGAGAGAGAGAGAGAGAGAGGGATTCGAGACCAGACCAAAGCAGAGGCGGGAGACGGATAGGTCGGGGGCAAGGTGGAAGGTGGGCATCGACATCGCCGGCCTCTTCCTCTTCCTCTGCTCCTGGTGCTCTGTTCTCCCCTCCTCTGTACCAATGAAGAAGACGGACCGGGGGTCCGGGGCTGCCCTATCCTATCCGCCCAGAGGTTTTGCCCCCAAGATTCGTGCGGCTGTACGCTTTTAGATTCGTGCGTAGCATCATTTGCATGACGAGAAAGCTCAGACGGTCACACTCGCGCCTGCCCACAGCGCTTCCATCCAACAAGCATTGGGTTGGGTTCTTCCATTGCCAATCCTTCATGGGTTTGTGATGATGGTTTTGATTACTTGCAGAAACTTTTCCTGACCTGTCTATATATATAATGGCATAGTGCTAATGAGCTACATGAAAAGCTACTCTGGAAAACACCATGCGGCAGGAAGTTGATGAATTATTACTCGGATTTTTTTCCTTCGGTTTTTGCTTGAGATATTAGAGAAAACCAAAGAACATAGCCTAATATTTTGATGAGGTTGGCAGGTATTCGAGTATATCAGCGTGTTACTTCATAATGTTTATGCTTGTTCTTAGTTCTCTTCTGAGGTTGTTCATATTCTAAATCTAACTCTTTTATCTATGATATGGTTGCTAGCGATAAGACAAACACAAGTGTGAGCCTCACTATTGAGCCTATTGATAGGAACTGCTATGCCTTTTGATACAAATCTGGACGCACATGAGCTGCACTATCTGTGAGCGCTGGAGTACAGGTTTGCTGCATCAAGACAGCATTGTATACCAAACGAAAGGGGCACACCTCTTTCGCCAATGGTACAGGCTTAAGTATATGATTTGTTGCTTCCATTGTGTTTTGGTTTGGATCTTTGATTGTTTATCAGTTTATGTTATTGTTTGTGAGCTCATGTTGATTTCATTAGGTTGCGGAAGACGGACAAGTTCTTGATAGCTAGAACACATGCGAGATAGCAACAGTTAAGTCTTCCGCCAATGGTTCCTGCATCTGGAAGAAGTTCATCAACGCGGAGAGTGAAAATTCCTTTTGAGAAGTGTTAGAAAAATGTAGCCATTGAAGCATGCACTACCTGATCAATATAATTGCGGAGTAAAAGATAGACTAACATATAAGGATACATCATGGATTAGGATTATTGATTGGTCAAAATAAACAGGATATGTCTATCTTCTTTTATGTATGTTTGTGGATTGTAGTTCAAACTGTTAGCTCCAAATGAATGATGTAAATGGCTTCACTTGCGAAAATCAAAATGATACTTCCAATTGCTTTTTCAGCCACAATTTTTGTGATTCTACAATGGAGTTTTACAAAAAAAAAAATCATTATAAATCTGTTGTGTTTTGACATGTTTGTGTTAGTTGCTCGATATTAGCTCAGGCAGGCTCATCAAATGTTGGCAATGGTGATATTATCTTGTTCATGGAACCAAACTTTTTCTCTCTAGCATTACATATTTCCTTCCCCCTTTTTGCTGCTACATAAAAGTGTAAGGAGAAAATCAGGACAATAAAGGAATCATAGCACTCCTACCATGCGAATGAATAACACAACATGATGAATCAATCTAATCACAATGTTCAGTTCTTAAATCAACTGATAAGTCTGGAAATTTTACATAATCTGACATCTTCGAAGCAACTAGATGCATGTCATAGTATCCTCCATGGCTTTAATTCCCTTAAGAAATCCAAATGGACCGGGTGACATTTTCTGTTGTGGTGTAGCTGCATCTCTTGCTTCTTATGACTTGTGAGCAGAAGAAAATAACATTAACAATGGTAATGATGGTTGCTCAATCAAAGTGGAGCTTTGCTCCACTTGTGGTGTCAGGTGTGTCATGTCTCATGTTTGCCATCCTGGTTTATGCATGGTTGTGTGAAGTTTCAGGAAGCTCACACAAATGCACTCTTTACCTGAATGCTAACTCAACCCGTCATGCATAACTTTTTTTTTTGAACTGCATATATATTCAATCTCGCTCAAAAAGCTCTCCTAACACATCTACTATGAGAGATGAATAACTCAGTAAATATTTTGGTCCAGATTTCGATCGTTTGATATATTAGAGGAAACCACATCAAATACAAAGAATCCATGAAGCATTGGACTAATGGAATAGAAACTCCCTTGATAGCATTACCAATCTTTCAAAAATAGGTCTGTGATGATGCCTTGATTAGCTAAAAAAATTCCTGACCATGTGCATATATAATGCTAATGTGCTACCTGAAAGCTCTTCTTACACCATATGACTGGAAATTGATGAGTTATTGATTTTTTTTTCAGTTTTTGCTTGAGATATTAGAGAAAACCAAAGCAAATGGCACAATTCTCCAACGATGTTTACTGCACAAGTCTTCAGGTATATTTAGATTGCATTATATATACTCTGTTTCTTTGATGATGTTTATTCACAACTTTTTTTCGAGCTTGTTCATGTTCTAACTCCTCTTATTGCTTCCAATCCCAGCTTCTCATGTGTCTGTGCATAGGAGCGCCATCCACTTCTGTATCTAGTGGTCAGGCACTAGACGCAGATGAGCTGCAGTTGGGGTGTAGATGGAGTATTAGATTCGACACTCTTCAATCACTAAGCAGGAGTGACTGAAGTACTCTTTCTTACCAACGGTACATGCATATAAGATTTGTTGTTTCCATTGTAGTTTGCTTTGGATCTTTCTTGTTTACGTGACTGTACGTGAGTTCATGTTGATTTTACCAGGTTGCAGAAGACTGACAAGCCCATGAGAGTGCCACGTCGAGGGAAATTGATCCTACTGCAACAAGATTAGCACCCTTGAGTGCTAAACATCCTTTGGTGAAGTGTTAGATCAATGGATCCCTCAAGAAAAGGAAAAGAAAGTGACTCATAATACTGGGGGAGTAACAATGATACTTACAGTCATGAGTCATGGCATATGTGTAATACATAGGAATAAATGGTGCTTATTGATTGGTTAAAATAAATGTGATATTTCACTAGTGAAAACTGAAATCAAGCATACCCTGTAGTTTCTTTTTAAGCGACAACATTTGCCATTGTACATGTACAAAATCAATTATAAACAAAGATATTATGTCAAACAGGCTGATTGGATATTGGCAGTGGTGGTATTATTTGGTTCATCGAACCATAGTTTGTTCTCGCTAGCATTAAATTTTTCTTCCCTTCCTGCTGCTACACAAAAGATTTAGGAGAAAATCAGGGCAACAAAGGAACGTTAGTACCATGGGAGGGATCGGATCAACATGTAGAATCGATCTACTAAGTCTTAAAGACTTCTTACGTAATCTACCATACTCGATCACTGTCCGTTGGTGAGGTGAAAGATCACAACATGGCTCATGTGGAAGCCAATGTGAGGTAGCATTGCCTCACAACGTTTCCGTGATCAATTCAGTCAAGCATCCGATATGGTTAGCTTCTGAAACTTCTTTTTTACGTTGCTACATTTTGCAACCAGGTTCAGCCCAGGCATGTATTAGATGCCATGTCCACAAACATAAATGTAACTTGCATGCCATAGTATCGTCCATGGTGTGTCATGTGTGTCATCCCTGTTTATGCATGGGTTTTGCTTTGAGAATTTTGCAACGATCTGCATCTAAATCTGTGTGATAGTATTCTGTGAGGCACTGTAAAGTTTCAGGAAGCTCACACAAAACAACACACCACAACCATCTAGTACATTGCGCTCCTCCCTGAATATAGTTCATGGATGTGTGGTGACATGATCAGTTATACATACACTCAACTTGATTTTTCTTGGCCCTGCGTCTATATAAGCCCGCACGAAAGCTCTGATAAGATAGATATTAAGAGAGATTGACTTGGTCTTAAAAAACAGAGAGAGATGAATGATTTGGATTTTTTTTCTTTGCACATATTTCATTCGAGATATTAGAGGAAAGCAAATCAAATTTTACTGTATGTTCTTGGAGTGGTTGGTTTCAGGTACAGTGTTCTTCCTACATTGTTTCGGTGCAGCAGCTACTTCATCATGGAGGATGGTGACTCTTAAATTTGATTTCTTCTCTTTTGTCACGAATCATTTCCGCACGAACTTAACCTGTAATACTCTGGTCTTGCAGCCTCAGTTCTTTTCGGCGCCGGAAGAAGCATTGGCTGCAGCAGTTGCATGAACACATGACCTCTGAAGAGCAACTCATGCGAGCTGCTCAGGAGGCAGGACAAGCAACTCCTCAACTCAGTCAATAATCTCAGAAACAATTGGGTATATACCACTGAAATATATCCACTTTTGATATCTATCATCGTAAAATTTCCGTTCACTTTAATACCATCGAAAAATCCAGATTTTTAGCAATATACCACTTCGTGTACCTCCGTCTCCCCTCCAGTTATCCCCTCTCCTCTCCATTTCGTCGCCCACTAGTCCCCATATCAACCCCGCCGCCACGGACACCCCCTCCTCCCCCGTGCCGAGCGCTCGCCGAAGCACCGCCTCCATCGCCTCCCACTCCCACCCCTAGCCTCTCCATCGAATCAAAACCCACGATCCAGATCCAGGCGCAGGCGCAGGGCCGCAGGGAGCAGTAGCAGCAGCCCGGGACGCTGCCGCAGACGCCGGTGATCATCTACGACGTGTCACCGAAGATCATCCGCACCAAACCCAGCGAGTTCATGGCGCTCGTGCAGCGGCTCACCGGCCCGGGCTCGGGCCCGCCGTCGGCCGAGGCCCAGGCTCAGGACTACCAGATGGATGAGCCCCTGCAGGGGCAGTCGTTCCTGCCGCCGGAGCTGCTGCTCTCGCCGTCGCGGCGAGGCTGGCTACCATCGAGATGAATCATGGCATCAAGTAGAGGGGCACTAATTGGGTGGCTTGTGTTGCATGTCTGTTGAAATATGCTTTATCTGTTAGAACTAACTGTTGACTTGTTGAGGGAATCAATAAAAATCTCTTTTTTATCTCTCCACGAAGCCACAGCACCCTGAACGTTGTGTTCAAACTACTTAGGGGTGAATAGCGATAGCTTTTAATTTTTACTTAAAAAATATTGTAACTGATTAAAAAAACACTGTAACTGAGTTAGTTTATTGAGTATAATTAAATATAAAAAATATATAAAAAAACCGAAAACAAAAAATAGAAAAAAGTATAAGTAAATTTTTAAAAAAAGGAAAAAATGAATTTTTTTACTGTAGCTACAGTACCTGCTATAGTGAAAAAACGCCCACCGCACGATCGCAGAAGCTGTTCTGATCGCTGCCTTAGGAGCAAGAGGAAGAACATATTGTTCTTATTTTTTTTAGCTTCTAAAAACTATTTTTTTTATTTTTCTATGGTACCTAGCTTTTAAACAGATAACATTGCTTTAAAATAGGATACCATATTCGAGAGGCTGGCTGAAGACCGCTTATGTAATCAAACTCCCATGTGTCCTGATTACTGCAAAAGGATATCCTGATATTGCCACAAGGTGCTTGCTATACTATGCACTTACAAATATGGAAGCATATAAATGGGTTTGGAATTTATACAGATATGGTACTATCTTTGGGTGATCAAAGCTTTATCATGACAATATTATCAAACGATATTATGTTACTCTTCATTTTCAGCTTGCAATGTGAAATGGCCTGGGCTAAGAGGAGATGATCTGCAGCTTATCCCTCAGCGCATTTCAAGAGCTGAAGCCACGTGATTTGCAAACCCTTGGGAATCAATTATGGGGATTATGGGTTGATTACTTTTAGGGATACCTCAACTGGTACTGTTATGATTAAAGATATAGTGAGCGTTAATAATAAGTTCATTCTCAAGGATTATAAGTTAGAATTGAGTAGTATTACACTTTATTGTAATAACACTAAAACCCAGTGCAACATTCTACAACTAAACATATTGATATCAGATTTCATTTTCTAAGAGTCCATGTGGAAAAAAGTGATGTTGTTTTACACTTTGTTGAGTCTGATTTTCAGATTGTTGATATTCTCACTAAGTCGTTTGATACTTCTCGATTTGTTCATTTGTCGAATGAGTTAGGGATATGTTATCTAATGGGATTGTTCTGAGAGGGTTCTTTTTGTATATCATTGTAAAGGTTTGTTTTTATTTTCATTTTTTAGAACTTCAATTATTATTTAAAGCAATAATCACATAGAAGCCATGATGTGTATTTTGAGCTTTGTTGATCATGATTTTACATATGTAGCTTAGCAAGGCTATAATTAGATATTTATTAAAATTTTCCAACTTGCATAAACAACATGACAAGGCTGACTTCTTTGGCTATGTTTTGATTAGAGTGATTACTTCTTGAGATGTGTCATGTTTAAATACCTAGTTAAATTCTGATTCTAGGTCAAGTCTAAGTTTAAGCCATTCTAATTCCTTCGTGAATTACTTTTAGCTTTTCTAGAAATACATGTAGAAAATTGTAGTAAAATTGCTAATTATGTATGCATCTCAACAATTTTTTCTCACGAGACGACTTGTTATTATACTAGGCATAAACTTGGAGGGAGTTTTGTGTGACTGAGATCATAAAACCTTAAGCTTTTTAGTTCGGCATGATTGAAAAGTAAGGCTTGAAATGCTACAATTTATGAAATGTGATTTAAGTTGGCTCAAAAAGGTCATTATAAATATACTAAAATTAATTTGGATTGAAGCATAGGAGGCCGTTGTAGATAGCTCTTAGTCTAGGATGTGCTTTACTAAGTAAGCCATAATCAAGTGTTAGTAATAAAGTGATATGTGTTAAATTACATAAATCTATGTTAAGCTTTGTGTTTCAGTTTGGTACTTGTGACTCATTTAGTTCTTGATTATAGCATCTAAATTTAAATCTGTATTTTTAGATGGCTATCCTTTTTAGTGAGATCTTTAGTTTAACTGATCATTTTTGTGAAGGTCTGTCATATACATTAATTTACTTAATCATATTATAAGCTTCTTTTGGCCTGTTTTGTTATATATGTATGCTTATGTTTAGGCAAGCTTTATAAGATCATGACTTTATACACATCAATTCAATTGGTTTAAATAATTTTTTAAGTTTTTATGGTGTGTTTTTCTCTTAAAAAATAGATAAATGGTACTTGGACGTGAGTTCTCTTTGTTATTCCTTCCTTTTGTGTCTTAATGCTTACATTGTCAAAGTGGGAGAGATTTGTTAGAGATTTTGTGAGATTTGTGGCTCAAAATGCTATTTGCTTTTTGGTATACTTTGTGAGAGATTTGTGGCTTGTGACTTAAAATACGTTTTCCTCTTCAGTTGACTTAAAATATGTTTTCCTCTTCAGTTCTTCACTTAAAGCTTTTTAAAATCATATTATCTTAAGGTGTTATCAATGTATTAATCAAGAGGAAGATTGTTAGACTATGTGGCTAAATCTAGAATATTTGTGATGATGAATAATTGACAGTGTTATTTATTGATGTTATTTGAGATGTGTAATATGTGTGAACTCGTGTTAATCAAGTTGAAAAGAACTTGTGCCGGAAAAGATTTTAGTTTGGTCTTTGTTTATGTAAGGTAACTCGGAAGCGATCGTGGTCTAACGTGAGGACTGGGAGATAGCTTGGTTCAAAGTTATGGTCCAGATGATCAAGGATGCTTAAGAAGACAGTCATGCTCAAGTTAGGGTTCATGAAGATCAGAGATGCATTATGTGTGTTGGAGCTATAGAGATATGGTCTGGAGGCTACGACACATGATAATAGTTGAAAAATCTGTGTTACATAAAGGTTCCGGGTCTCTTATTCATTGAAATTGGATAAGGACTCATTTGGGCATTAGACTATAAATAGAGATAGGGTTATGGGCTATCCATATGGCTAGATAGATGCAATTTTTGTGCTAGGGTTTGATGGGTACTAGGAGTCATCGGCCAGCGTGCCTGTTTCTCACACGACATGTGGTCCCGTGTGGTGTGTCATCATTTCTCAGTCAAGTCGCGTGTGAAGTTTCCAGTAGAATTGAACACACACAACAAAGAAAATGATGAAAGCGGCATCTTCGATTTTTCTATCTGCTATAGTAAAAACCACATTTGCTACATTACCGAGTCTTTGTTTGCTCTGATAAACATCTCGGTTTGCTACAGTATTAGGGAAAAAATATTTTTCCCTTTTGCTGAATTTTTTTTGTTCTTGCTGTGTTGGTAAGTTGGAAAATCGGAAAACAATAAATTTGAAAAAAAAAATTACTATGACTTACAATCATTCACCTACTTCTGATTGCCATCGACGATCCTACACATAATCATCCACTAAGCATTGCACCCTTCCCTAGCTCATGGCTACCTACCAGAGCCTACTATCTTCATCTTCATGAGTATGTGGCAATGAAAAGAGATGAGTTGCTCAGATTTTTAATTTTGTTTGGCCTAATATATTGAAGGAAATCAAATGAAATGCTACGATAAAGAAGACATATTCTTGGATATAGTTATCCTGATATGCATGTTATTTTCTACCATCATGTTTATTCTTACTCAAATTTTCATATGAAATCAGTTTCGCATGGAACTTAGTTTAACATATCAATCCTCTATTTTTGCCTCAGTTATCTATATAAATACAAAAATTTTGTTATATTTAAGGTAACTCCTCCATTTTGAGTAGGGGTGTAATCGGAGCGGATATGGACGGATATAACTCATCTTGTATCTTATTCCCTTTTTTTCTCGGAATCAGAGTCGGACACGGATAATACTGGATACCTATTTTTTCATTTCGTATTCGTTCTGTAAGGCTTCAGATGGTCGGTCGAACGAAAATTATCCGCTTCTTTACACATAACATTGGACAGTACAGTGCGATCTAAGTGAACACAGAGATATTAATCACCGAGATATCAAAGTAAGAGAACTCAGTATTTTCTGCATGTTTAGCTATGATAATCTACCTATATGTTATCTTGCTCCTAAGTAAAGTCACAACAGACTTCCTCGTATCATTTGACATACGGATATATACGAACGGATATCAGTCATCCCTTATCTTATTCCATATTTTTTCCTCGGAGTTGGACATAGATAGTGTCGGATACCTATTATTTCTTCTATATCCGCTCCACAAGCTTTGGTCGATCGGTCGAACGGATATTATCCGCTCCATTTGCACCCTAATTTTGAGGGTAAGAAATCCCATGATAATCCTAAAAAACTTCTAGAAATTCTCTCATTAATCGAGAAAAAAAGGGAATGATCCATACCACTTATTTTGATAAGATCAGAATATAGGTGCAAATTAGTAATGCATAGATATTAGATTTATATAATAAATACATGTTGTATTCTCAATCTAGGAATTAGACTTGTACAACAAAGATAGTAGTATCTCAATAATATAAAGCGGCATAATTGTACGGATAATTCTACTAGTTTTCAGTATAGAAAGGATGAATCCGGCCGGCTATCCGCTACAGCCATGGCAAGCATTTCAAACCTGCACAACTGCAACTGTTGCGATCGTCTTTTCTTGGACACATTCAGTGAGACGGCCAGATTCACCACCTCGACGCACGCTAGCCAACGTCGTGTTTGAAAATACTACCAGTATGTGAAATAATAATTTGAACTGATACGTAACCAATAATCTGAACTGATTTGTGACGAGGCATGTTACTGGTTTGTAAACACTAATTGTCTCTTCGGTTTGTTAATTAATTGTAGCTTGTGAAGTCTAGTTTTCGAGCTGAAATTTAACTTCAGAGATTGATCTCTATCTGTCTGGAGAGGACCCTGAGCTGTGAGCTCTATCCTGACACGACATGCGTGTTGGCTTTTCATCCATATGTAGTATCTCTCACGGCTCTGACCTCTCTCTCACAGACGCACAAGAATTGAACTCCTGGCTGCAGTGAGATCAGGCTGACGAAGCTAGCAAACAAATAATACAAAACGTATGTGAATTGTGAACTGTGATCACTTGTGACTTCTGAACCGCAGAACCCGTACAAATACAAATACAACCGCTCGTGACTAGGACAACTCCTGCCTACGTCCTGCTAGCTTCAGGGGTGTTCAGACGTCCTGCTTGCTAGCTTTAGGGTGTTCAGAATAGCGGTAACTTGATTTTTTTTATTATAATTAAGTTGACTTATTTAGTATAATTAAAATTTAAAAAATTTAAAAATAAAAAAACATATTAACCTATTATAGACAATACAAAAAATATGGAAAAAAACACAAAAAAACCAAAAACACAAAAATAAACAAAAAGAAAAAACAAAATACTAAACAGTAAAAAAGCCATCGCTCGATGCAAACGCTAGCTTAAAAGCCAATCTGAACGGCGCCTTAGCTTTTAGTTTTTTAATTTTATCTTTTTTTAGTTTTTAGCTTTTTTTACTTTTTTTTCTCTTAATTTTTTATATTTTAAATTTAATTACTAAAAAAAGTTAACAATTATTATAGTATATTTTCAAAACGCTACGGTGTAAATAAACCAGAAACCACCGCTTATAATATAGTTAGAGCGGGATCTCATCTCTACCCCATCTCTCAGTTCTCTCTCACGTCTTATAAGCTAGTTGGAGGAGCACATCTCATCTCTCTCCCCCTTCTCTCTCATGGCTCCTACTGTCCAGGTAGGTACCTCTCCCTTATTGCAAACTACGGTCACTAAATATGCACATCTTCGTGCCTTCTCTGCATCTGCCATTTTCTTGTTTCTTAGGTCGCGGCAGCGCCGGTGCAGGAGCACTGCAACGGCGTCGTCTGCAAGCCGGCCGTGAGGTGCCACCCGGCGCTGTCGTCGGAGCACAAGGCGTCTATAAGGGGCGTCGTCGGCGAGCTGCTCGGGTGCGCCAGCCCGGCCAAGAACCTCATCTCCCTCGGCGTCGGGGACGCCTCCTCCCACGCCTGTTTCCGGCGGGGCGGGGAGTTCGCCGCCGACGCCGTCGCCGACGCGGCCAGGTCCGGGTCGTTCGACTGCTACGCGCCGTCGCACGGGTTCCCCGCCGCCCGCCGGTGAGTATGCATGCATGCATGCTTGTGCTTGTGGCGCTAGCTGTCTCGAATTTCGATCTTGCCGTTTAATATCCTCCGTTAATTTTCTGTAAGGTGCGAGTTAACTTGCGGTCTCTAAAATTGAATTTTGGCCCTAATTCTCTTATGTTATATTGTTAAAAATATATTTATGTAAAAGTAATTTCAAATACGAAGATAATGATATCACTTCCGTGTCACGGAACCTATATACACTTATGGTCAAAAATTACAATGTTGGAATCTTAAAAATATGTGGACGTCTTACATGAAAATGGAGGAAGCATTGTCGAAGGGATGGATATGTATAGTGAAAAATAGCTCAATGGTAACCATATATCATTAGTAGATAATTAAATTTTGATAGTATGGATACAACTAAGTTATATATATATATAATGGTTCCATACTTCTAAAAGTACATACTCCCACCTCTTATATAGTGCTTTAATAGTATTGTTAATTGTTGTAGCTCTTTGTCTATTTAAGCATACTCTAACATTGATTATAATATACTTTAAAGTGAATTCCATAAAAATTTTCATAAAAAATTATTTTTTATAGCATAATTTACGTATATATTTCTTTTATGTATGAAAAAAGATATATAGTAAAAATAAAATATTCTGATGAAAATTTTTCAATCAAATCACATTAGAATATCTAAGAATTAGTATGTAAGTATACTGAAAGTGATAAAAAAGTATAAAATATTCATATATATATATACACACACACGTTACTCTATCAGGGAAAAAGGTCACGTGATTAGGAATTGCAGTAGAAATTAAGTTTAAGTACTCATGAGCTGATATTTTCTTCTCCTTTTGGGTGATTTTTTTTTTGCGAGGACTCCTTTTAGGTGATTTTAAGAGCTAAGTTTCCTAATTTTAAGAACTAAGTTTCCATGAATTGGTCCTCATCACATACATGTTTCTTTCTTTTCAAAGGACTATTCAAGTTATTAATGGGTATAGTACTAGAAAATGACACTACCCTACAATTAATTAAGCTATATCAATCTGGACAAGATTATTAGTGCCGTAAAACTTTCAACGTACACATTCCCCGTGCAAACTTAATTAGTTTCTGTTTAACTGTTCGTCTATATACGACGCTCCTCTTCTTTGTCTTCTTCTATCAATCCCAGCTTCAAGTTAGTTCTAGGCGAAGCTTTCGGTAGTTTAAGCTCGTTTTAGCGTTGATTTTTAGTTTTTAGTTGAAATTTTACTGTAATTAGCTTTTTTTACTGTAACTAATTTAGCTTTTTAGGTATAGTTAATTTTAAAAAAAATATAAAAATAGAAAAAATATGTTAACCCATTATATATAATACAAAGAAATACAGGAAAAAAAAGAAATATAAAAAAATCTAAAATATCTAAAAATCAGAAAAAAAAACGAAATACTGAATAATGAAAAAAAAATAGAAACTAAAAATAGAAATAAAAAAAAGTCGAAACGAGCGGCCCTCTAACGTTCAAATTAATGCTCTAAATTAGGGCGTAATCGTACGAACCTTACTGCGTCGGGTACACGTACTTACAATTATCTTGGTGCTCCGGCACATGCACTCTGTAGCAACTGCAATGTAGCATGATTATGACTTGGCGTGATCTTTGGACATGACTCCAGTACGGTTTGCAACACCATCACATGGAAGTTCCTGTTTGCTCACGACGACAATACTCGGCTTCACATTTTACTTGGATGCGATGTTGCCAACGTGGCATCCCCTCTTCACGCCTCGTGGACTCTCAATGTCCTCCTCTTCCACACAAAGGCCGAGATATATTTTTCCTGTAGCTAGATTTTAACTAGAGGAAAAGAAAAACAAAAACAATTCGGTGTCCACCGAACATATTGTTGAAGTATAAGTGAATTGCTCATCTTTCCTCATCAGCTTAAGCTTTTAGGTGAATTAGTTGGTGCATGCAACTCAATATGGTATCAGAGCCAAGAGGTCCTGAGTTTGAGATCTGACTGGCGTAATTAAAAAAATAATTACAGCCCACTTCTATTCCACGTCTTAGGTCTTAGGGAGCCTACACGTGAGGGGGAGTGTTGAAGTATAAGTGAATTGCTCATCTTTTCTCATCAACTTAACCTTTTAGATGAATTGGTTAGTGCATGTAACTCAATACATATATACTATGCTCCAACACTAATTCCAACTTATTTACAGATACAGGTCTGATTTCTTGCACATTGTGTGGTATCCTTCTAGAAGCTGTAACTTGTAAGGCGGTCATCCAGTGACAACTGACAACCACGTATACGTATACATACACGAAAATACGCCCCATAAGTCGCCTCTGGTGTAGAAATTACAGGCGAAAGAAGGCATACGATTCCAAACTGTGCATGTCACTGCTACATCTTCTCTGAGCAATCTCTTTCACTACATATTTTCGTTTCAACTTCGGAATCGTACTGCCCATCCAACTGATCAAAATGGCATGTGAATGATCCGTTATTTTCGTATTTTTAACCGGTTTTTTATTTTAGCTTAAAAGAGCGAGATATATATATATATATATAGAGGAAATATATATATATATATATATATATATATCCCATTTGAAACGTAATTCTTCAGAAATTTTCAAGGAAACTATGTAACTTAGATGCCGAAAAATTCATGTTTGCATTCTACACGACGAAAAAAGATGTTTTCGTTCGTACGCACAGTTTAAAGATTTTTCTCTCTCTTCACAAGATTACCTCAATGGATGTTGACTAATACAAGGGATCTTCTGTGCATGTGCGTCTTGTGCTGCCGAACCAAGAACAGCGCGGTCGCCGACCACCTCTCCGCCGGCGCGCACCACCGCACCCGTGACTCCGACGTGTTCATGACAGTCGGCGGCACGGGAGCCATCACGGCGATCACCACGGTGCTCGGCGGGGCTCCAGGGGCGAACGTTCTGCTGCCGCGGCCGGGCTTCGCGCCGTATGAGGCGGCCTGCGAGCTCGTCGGCGCCGAGCCTCGGTTCTACGACCTCCTGCCGCGGAGGGGCTGGGAGACCGACCTTGCCGGCGTGTGCGCCCTGGCTGACAGCGCCACGGCTGCCATTGTCGTCATCAACCCCAACAATCCGTGTGGCGCGGTCTACTCTGCACAGCATCTTTTCCAGGTAAGTTGATCGTTTAACTGCACAGTTCATTATTAAACCATAGGATACAAATGCATCAAAGAACGTGCGAGGAATAGGGTCATCAGCGTTCTAAGTGCAAAATTACACCTTTCGCAGTAAAACAAACCGAAACCATTTCTAGTTTGCATCTGAAAGCTAGAGGTGTAAATACTAATTCTGATTTCTTAAGCTACAGCTGATGATTGCTTTTACTTGAAGGGAGAAATGTACAACTTGCTGCTTACTAAATCTTCATACTCTGCTGAAATTGAAACCAAAGCAGTCATGATCAAACAAGATGGATTGAAAATACTTTTTCACCTCAAAGTAATATATAGCATCACTATGCAGAACTGCAAGGTAGATGGGACATAAGAGTATAGGACAATGCTGGTTGTGCTACTTCCTGAAAGCTGAAACTGGCATCACAAGAAACTTCATGAGAATAAAGAAGGCTTATACAATTATGAAAAATATGTACCTGCATATCTTCATGTCCAATTGCATCAAGATTGCATCGTTGCCATCTTGCTGATTACCAACTACATAACTGAATTTGTAGATTGCTGAAACTGCAAGAGATTTGGGGATTCCAATCATAGCAGACGAGGTGTATGCACATATGGTCTTTGGTGGCAGCAAGTTTGTGCCAATGGCCTCCTTTGCCCACATTGCACCAGTTATCAGCATTGGAGCATTGTCAAAGAGATTCATGCTACCAGGCTGGCGTCTTGGTTGGTTGGCCTTCTGTGACCCTAATGGTGCACTCAAACATGTAAGGCACTGGATTCTTCATGTGTTCACATTCTTCCTATATGCATTCACATGTAGATTCATAATTTTGTTCTTCAAAAGGTCAGAACTGCAACTGAGATGCTGCTGAATGTGACCTCAGGGCCGGCCTCCATAGTTCAGGTCAGGAACCGATTCTTAAAAACGTTTTACCTATACCAATGAGTACATACTACAGGCCTATAGCAGATGAAATATTTTGACACACAGGCAGCAGTTCCCAAGATTCTTTCTAATGAACACAACGAGTTCCATCGGAATATTGTGAATTTGCTTGAGTCTGCAGCTGATGCTCTCTACAGAAGAGTGAACCAAATTGAAGCTCTGCAGTGCTACTCAAAGCCTCATGGCTCCATGTTCATGATGGTTGGTTCGAAGATACCCTGGTTTCGGTTTTATAATGATTTATTATCTTATCTTTGAATTGATGATCACAAAATCATGCAGGTTGAAATCAACACTTCACTTCTATTCGGTGTTGCAGATGACATGGACTTTGCTCGTGAATTGATCAAAGAAGAATCTGTCCTGGTTCTACCTGGTATAATTCGCTAAATTAGCATATTGCTATTTCTATTATCTTTGTAATGTGTTCTGGAATGTGGGTACTGATAGTGATATTGTAGTTGGGTTTCTTCATGATCAATACCCTTGAGTTTGATCAAAAATCACAATATCAATTTTCATACTTTCTGAATTTTCAGGTTCTGTCATTGGGTTGAAGAACTGGGTTAGGATATTCTTTGGGGTACCTGTCAGTCTGATACTAGAAGCCTGCGATAGGATTGAGTCATTCTGCTGGAGAAGGGCAGGTCAAGCAAAACTACTGAAAAGATGTTCTAAAACCAGCAAATAAGGTTTTGTTAGCACCTTAACATGTATACGACCTTTGATTTCAATTTTCTCAGAAGAATATTTTGTGTCATACACAAGCTGAGAGTTGTATATAGAATCCGACAAAGGTTACCAGATGTTTGTCTATAGCTGAATAAGATTTGTAACAAGTTTGAAGGAAAAAAAGGTGAACACAATTAACATTCCTTTAAACTTCTCTTCTTACTTCACAGGAGCAGTAAGGTTATCATCTATCCTTTTATCAAACAACAAGTGAGCAACAATGATGAAAGTATGTCCACTTACGGCAACCAACCATTGTTATATGTGCAGTGCATCTGATATTCAGAACCAGCTGAAAGTTCTGAATGCCGCACCACATTGACAGTAGTTGATAGGAGAGTATGAAGTAGATATTTTTTAAAAAAAATCGGTCTTCGGAGGAAAGCATAATCCAATCATATGTATCCAAAAGCAGAGAGAAAACAAAATTTACTGTATGGTAAGAACATTTTCCCCGTATTCATCTATTCTAAGTGACATGAGAAGATGACCACATCTGTTTAAAGAACCTAACAGGCATGTCATTTCTTGTCATTATCATATTAACTCACTGAGAACTACAGAAAATACATTGTCAGGTATCCGCTTGATAAATTTGTGTATCCTGACAGTCTGTGAAGCCATTTTTCTGACAGGCAACGCCAAATCTGAACAATGAGCGATTCAATTCCAAGAAACATGTGCAAACAAAATTTTAGAAAATTAGCTTCATTTCATAGTACCGACCAGTTCATTATATAGCAAGTAACAAAAGTGGATGGCTTGTAATTTCGAGTTATACATACTCAAGCAAGTGAACAAAAAGTGAGTAAAAAGCTAGATGTTCACCGAGAACGGGAAGCGTAGACAATTGAAACGGCAGCGAACACAGTTGTAGTAGCTGGGCACAGCCATGTCCACACGCCATTCTTATCCCTCTGCTGTGCCTCAGCGACTGCGAGCTGCAGCTGCTCAAGCTCCCCGTTCAAGCCATCGATCTTTCCTTCCTTGTCCTCCAGTTCTGCCTTCAGCACCCCAATCTCGCAATCCTTTTCACCATTACAGCTCTCAAGCTCCCCAATTCTCAACCTTAGCTTGCCTCCTTCGGCTTTCTCCTCGTCGAGTGCTTTCAGGATTGTCTCTTGGAGGCAAGAAGAGCTAACACTGAGCTCATTGCAGAGAACACGAAGCTCAGACATGGAATTTTCGAGCCTCTCCAATTCAGCCCTCAATTTTGCAGCCTCAGCATCTTTTTCATAGACCATGCCCTCAGCAGCATCCTTCTCAGCTTGAATAATGTCCACCTTCCTCTTCAGTCCCTCCGATTCCCTCTCCAACTCAGTCTTCTCGTCAGCAAATGCCACCGCAGCCGCCTCCTTCATCTTCACTATTTTGTCAATCTCAATCCGGAGCCCATCAGCCTCAGTGGCCACCACGCTATGCTTCTTACCAACCTCTGCAACCTCAAACCAGAGCATTTCTGCCTCTCTCCTTGCTGCAGCTAGCGCTGTCTTGCTCTCCTGAATCTCTGCCTCCAATTTCCTGTTCCTATCCAGAGCCGCAGATAGCTCCGCCTCCAAAGACTCGACCTTCGCCTCCATTTCCACATTCCTGAATATCAAAACCTCCAATTCCCTCAATTTCTCCTCAAGTTTCTCCTCCATCTCCTGCTTATACCTCTCGGTGTTCTTCTTGAACTCCTTGAAGCTTTCCTCCACCTCTGCCCTCCGAGCCTGGAGGCGGCGAGCCGAGGCCTGCATCTCCCCCAATTGCTTTCCCAATTCGCCTCTCTCTGCACGCAGCTCAGCGCTCTTCCCCTCCAATTCGACAACCACGCCCTCCAATTCGGCGAGTTTCTTCGACGCGACCGCCGCCTCCGCCTCCTTCGAGCCGAGGAGCTCCAGTACCTGGTGTTTCTCCGCGACGGCCGCCTCGAGGCGCGCCGCAGCCTCGCCCCTGGCCTCCGTCTCGCGAACCGCCGTCGCCTCGGCGGCCTCGAGCGATTCCTGGATGGCGGCGAGTCGAGCGCGCAGCGCCAAGGCCTCCTCGGCGGTGTCGAGGAGGGCCCTCCCGAGGGCGGCCCGGAGGACCTCGCGCTCCCCTTCGGCGAGCGCACGGGCGTCGGCGGTGAGCTCGTCGAGGCGCGCGGTGAGCGCGGCCACCTGCCCCCGCTTCTCGACGGACTCCCTGACGAGCTTGGCGTTGAGGTCCTTAAGCTTCTCCACCTCCCCCTCCCGCTCAGGCGACGAGTCCCGCCTCTCCTCCTCCGACCCCGTCTCCGCCATCGGCTCGCCGCCGCTGTCTGCCTCTACCAAAGGTGGCGGTCGAACCTCGTCGCCGTTGGCCGCTCCCGCCGCAGAATCCACCGGTGGCTCATCGCCGTTTGCCGCCACTACGGCGGCGACGGGCCTCTTGTTCTTCTTACCCATGGCTATCTCTGTGTGACGTCTCCCTAGGGTTTGCGAGCTCTACTCCTAGGTGTTGTTATTAATAGCGAGGCTTTGAGGAGGCTGACGCGTGGGTTCGGGAGAGGTTTGAGCCCGAGGGGTCAGTGGCGGGTGGGTGGGAAGCGGCGGGTGCGGGGGGCGAAGAGGGATGCGACCGTTGGGGTGCGTGACTCTTGATTTTTGAAACCGATGGTCGGAACGGACGGCTGGGATGCGCCGGAGGCTTATCGCCTTCTGCGCCGCATGCACCAATAAAAAAAAATAAATGGCGGAGATGAGACGAGAGGATGCGGAGAAGCTCGTCGTCGTTTTCCCTGCGGACGACGCGGCGTGTGGCCGAGTGTGTGTCGTCGTATCACTGGTTCACTGTCGCGTAGATCTGGATCTCCTGCCGTGTTCTGTTGCTACTTTCGTTGGAGATGCTTCTGCGGCCGTCCAATTAGAGGGAAGCAAATTTTATGGGAAGAGCCTCACTGTGAGATTATCATCCACTGTTTATCTGGTGGACTTTCCTTGGGATTTATTGTCGGTCTCCCTTGGCACACAAGAACTCACGCTCCACACATGCCTATTTAAATTCTGTTTAGAACCTGTCGATTCGTGTGAAAATTGAAATGTTTTTGTTTTATTGTGTGTCCTGGAAGACGTAACAAGCACATACATGATGCTGGTTGAATAGTTATGACTAATGATTTCTTCCAAATAAATAAGTATGACATTTTTTCATTATTTTTTTAAAGTGATTTATTGGAACAGCACTTTTAAAGCGATTTATTGATATTTGATTTATTCACATAAATACTTGCTCTAAGGTTCAGTTACAGCTGAAAAGAATACATCCTAAATCTGGGACGGACGGCCCATATGTGAAACTGATGGCCATCCAAGCTGCTAGCAATGCTATCGCTTCGTTTATTTATTTCGTTTTCATTTTGTTGCTGTAGCAGACAGTCAGAAACAAACGTCTCACCCGATCGATATACTATGATGCTCCAAATTCTAGGCAATTCGATAGATCAGCAGCAAAAGAGAGCGACGACCTAAAGGGACTTGCAGAGAGAGGAGGAAGATCTTGCTGTCATCTCTCCGTTAGACTTGTGTGTGCTAGCTTGCTGGAACTGGTTTGAGTGGAGTGGAGCCTACCTCGCAGTGCTCTGGAGGTGTATATATAGTGACGATGAAATACTGGTAGGGTTAAATCATACAAAAAAAAATCTGGTAGGATATGTAACGTATTTACTAATACTTGTTTTTGTTTTAACATATATATAACGCTCTTCATTTATTGGCTTAGGTGCCAAAGATACGATGATATACATGGAGTCCTGCAGTACATACAAAGTTATCTAGTCGATTACTTTTCAATTACATTCGTTAGTAGTGTCCTCATACTCCTAGAAACACCTTCGAAGCACGGCTTTATCTTCCCGAGCCCTCTACTGCGCTAGCAACTAGCACCGCCGTACTACCTTAAGGCCTTACCGTGGACAACCCAAACCGGTGAACCCCGATCCAAACCACTACTTCCCAAAGCCTTCCTTAACCCTAGTGATGCTCAATTGCTAATGCTAGTATCTTCTTAACCTGTTATTACCCCCTGTGAAAAGCCCCAAGAAAGCAAGACCTCACCGTCGGCGATCGCCCGATCTTCAGCCGCCGCTGAGTCCTAAAATGGATTCTCCTTGCTCCTAGGAGTCCACCTATAACCTCGGATTCTATCGCTGATTACCATAGCTCTACCAATCACCGGAGCTTGTTTGGTGTGAGTGAGCTGTGGAGATGGTAAGTATGATTGTGGGAAACAGACTACTCTTCATGTGTCGTGCATGGGCCTTCATGTGGAGGTCGTAAGTAACAAGAACTCTAATATATATGGTCGATGTAATCGGTGTAACCGCTCCTTAATACTTTTAGTAGTATCACAAATTCACAACATTTTGCTGCATATTACTTCTCTGTGTGTACAAAATTACAGTTCAGATACAGCTCCTTGCTGTTACTTCTTTATTACTGTATGTTCATAACTACAGAAAATATACGACTTGGACCTCATCGCTAACAGGAATTCTTGCTGAATTTGTCGTTCCCAAGTTAACTACACCACTGAAGAATTACAACCAATCGGATTCAGTGCCCATTGTTTCCACTTCTTCAACTTCTAGCTCGATCTGACCTATAACGACTCCTGACTCGACATAACAACTCAAACAGGGTAGAAAGCAGAGCAAACACTGATGTCACTAACAACAGAGCAATCTGTCGACAGTTCAGGTCCCGCAAACCTAGCGATGGAGGGGACTTGCGCTGGATGGAAAAAGCGTTTTGATTCAGTTATTGTAGAAATGGAATTTTTTGGAACTGGCATTTTTTGGAAGAAAGCCGCCCCTTCTGCGGCAGCATCGCTTTCCCTCGTGTAGCCACGATGAAAAGGAATGTCCTGGCGCATGTCCTTGAACTTGAGCATTGGGTGCTTGCCGGTCGTCTCCTGGCCGATCAGCACGCAGCAGCAACAAGATCAGAGAAAAATTCAGGTAAACAATCGGTTAAAAAATTTTAAGAACAAGCAAAGCAAACAAAATTTACTTGGCAAACTTGTTCTTGGTTGTAGTCGGAGTCACCCATGAGCAGTCGACCATACTGGACAGCAACTTGGAGCGTTCACTAGGCGGTTCTATTGGGCTGGGTAGCCATTGACGTCCGCCATGAATTCATTGAACTGGCCGAGCAGCTTGGGCTTGTTGCGTTAGAACATATGCTTGGCTTTGGTTTCCTCCACTATCTCATTACACTTCTGGATCAAAAGCAAATGAAGGATATCATATGGAAACATAGAATGACGGATCCGGTCTAAAAAAGTATGTGTGTATATATAGAGAGAGGTGCCACACATGTTTAAGTTAGCTTCTCTGATTTCTCATGCGTTTCTGAACACAGTGGACACATACGGTGTGGAAGGCAGGCGCTGGAGCTTGATCTCGTGTGACCGGGCAGCGACGAGCGAAGAAAAACCGTGTAATTTCATGCAGCTCACGCAGAAACCGTCGGTGAGGGGAAAAATCATGTGAAGATCGAGCAAAAATGCATTGCAGCCTCCAAGTGCTCTGCACCCATTCTCGGCCTACGAAAAAAATTCGGCCCATTAGCGGTCCACGCGACGCGGAGCGCTCGGCGCTGCTATCCGTCGCATGATGATCGGACGCCGCCAAAAAAATCCACGAAAATTAAAAAATCGAAACGCGCACTATTTATGTGAGTAGTATTTCCTAGGTGTACACACGCACATGGGCATTTCTAGTGGTCAAGGTGCATGCCTGCGTCCTGTGAGACTTCTAAGTCTCCACTTATTTTAAGGCGTGTGTATTGGATGTACTTGTATAGGTGTATGAGTGTGGTGTATATATGAGTATGTCCTTGTTATACTAAAAAATAAAATAAAAATCAATCGATCTTTTTAGGAAAGAGGGATATATTAATTAAACAAAGAAAGCATTACAACCTTCATCACAAAGGTTCTATTCTTTTGGACTTATGATATTTTTTACTTTTTTAAAAAATCAAAATAAACAGAATGACTACTCGAAAACAGATTTTTCAAACAGCTTTCCAAGCTCAAAATCATGTACATCATTTACGTCAGTGTCTCCGTCATTTGCTACCATATCAAAAAACATAGACAAAAGCCATTAATCATTGCTAAAAGCCAAAAAAACAAGAAGGAACTCTAGCTAGTCAAACATATGTATTCGAATCATGCATAGCGTGTTGAGCTAACTCATGTGCTATCCTATTTTGATCCCCTTAACTTTGTGTAGGACCAAAGATGACAACAAAGAAGGGTGAATAGTGCCATCTAAGATTTTCCCCTAAGTTCTTGATTTTACTCTCACACAACTACAGAGTTATAAAAAAATAGAACTTTCATCCATAAATTCAAGACAAATAGCTCAAAAATACAAAACCTTCAAGCAACCATACCTCAGTGTGGTTTGAACGGCCTACAAGACTCGGTCTAACCGGTCCGGTGGTTTGACCGCAAGCATAAGAGTGGTTTTGACGTTGCTATAGTAAAAATAGGCAAGTGAATAGAAATTTCAACGCTATTTTACATCTAAAAATTGATGTAACTTTTGATCTGTAAATCTAAACAATATAAATTTTGCAGGAATCTTCTCTAGATTATCAAGAACCTATTCTAACAAACAATTATGAAAATCATCGCTAAAATTGAGCCATTTTTCAGTTTAAAGGAAAGATATATCGACACCGACCCAAAACCAAAATCAGTTAATACAATTTACTCATGGATGGACGATGAATAAAATGGTTTTAGATATGTTTTCACATATCCCAGTAATGAGGAAAATCCGAGAAAAATCGAGGAGATGTGGAACAGGGCAGGCTGGAGCGATACCAGCGCTCTTGCCAACTGAGCAACGCTCGGTTCTCAATCTCTTCACGGATTGAACTTATGAGAGGCTGATCCTCACGTGGGAATACGTCTCGGAACCGTACGATCATACTACTGTGCCTGATCGGACGGCTTTGGAGGACAGTCCCCACAGAAAGCGTCCCATGGATAAAAAGGCCGCTCGCTATGCAAAGTAAACCTGTGCGGACAAATTGAAACCGCATAACAACATAGCACATGAAGGCCATTTTGTAGAAGTGCATTTTGTATGGTAACAACATAGCACATGAAGCCCTATGAGGGGTTGTTTCTAGAAGTGCATTTTGTATGGTAACAGCAAAGAGTAGTTACAGAAACGAAAAAGCAAACAACACAACATCTTTTCAACTACCCCATCCGTCAACCGAGTAGAACACTTCGTCACACTGGTAAGAGCGAACATCGTTTATTTTGTGCATCTTCGGAGCCACAACTCCTTCAAGCTCATCACCTGTTTCCAATGCGTTCTTCGTGCCTACGTAGGCATACTTGCTGACTGAAAGTCTAAAACTATTCAATCAATAGTCAATACGTCAATCATATTGGTCTATGCTCTCCTCAATCCTTTCAAAACATAATTGACTAGTCACATCAACAGAAACTACCCCTAGCAAGCTATTTGTCGGCAGGTTGAATCAAACTCATTTTCGTCTGAAGAAGAACCTGGCTTTGTTTCTCTCCAAAATCTCACAGCTGAGTCACGATAAGAAAGGTCCATGAAAGAGCGATGGAGACAGTGCAAGGTGTGTGTGTATATATATATAGCTTGCCCTGCCATTCCAAATTATTATCCTGCCAATCTTCATGCATTTCACCTCAACTCTTCATGCATTTCACCTCGACTCGCAGCTGGCACATTCCTTGTGACTTGCAGGCTTGCAGCAGCGAGCAGCTCGAGCTTGTTCAGCGTCTGATTCGTGGGCCGGGCCTTCTCTGTACCATTGGGCCGGCCCAAGTCGCTTCCCCTGGCTCACTTATCGTCGCCTTGATCAACCTAAGTCTTTTTGTATTGAGTTTTGCTTCTGACTTCTATTTAGATAAATCAATATAAATACTTAGCTTCTTGAAATGTCTTCTCTATTTCTCTCATTTTCATCTCGTAAGTCAGAGAGTTACGGACGCATCATGTACCATATTTCTCTCACTTCCATTTCATGCATGCATCTCTCTTTCATTTTTTGCACTACTCACCCTCTCCTTCAAAAAAGCAACTTTTTTCAGATACTATTATTTATTTTCAACCAAAAACTATTAGCTGTAACTCAAAACTATAAATAGAAGTCAATACGAATGTCTCTTAGTGTAAGAAAGAACTCAGACGATCATGTGTGCTGTACATTTTTTTTAGATAAAGGATTTATAAAATCCGGCCTCTATATCCACAACGGATATACACAGCCAAAAGTTACACGAGCTCTTAGGCCCAAAGCCTCAACACTGAGGAGTACACAACAACAAGAAAGATAGCTTAAGGACTATGAAAAAGCTAGAAAGATTAAGTTTTAGAACTTCTTCCCCGTCCTTGCTTTCAACCAAGCCCCTAACCTTCTCCAATCAAGCTACCCAAACTCCAGTCTATCCTGTGTGAAGATGAATCTCCGAAGCGACGTCTTCAAAGAGGCGACGAGGGTCGCCGACGCCGCCCGCCTCACCGAGACAAGGCTTTCACCTGGAGAACCGAATACATGATGGCTATGGAGTGCCATGACAACCCTTCAGGAAGGAAAATGGCATCCATAGGCGTCATAGTTGTCGAGACCGGTAGGAACACCGACAAGGCTTTCGCCAGCACAACCACAACAAACCACACATACCCACACACAAAAAAGACCTCCACCAGCACACCGGGGTTTTGCACGCCTCAAGGCCATGGCATAGCCATCCAATGAACCCATCACAAGCCGCTTCCCGCACGAGCAACGTCGCAAGGAACCCTGGACAACCCAACAGCCACCACTCCTGCCGTCGGCGCAGGTCGGCCTCCTCCACCAACCTCATCGGCAGTGAAGCAATCACCCGCCGAACCCCGGAAGAAGCCACCTGCCTCCGCCGGTCAGCCTCCTCCACCAACCTCAACGGCAGTGAAGCCCACTGCCAGCGCAACCCGGAAGAAAAAGGGGCCAAACTCTGGAACCCGCTGGTCGCCGACGATGTCCCGCCAAGGAGACAGCTAACTGCCTTCTCGCCAGAGCCGAGCGACACCAACCAGCAGAGCACTCAAGCTCCATCCGCCAAGAGGTGCCTTCCCGCTCAAGCTGCCGCGCCATGACTCGGCATCCCGCCGCGGCGCCGCAGATCTGGGCCGAGAGGTGCCAGATCCGGCCACCAGGCCGCCGGAACCGCCGCCGACGAGGGCAGCCGTGGCCGGGGAGCTCGCGCCCGGGGAAAAAGCCCCGCCGCCGCCCTCCTATCGACCACCAGCGCCCGACGGCGCGCTCCGGCGACGGGAAAGAGGCGGGACCCGGACGCAGAGGGGGAGGGGGGAGAGGCCCGAGAGGACCGCACTCGGCGCTGCTGCCCTCTGCCGACTGGGGGAGAGAGGCCCGAGAGGAAGAAAAAGCCCCGCCGCTGCCCTCCTTGCGACCACCGGAGCCCGGCAGCGCGCTCTGGCGACGGCAAGGAGGTGGGATCCGGAGGGGGGGAGGGGAGTTGAGTGGCATGAGTGTGCTGTACATGTGATGATGTAATGTGTGGCATGAGTGCTTACTGTATTTTCTGTTCTTTCAGCCTAGCTGACATTGCAGAGGAAATTGAGCAAGCATCTCTACCTTGTTTGAATCAACATATTGTTGAAATTAGGCCCAAGGCCTATTTTCTATAATTCCAAAGCACGCAAGGTTTAGTACCATATTGCTTAGGCAAAGTGGGGGAGACCAATTTATAAGGTGGAGTCCATCCCACTCCTTGAATTATGGAAGTGGATGATGACTTTGGCTAAACACACACGCGCGCACGCACGCGCGCGCGCGTATTCGCGTATTTTCGCGTGAAAATCGCGTGACTTGTGACTTGCGACGCGCGACCGCGCCGTGACGTGGTGCGCCACTTGGCAGACCATATCCACCTTGTTTTTGCTAAACCTTGTACCGTCTCTCTTTTTTTTACTGGTCATGAGACTGTTTATTTTTCGGTTTGAATACGGCGATTACGATGAATAATGGAGTCGATTACGAGGAATAATGGAGTCGATTCATCGTGAATAATAGCGCCAGTTACCGGTGAATAATAGCGTCAGTTACTAGAGAGTAATTGAGACGTCTATAAAAGGCCTGGAGACGTCCAGGTTTGAACTGATCTCCTTCACTCCTTTCTCCCATTGTCTTCTTCCACTCTTGTACGAAGTGTTGAGCTATCGAACCTCGTCGACCTTTCTTCTCGGCGTGCACCGGGAAGAGAGGAGAGCGGGATCTCCGAACCATTGTCACAGAGAGAACCTGCACGGGGCGGCAATAAGGTTTCTGGGCAGCGCATCTGCGCGACCGCTCCTACTACATCCTGCACTGCGTCAAGTCTTCACTGCATCACGCCTGCGCTGCTTCCTGTTCTTCATCAAGCCCAACAGTAAGTCGTTCGTGTGATCGTACGACTTTGATACTATATTTTTCTTGTGTTTATTCCGAAGTATGATGAGTAGCCTACTGTTAGTAGTTAGTTGTGCATCACTAGTATATTGTTTTTGTCTCCTACTAAAACTTGGAATTAAAATATTGCCTACATATTCAACACATATAACTTTCAACTTGAGCTTTGGGAACAACAAATATGCAGCGGAACTAGTGCTAAGAACAACATAGGTAGGCGCAGGAATTCAGATCAAGAACAAAGGCGCCTCTGTGTCTGCAAAATCTTCGTAGTGATCTACAGAATCATGTATCTACGAAATCAAAAGACCAGGTACATAGGCTACTGGCGGGGACAATTGTGTACCATATGCCATCTCCAAAAACCAGTTCTTTCGTTGCTTGTTTGTGTTGGTTACGGTGAGTGGTGACATATGTCTGGCTGAAAGTCTGAAACCATTCTGTTAATGGGTCGTCCAAATAAATTTATGAACAAAACCCATCGATGATCGACCATAGCTGAATAATTGATCCCGAAGCAGCACTTTGGCATATTATTTCTAACTACGTATCAAAATCATTTATGTTTGAACAATAACGTTTTGTTTCTCTGTTCAAAAATCTCACAACTGAATCGCAACAAAGGAGATACTAGAAGAGCTAGCTACGGAGACAATGCAATATACATATAGAGAGAGATGGCTATACCATGCCACATGGCAATATATTTATATATGATACTGCACGATCCATGCACGATCTCTTTAAATAGATATGTTTGGGTTCATGAACTGGAAAGAAAAGCACGATCCATGCAAATAAACTGCATTTCTATTTCACACGGTACACTTCTAGAAAGTGTGTTCAACGTTGCGATTTACTCCTGCAGAAATAGTTGTAGAAATGACGGGATAAGGCGAAAAAAAACCAGAATAAACGAAAAACAGAATTACAGAAATGGGCCCTTGAATCATGGGTCATCGGCGGTCTATGGGTCTGTTCATGTTAGAGAAGCTAAAAGCGAATATAAACATCTGATTTTTCAACCAAAAATAAAATGCTCCGACGAATTTTTTTCAACCAAATCGTAGTAGAGTATCTTAGAAATAGCATTTAAGTATTCCAAAAACCACAATTCCAAGCACTCACATACGGATGTGTTGTTTTGAAAGATATGTGTTGCTTGTAATCGGTGTAACAGCTCCTTGATACTTTAGTAGTATCACAAATTCACAACATTTTGCTGCAATTACTTCTATGTGTGTACAGAATTGCAGTTCAGATACAGCTCCTTGCTGTTACTTCTTTATTACTGTATGTTCATAACTATAGAAAATATTGACAACTTCGACCTCATTGCTAACAAGCATTTTGTACTGAATTTGTCGTTCCCAAATCACAAGTTAACTGCACTACGGAAGAATTTCAATCAGTCGGATTCAGTGCCCATTGTTTCCAATTCTTCACCTTCTAGCTCAAACACGGTAGAAAGCAGAAGTATCAGCAATTTGTCGACAGACGGACTTAGTCTTCAGGTCCCGCTAAGCTAGTGATAGTGAAAGAGCTCTTTGATTCATTTATTGTAGAAATGGAATGCAGCCTCTCCACCGGTGGAACAGGCATTTTTTTGGAAGAAAGCGGCCCCTTTTTGCGGCAGAGTGGGCAGTCGTGTAGCTACGATGCCAAGAAAGAAAAAAGAATGTCCTGGCACATTTCCTTGAACTTGAGCATTGGGTGCTTGCCGATCAACTCCGGGGCAATCAGGTGATCAGCAAGTCTGCCGGAAAACTGCAGCACGCAGCAGTAACAAGATCAGAGAAAAATTCAGGTAAACATCCTGCTAGAAAAAATAAGAACAAGCAAAGCAAACAATATTTACACGGCGGACTAGTTCTTGGCCGTCGTCGGAGTCTTCTTAGACGGCGCCCATGAGCGACTCGAGGACAGCAATTTGGAGACTTCACTAGGCGGTTCGGTTGGGCCGGGTAGCCACCGACGTCCGCCATGAATTCATTGAACCGGCCGAGCAGCTTGGGCTTGTTGCGTTAGAACATATGCTTGGCTTTGGTTTCCTCCACTATCTCATTTCACTTCTGAATCAAAGCAAACGAACACCATCTCATTTCACTTCTGAATCAAAGCAAACGAAGGATATCATATGTAAACGTAGATGACGGCTCTGATCTAAGAAAGTATGTGTATATATAGAGAGAGGTACCGCACATGTTTAAGTTAGCTTCTCTGATCTCTCATGCGTTTCTGAACACAGTGGACAATACGGTGTGAAAGGCAGGCGCTGGAGCTTGATCTTGTGTGACCGGGCAGCGACGAGCGAAGAAAAACCGTGTGACGATCGAGTTTCGATCAATTTCATTACAACTCACGCAGAAACCATCGGTGAGGGGAAGAAAATCATGTGAACATCGAGTAAAAATGCATTTTTTTCTTTTTTGAGGAAAAATGCATTTTATTTTCGGTATACAGGCTACAACATACATTGCAGGCTCAAGTGCTCTGCACCCATTCTCGGCCCACGAAAAAGATTCGGAGAGCTCGACGCTGCTATCCGTCGCATGATGATCGGACGGTCCGCTCGCGCATCAAAACACCGCCAAAAAAATCCGACAAAAATGGAGGAGATCCGGAACAGGGTGGTGCAACACCGTGCGAAATTTCAGGCTCGGTTGATATCAGCGAAGGGAGAAATTAAAAGGAGAAATATATATACACACACAAACAACTGATGAAATTAAAGGCTCTTCCTCGCATGTGGGACTATCAATATGGATCCATTGAACTTCATGTTGAAGTACTTTATAAAGGAGAGGGTGTTGCCGGTATAGTGCGATGAGCTAAGAGGCTTCAGGATTGTTAGCAACTTTGGCCCCTCTCGTTTCAGTTTTTTTTTCAGCTTCACCTTTTTTTCACTATTCAGTAATTTATCTTTTTCTGAATTTTTTTAGATTTTTTAAGCTTTTTTACATTTTTCTTTTTTCCCGTGTTCCTTTGCATTGTCCGTGATGGGTTAACATATTTTTTATATTTTTTTAAATTTAATTATGCCCAAAAAGCTAAATCAGCTACAGTAAAAAAAGTCAGCTACAGTGAAATTTCAGCCAAAAGTCAGAAGCCATCGCTAAAACGATCACCCCCTTTGTCATGTCGGATATTGCACAGAAAACTATAATAGAACTTTCATCCATAAATTCAAGACAAATAGCTCAAAAATACAAAACCTTCAAGCAACCATACCTCAGGGTGGTTTGAACGGCCTACAAGTCTAACCGTTCCGGTGGTCTGACCGCAAGCATAAGGGTGGTTTTGACGTTGCTATAGTAAAAATAGGCAAGTGAATAGAAATTTCAACGCTATTTTACATCTAAAAATTGATGTAACTTTTGATCTGTAAATCTAAATAATATAAATTTTGCAGGAATCTTCTCTAGATTATCAAGAACCTATTCTAACAAATGATCATGAAAATCATCACTAAAATTGAGCTATTTTTCAGTTTAAAGGAAAGATATATTGACACCGACCCAAAACCAAAATCAGTTAATACAATTTACTCGTGGATGAACGATGAATAAAATAATTTTAGATATATTTTTACATATCTCAGTAAACAAAAACACGTGTGAATATAATTTGCTTGTGGATGGAAGATGAATAAAATGTATTTTATTTTCGATATACAGGCTACAGCATGCATTGCAAGCTCTAAGGGCGCTGCACCCATTCTGGGCCCACGAAATCGGCCCAGAATACACGCGACGCGGAGTGTATACACGCGACGCGGAGTGCTCGGCGCTGCTGTCCGGGGGGGTTCTCGCACTATCTTACGGCGCCAAAAAAAATCCGAGAAAAATCGAGGAGATGTGGAACAGGGGCAGGCTGGAGCGATACCAGCGCTCTTGCCAACTGAGCAACGCTCGGTTCTCAATCAAACAGTGAGTTGCTTTTGCCCTTCACGGATAGAACTTATGCGGGGGTTGATCCTCACGTGGGAATACGTTTCGGAACCGTCCGATCATACTACTGTGCCTGATCGGACGGCTTTGGAGGACAGTCCCCACAGAAAGCGTCCCATGGATAAAAAGGCCGCTCGCTATGCAAAGTAAACCTGTGCGGACAAATTGAAACCACATAACAACATAGCACATGAAGGCCATTTTGTAGAAGTGCATTTTGTATGGTAACAACACAGCACATGAGGCCCTATGAGGGGTTGTTTCTAGAAGTGCATTTTGTATGGTAACAGCAAAGAGGTAGTTACAGAAACGAAAAAACAAACAACACAACATCTTTTCAACTACCCCATCCGTCAACCGAGTAGAACACTTCGTCACACTGGTAAGAGCGAACATCGTTTATTTTGTGCGTCATGCGAGAAAGGGACACCTTCGGAGCCACAGCTCCTTCACGCTCATCACCTGTTTCCAATGCGTTCTTCGTGCCAACGTAGGCATACTTGCTGACTGAAAGCCTAAAACTATTCAATCAATAGTCAATACGTCAATCATATTGGTCTATGCTCTCCTCAATCCTTTCAAAACATAATTGACTAGTCGCATCAACAGAAACTACCCCTAGCAAGCTATTTGTCGGTAGGTTGAATCAAACTCATTTTCGTCTGAAGAAGAACCTGGCTTTGTTTCTCTCCAAAATCTCACAGCTGAGTCACGATAAGAAAGGTCCATGGAAGAGCGATGGAGACAGTGCAAGGTGTGTGTATATATATAGCTTGCCTCACCATTCCAAATTATTATCCTGCCAATCTTCATGCATTTCACCTCAACTCTTCATGCATTTCACCTCAACTCGCAGCTGGCACATTACTTGTGACTTGCAGGCTTGCAGCCGCCAGCAGCTTGAGCTTGTTCGGCGTCTGATTCGTGGCCCGGGCCTTCCCTGTACAATTAGGCCGGCCCAGGTCGCTTCCTCCTGGCCCATTTATTGTCGCCTTGATCAGCGTAGGTCCTTTTTGTGTTGAGTTCTGAAACTGACTTTTATTTAAATAAGTTAATATAAATACTTAGCTTTTTAAAATGGTTTCTCTATTTTTCTCGCTTCCATCTCATAAATCAAAGGGTTACGGACGTATTATGTACCATATTCCTCATACTTCCATCTCACACACGTATCTCTCTTTCACTTTTTGTACCACTCACCCATCTCTTTCACTTTTTGCACACTCACCGATGATTGTTCATAGCTGAATAATTGATCCTGAAGCAGCACTTTGGCAGACTATTTCTAACTACGTATCAAAATCATTTATGTTTGAACAATATCGTTTTGTTTATGTTCAAAATCTCACAACTGAATCGCAGTAAAGGAGATACTAGAAGAGCTAGCTACGGAGACAATGCAATATACATAGAGATGGCAACGGGTATCTGAAATCCGAGTACCCGATGAATTTTATCCGATAAGGAGGCAGGTATGGAAAGATATCTTCACCCGCGGGTATGCTAATAGGCAAAAACCTCTACCCATCAGGTATGCGGGTGCGGGTGTATACTACGCGTACCCGCATACCCGCGGGTAAAATATACCCGGCCGGGTGTATACTAGAGATAGCAACGGATACATATACATGGCGTGTATATATATATATATATATATATATATATATATATATATATATATATATATATATATATATATATATATATATATCAAACGAAACCGATGGAAATACCGCTCGTCAGATATACACATGCCCGTATATACCCTTATCAATTCGGGTATGGATTACCCGTCGGGTACAAATACCCGCGCGGATGCGGGTATGGGTAAATTTCTACACCCGTGTGCGGGTACGGGTATTGTAGCGGGTGCGGGTATCGGGTACGGTATGGATTAGCTATACCTAGTGGGTATCTACCTATTGCCATCTCTAAATATACATATAGAGAGAGATGGCCATACCATGCCACATGGCAATATATTTATATATGATACTGCAGTGCTTGATGTCACACGTACTACATGTAACATTAATTGGCACAATATATGCATGAGGTTCTCTTTAAATAAATATGTTTGGGTTCATGAACTGGAAAGAAAAGCACGATCCATGCAATTAAACTGCATTTCTATTTCACACGGTACACTTCTAGAAAGTGGGTTCGACGTTGCGATTTACTCCTGTAGAAAATGACGGGATAAGGTGAAAAAAGCCAGAATAAACGAAAAACAGAATTACAGAAATGGGCCCTTGAATCATGGGTCATGGGCGGTCTATGGGTATGCTCATGTTAGAGAAGCTAAAGACGAATATAAACATCTGATTTTTCGAAACGATTTTCTCACTTTTTTTACTTCTGTCTTATTTGGAGGATAAGACAGAGAGGACATAGGTGCATCACACACATAACTCCTCTCAATTCTGTCTCATGTACGTATCTCTTACTCACTTTCCTCACCACTCACTCTTTTTTTCTAAAAGCCACTACAATTTATTTTTAGTCAAGATTCATCAGCCGCAACCAATATTAACATACACTAGACATCAGGGTTTCAATAATGTAGTGCTTTTTTACATGTAGACCAAATATTAAGTCAAATGTTTGGTGCAATAAATTGTTTAGCATTGCAAGCTTTCTCCGGATTGGTACATTTCATATACACTAATCTCTTCCACAACAGATTCTAACTTAGAAACATTACTCTCATTTCTTATATATCGTTTAAATAATATTGTTATACCTCTTTATCTTTTTTAGCATACTCTAATAATGATAATTGGATACTTCAAAGTTAATTCCATAAAAAATTTCATCAAAATTCACTTTTATAGCATAATTTGTATATATACTTCCTTTATATATAGAAAATGATATATAGCAAAAATAAAAGGCTCCAACGAAATTTTTTCAACCAAATCGTAGTAGAGTATCTTAGAAATAGCATTTAAGTATTCCAAAAACCACAATTCCAATCACTCACATACGGATGTGTTGTTTTGAAAGATATGTGTTGCTTGTAATCGGTGTAACAGCTCCTTGATACTTTAGTAGTATCACAAATTCACAACATTTTGCTGCAATTACTTCTATGTGTGTACAAATTGCAGTTCAGATACAGCTCCTTGCTGTTACTTCTTTATTACTGTAACGCCCCCGTTTTCGGGAACAGGAGCGTCGCATGTTCCGCAACAGCCCAGGAGTTCTGCTGCATACAGAGGTAGCATCGAGCCTGCTTACGAGCATTTAAAATGGATTAGTTTGACAAAAATAAGACCTAATGGTCAGTTATCAGATTTATGGGCGTCCAAACCCAAATTGTAACTTACAATCAGAAGATCCAAAGAAAACACCCACAGGAACGCCTAGGTGCGGTCGCAACCCTAACACAAACACTTGAATGCGCTTGCTTCTTCTGGTATCTAAAGGGGTGGTAATATAGCAAGTTTGAGTACAATCAACCGTACTCAGCAAGTCACAATGGTAAACCCTAATTTATTATATGCATGGAATTTCCAAGGAAAGGAGGATACTGGTTTTGTTATTTTATGTGGATGCAGTTTTATTTGTAAACAGTCTTCAAAACAATAAAACAATAATACTATTTAAAGAATTAGGGGGTTCTCAAAACATTTCTTATTTATTTCACCCAGATTTAAAATACCAGAAAACTACTTATGCCTTGCTACTGGATTCACCCATCAAACACAGCTTCATTAATCGGAAGCACGGCGTATTCGAATACAATTTAGTTCACTCTGCAGAGTTGCTCAGCTTTACCCACAAGATTTCTCAATTACCAATGTCATGCAATAGACACGCTCAGCTAGCGTGCGACTGAATTGAGAAAACTAGATCTTTCGCTGCTCAATTTATTATATAGACCCTATCCGGTAGGTTGTAACCTTCACTGAACTGGCATCCACGACCGCCCAAGTTTCGTGAAGACCTACCGTTGTGTGCGTACGGCGAGACCACGCCCAAATACCACACCTGTACGGCGAGTTACGTATTACCTCAATAACTCGCCCATACTACACCCCGTACTCCTATAGGGGTTCAATTAAATTGAGCAGTTACTGGACCAGGATTAACAGTTCAATGCCTGTAGTTGAGCGGTTACTGTGCTCTATACTCAGCATAAGGGTTTAGTCCTTATATTTTCTCCGGGATTTCCAACCTCGACCAGGTCCCGTCCAATACTTGTACTGCACCACTGCTGTGCAAACTCCACCATACATTTCTCTTGAGATTGCCAACCACGACCAAGTCCCGTCCAATACTTGTACCAGCACCCGCCTGTTGCAATCTCCACCCTAGGGTAAGGTTGTGGACTCGTCCACTACAGGGCACCCGATCCGCGGCTTTTCGCCCTACCCTAGAACATTTTAAAAAGGTTTTTACCGGCGAACTATCAAGTCCTTGATAGCTCGTTATTTTTTTGTGAGTAAGGATGCGATGGTCATGCATGCTTTAATTTAATAATACTATTGTTGTCAAGGTAAATGTGGCCTTAAAGTAAAACGGGACATTTTTAGGTAGTAGGACATAACTACAATGGACATGACATTCTAAACATTCATTTTAATTAAATAATTTGAGCAACTAACATAATGCAAATAGCATAGATAAATAATTAATCGGGAATTGGTAGGATCAATATGTTCAAAAATTTGTAACTTGCCTTGCGAGATTGAAATCTCGATGATCTTGACAATCTCGTAGTACTGAGTAGTCTGCTCGGAACTTCGGACTGAGGCCTCGGACTCCTCGGAAACTAGCGTAAACAAACACAGAAAATAAATCAAATCCTGAGCTTGCTTCTAAACAAGCTAGAAAATAAAATAAAATAAGTAAATGCCAAATAAATATAATGGCTTGGGTTGATATTTTTGGCATTGTAGTTTGGGGAAAAGGACATCGGAATTGAAATCGGATCGACGAAATGGTTCAAATGATATATTTTTGGGATTTTTCGGGTATTGTAAAAGGGAAAAGAGTACTGTGCGGCTACTACAGTGCTTGGGCCGACCCAAAACCACACACGGGAAGACACACGCGCGCGGGGGACTTGAAACCGGCCGATGGGCCGTCGGGCGCGGCCCGTTTCCTCACGCGGGAGTGCGCATGTGCGCGGGCGCGGTTCAAGCGATTGGGTGGGCCAGCAGGATGTGGCCCAAGACAACGCGCGAGCGGCCGAGCAGGCCCGCGAGCGAGCGCCTGAGGCGGCAGCCGACGGATCTGGCACGGAGGGCGGAGAAGTGGCCACGTCGCCCCCCCCCCCCGGGGGTCATCTTCAACCTGCGACCGGTGCGAAAGGGAGGAAGAACAGGGCTGCGCTTCACTTCGCGAATTGGCTTTGATAGAGGTCCTCTTCGGCCAAGACTGGTACCATGGGTTTCCTAGGAAGTAGGGGAACCCGATTTGGGGTTTGAACCGAGGTGAGGGTTTGAGATGGCCGTCGCCGAGGAGAGGGAAGGAAATGGATGAGGCGGCGGCTCGGGGGAGTTGTGGGTGTGCTCGAATGAAATGGATTGCGGATTCACCATCTACAGGGGTTGGAGTGTATGGGAAATGCACTCATTTAGCTCGGGGAGAACTCAACCGAGCTGTCCACGATGGGGTGGCGGTGGCCGGGGAGAGTGAACGGTGAGGAGCAAGGGGAGGCGTTCTCACTCAAAATTAAGTTGGGGTTCGTGGTTGAGATGCTCTGGTGAAGCTTCAGCCGAGAGCAATCGGATTTTTACCGAGTGGTTTGGCGGATTGGCTTCGGGGCTTGCCGGGACCAGGGGATGCCAAAGGGGGAGCTACAGCGAGGTAGGAGACAAATGCTTGGCTCAGAGAGGTACAAGGGGGTGGTGCGGCGCCACAGGCAGCTGTGATTGAGTTTTAACGGCTCGGGGAGGTGGGGAGCTGCAAAGGGGAGTGGGCGGCCATGGCGCCCGGAAGAGGTGGGTGGGGAGGAGTGGCGTGGGGATGGGCGGTGTCGCACGGCCGGTCCGAGGAGGGTGCCGCAAGGAAGGGAACCACAGTGTCCACTGGGCGCGAGAGTGAGGCGACAGCGATTGGGGGAAAGTTGGCGCGAGGCATGTGACCACTCGGCGGTGACAAGAGCGGGGTGATGGGAGAGGCAACTTGGCACGGCAGCAGGCGAAGGACATGGGCGAAGAAGTGACAGAGCGAGGAGGAGGGAGGCGGGAAGCGGCCAGGCGCCAACGAGGGGGAGGCGGAAGCCAACAGAGGAGGGGAGTTTAGGGGGAGGTTTAAGGAAGAGATTAGAAGATGATTAGAGGAAGCAAACAAGAATCAAGAGAATCCAAATTTCGGTTTTGAATTTTCAGGTTGTTTCAATTACTATATGTTCATAACTACAGAAAATATTGACGACTTCGACCTCATTGCTAACAAGAATTTTGTACTGAATTTGTCGTTCCCAAATCACAAGTTAACTAAACTATGGAAGAATTGCAATCAAGCGGATTCAGTGCCCATTGTTTCCAATTCTTCACCTTCTAGCTCAGAAGTATCAGCAATTTGTCGACAGACGGAATTAGTCTTCAGGTCCCGCTAAGCTAGTGATAGTGAAAAAGTGCTTTGATTCATTTATTGTAGAAATGGAATGCAGCCTCTCCACTGGTGGAACCTGCATTTTTTTGGAAGAAAGCCGCCCCTTTCTGCGGCAGAGTGGGCAGTCGTGTAGCTACGATGCCAAGAAAGAAAAAAGAATGTCCTGGAACATTTCCTTGAGCATTGGGTGCTTGCCGATCATCTCCGGGGCGATCAGGTGATCAGCAAGTCTGCGGGAAAACTGCAGCACGCAGCAGCAACAAGATCAGAGAAAAATTCAGGTAAACATCCTGTTAGAAAAATTAAGAACAGGCAAAGCAAACAATATTTACCCGGCAGACTAGTTCTTGGCTGCCGTCGGAGTCTCCTTAGACGGCGCCCATGAGCGACTCGAGGACAGCAATTTGGAGACTTCACTAGGCGGTTCGATTAGGCCGGGTAGCCACCGACGTCCGCCATGAATTCATTGAACCGGCCGAGCAGCTTGGGCTTGTTGCGTTAGAACATATGCTTGGCTTTGGTTTCCTCCACTATCTCATTTCACTTCTGAATCAAAGCAAACGAACACTCTCTCATTTCACTTCTGAATCAAAGAAAACGAAGGATATCACACATGTTTAAGAAAGTATGGAAACGTAGAACGACGGATCCGGTCTAAGAAAGTATGCGTGTATATATAGAGAGAGGTACCACACATGTTTAAGTTAGCTTCTCTGATTTCTCATGCGTTTCTGAACACAGTGGACACATACGGTGTGAAAGGCTCTGGAGCTTGATCTCGTGTGAGCGGGCAGCGACGAGCGAAGTAAAATGCGTTCTAGTTTCGATCAATTTCATGCAGCTCACGCAGAAACCATCGGTGAGGGGAAGAAAATCATATGAAGGTCGAGCAAAATCGCATTTTATTTTATAGGCCCACCTATAATTATAACGGCCAAGGTTTCTTTTTATAAATATAGAAACTTAAAACTTGGATATCGTATGCATACATGAAAACACATATTTCGAGTCAATCTCAAATACCCTTTCTGAAATAAACTATGGAAGTTAGAGTGGAAAGTATGAAAGCACTACTCAACAAACTAATCTTATTACTAGAGGCCGTTTAGTTGGGCTTTTTAAACAGGTTTATGGTTGAATCTGCACTTTAGCTGGTTGAATCTGTACTATAGCTGATGGTGGTTTATTTGGTATAATTAAATTTAAAAAAATCACATCCGCACAATGTCACATCCTTCATTGTAAAAAAAAAAATCATGTATCTGTTAGCGGAAACAAATGTCCACCGGATGCTGCTCGCATCCGCACAATGCCTCATCTCCAAAAACCACAGTTCCAAGCACTCACATACGGATGTGTTGTTTTGAAAGATATGTGTTGCTTGTAATCGGTGTAACAGCTCCTTGATACTTTAGTAGTATCACAAATTCACAACATTTTGCTGCAATTATAGGGTCTGTTTTTTTTAGCTGCGAATTATGGTTTTTGACTGAAATTTTTGAATTTTAACTGTTTGCGACAGATATTACGAAGAGAGAGATATTCGCTTGCAATTTTGGATGGTACAGATGTTAGGCTTTTAACGTGTACTATAATTAACTTGTAGACACCATATTAAAAAATAATGTAGTTACTATAATTAACGTGTACTATTAACGCTTTCCCTCGTGTAGTTACGATGCCAAGAAAGATACAAGAATGTCCTGCACGTGTCCTCTTGAACATGAGCGTTAGTGTTTGCCGATCGTCAGGTGATCATCAAGTCAGCGGGAAAACTGCAGCACGCAGAAGCAACAAGATGGGAGAAAAATTCAGGTAAACATTCGGTTAAAAAAATAAAGAACAAGCAAGGCAAACAATATTTACTTGTCGGACTTGTTCTTAGCCGTAGTCGGAGTCGCTTAGATGGCGCATATGAGCGACTCGACCATGCTGAACAGCAACTTGAGAGCCTTTGATTGGGCCGGGTAGCCACTGACGTCCGCCATGAATTGATTGAACCGGCCGAGCAGCTTGGGCTTGTTGCGGTAGAACATATGCTTGGCTTTGGTTTCCTCCACTATCTCATTTCACTTCTGAATCAAAAGCAAATGAAGGATATCATATGGAAACGTAGAACGACGGATCCGGTCTAAGAAAGTATGTGTGTATATATAGAGAGAGGTGCCACACATGTTTAAGTTAGCTTCTCTGATTTCTCATGTGTGATCTTAACACAGATGGACACATACGGTGTGAAAGCCAGGCGCTGGAGCTTGATCTCGTGTGAGCGGGCAGCGACGAGCGAAGAAAAACCGTGTGACGATTGAGTAAAATGCGTTCTAGTTTCGATCAATTTCATGCAGCTCACGCAGAAACCATCGGTGAGGGGAAGAAAATCATATGAAGGTCGAGCAAAATCGCATTTTATTTTCTTTTCTTTTTGAGGAAAAATGCATTTTATTTTCTATATACAGGCTACTGCTGCGTTGCAGGTTCCTAGTGCTCTGCACCCATTCTCGGCCCAGAAAAAAGATTCGGCCCATTAGCGACCCACGCCACGCGGAGAGCTCGGCGCTCCTATCCGTCGCATGATGATCGGACGGTCAGCTTCCGCATAAGGTGATTACACTGTAAAGCCCTCATTCATTCCACTGACAGCAAAACGTAATATTACTTCGTCAGCCAACAACCAATTAAAAGACTATGCTATAATTAGTTGTATTAAATGCTTGCTTAAACATTATGAAATTCATGTCATAATTAAGGATCTAGATGTAAGATTAATCATCAAAGGGGGGAAATAATGTTGAATGTGCTGAATTTAGATTAGTCGGTAGTATTTGTATCTTCGAACTGTCATACCTATCAGTTAATTCATGTCATCATGTAATTCATAATGCTATTGGTCGCTTGTATATTGTTGTTCGTAAGTCAAGTTGGAATTATATGTAAATGCCAGTTAATCTGACTAATGACTATACAACACTTAATAAAACTTGATTAAGGGGGTGAACGTTTTAGCGATGGCTTTTGGCTGAAATTTTACTGTAGCTGGCTTTTTTTACTGTAGCTGAGTTAGTGAATAATGAAAAAAAGCTGAAGCTAGAAGCTGAAGCCGAAAAAAAGCCAAACCGATCACCCCCTAAGTGACAACCTTGTATGTATGGGCTACCTTAGGTGTATCCTCTCAAATTAATCCCTAGATCAAATCTCTTTATTACCTGTCCCTCGCTTCATGCTATGACTTGCCTCATCATCTCTCTTAGCAACATCTTATGTATCTTATCTTTTCAGCTTCCCTATCACCACCGTATTAAATTCAACACCTGAACTGTTAAATGATATCGGATTACTTGGCCTGGGGTTACCCACATATAGGGAAGATTGCTAACCACCTGGTAACGTACGGGGGGCCGTACGCTTTCGTTACACAGGATATTATACCCCGTCGCAGTATACAATCGAGGACGAAGGCGTGCCTGGTTATTCTCGTATACCGGGTATGTAGGGAACAACCGTCAGTGCTATTACCATAACTTATTAAATAACAATTATCTCTTATTCAAATGTAATTATCACATATGCATGTTAACCACTATTTCCAATTTCGCTCTCTATATCAGTGTCACTGATAATTCAGTACTGTTGCCTTAATTTGTACTATTGCTTGCTTATTTGGCTGCATCACTTGTCTTTTAATTACCGTGTTACGATCGTTGTTGGGTATTTGCTGATATTTCTAATCTCACGTTTGCTCTTTCAATTTCAGGAAAAAGGCCAGTGAAGTGATAGCATCATGTATAGGTGGGAGCACTCGAGTTTTCAGTACCGTGGTTTACCATTATTTAATTGTTTCATTTGTTCAACTTTTACTAGGGCAGCCCGGTCCCATGTTTTAAACTCTTGTTTAAGCTTCCGTTGACTTTCTAATAAAATACACTTTAAAGGTTTTATTTTTCTGTAAATTTTTTTATAATTTTTATTTTGTTATTTGACGATGACGTTTCGTAGTAATATCTTGCATCGGTATGTGAAGTGTTACACCACTCTTAATACTTTTAGTAGTATCACAAATTCACAACATTTTGCTGCATTTTACTTCTCTGTGTGTACAAAATTGTAGTTCAGATACAGCTCCTTGCTGTTACATCTTGTATGTTCGTAAATACAGAGATATTGACGACTTGACCTCATTGCTAACAAGAATTCTGTACTGAATTTGTCGTTCCCAAGTTAACTACACTACTGAAGAATTACAACCAATCGTATTCAGTGCCCATTGTTTCCACTTCTTCAACTTCTAGCTCGATCTGACCTATGACGACTCCTGACTCGACAAAACAACTCAAACACGGTAGAAAGCAGAGAAAACACTAATATCGCTAACAACAGAGCAATTTGTCGACAGTTCAGGTCCCGCTAACCTAGTGATGGAGAGGATTTGCGATGGATGGAACAAGCTCTTCGAATCATTTATTGTAGAAATGGAATGCAGCCTCCCCACTGAATTTTGCGGCAGATTGGGCATCATCGCTTTCCCTCGCGTAGCTACCATGCCAAGAAAGAAAAAAAGAATGTCCTGGGAAATGTTCTTGAACTTGAGCATTGGGTGCTTGCCGGTCGTCTCCTGGCCGATCAGGTGGTCAGCAAGTCTACGGGAAAACTGCAGCACGCAGCAGCAACAAGATCAGAGAAAAATTCAGGTAAACATTCTGTTAGAAAAACTAAGAACAAGCAAAGCAAACAATATTTACCCGGCGGACTTGTTCTTGGCCGTAGTCGGAGTCGCCTTAGACGGCGCCCATGAGCGACTCGACTGTACTGGCCAGCAACTTGGAGCCTTCATTAGGCCTTTCGATTGGGCTAGGTAGCCACCGACGTCCGCCATGAATTCATTGAACCGGCCGAGCAGCTTGGGCTTGTTGCGTTAGAACATATGCTTGGCTTTGGTTTCCTCCACTATCTCATTTCACTTCTGAATCAAAGCAAATGAAGGATATCATATGGAAACATAGAATGACGGATCCGGTCTAAGAAAGTATGTGTGTATATATAGAGAGAGGTGCCACACAACACATGTTTAAGTTAGCTTGTCTGATTTCTCATGCGTTTCTGAACACAGATGGACACATACGGTGTGAAAGACAGATCTTGTGTGAGCGGGCAGCGACGAGCGAAGAAAAACCGTGTGACGATAGAGTAAAATGCGTTCTAGTTTCGATCAATTTCATGACAACTCACGCAGAAACCATCGGTGAGGGGAAGAAAATCATGTGAAGATCGAGCGAAAATGCATTTTATTTTCTTTTTTGAGGAAAAATGCATTTTATTTTCGATATACAGGCTACAGCACACATTGCAGGCTCCAAGTGCTCTGCACCCATTCTCGGCCCACGAAAAAGATTCGGAGAGCTCGGCGCTGCTATCCGTCGCATGATAATCGGACGGTCCGCTCGCGCATAAGGTGATTACCTCTTACACGAATCAAAACGCCGCCAAAAAATCCGAGAAAAATCGAGGAGATGCGGAACAGGGTGGTGCAACACCGTGCGAAATTTCAGGCTCGGTTCATATCAGCGAAGGGAGAAATTAAAAAGAGAAAGACACACACAACTGGTAAGATTAAAGACACACACACACACAACTGGTAAGATTAAAGACTCTTCCTTTCCTTTGAACTAGGGGTGAAAACAGATCGGATACAAACGGATAATGTGTCTATCATATTTGTTTTTATATTTTTTTGATACGGATATGAATACGAATAACTCGAATATGAATACAAATACGAATAATATTGAATACAGATACGGATCGAATACGAATCGAAACGAATACGATTACGAATATTTATCGGAACATGAAAACCCCTTAAACTATACATCTAAAATTAACGAAAATACGTAAATAGTTTATCTTATCAAAACATTCATGAAATCTAAACAAGCAGTCTTTTCATCCACAATAAGTATACTGAAATCACAAGTGCGAGATCATCGTCGAGAGGCCTCTAAGTTTTAGATTTGGGGCTATCGGATTTTCGAAGCGTGGACAAATTATAAGTGGGTTATTCTGCTAAACCAAATTAACTAGTATTAGTTTAAGGTTTACGACTACTAATTACTAGATTTAATTAAGCAACAAAATTTAAGCTAAGTCCTTGGGTGCGTTAATAAAGTCTACAACTAATTTTATTATACGGCAAAAAGGTTTAAATAAGGGTTTTTGGAAATACTTTTCTCCTTCTATAGATATATATATACATATTTCTAATCTCTTATTATTATTATTATTATTATTATTATCATCTATTTTCCCAAACCCGGCCGGCCCATTTCTTCTTCTCTCTCTCTTTTCCACCCGGCCGGCCCACCTCCTCCTCCCCTTTTCTCTACCCTGTTCCCCACTTCTTCTAGCGCCGCCGCCCTCCTCTCTTTCTCCCTCTCTCGCTCTCTTCCATGCCGCTGCTCCCTCTCTTCTCTTCCTCTCTTGCCGCACCACCTCTCCTCCTCTTCTACCGCGCCGCCGCCTGCTCTCCCTCTCTTCCCTTCTTGCGCCACCGCCACTTTCTCCCCCCTCTCTTCTTTCTTGCCGCCGCCGCCGCCTGCTCTCCCTCTCTTCCCTTCGTGCGCCGCTGCCTCTTTCTCTCCCCCTGTCTTCCTTCTTGCCGCCACCGCCTCTTTCTCCTTCCCCTCTCTTCTTGCGCCGCCTTCTCTCCCTCTCTCCTCTTGCGCCGCCGCCTTCTGCCTCACCCTCCCCTAGCGCCTCCAGTCTCCACGCCATGCGCCGCCCTCAAGTGCCGGATCCGACGGCAGAGATCGCGCTCGAGAGTGGACTGATGTAGTGATGGGCCATTGGGCCGTTTGGGCTAATATCCGGATATCCGTTTTCGTAATATCAGGATAATCCGTATTCGTATTCGACGGATACCAGGTTTACTGTATTCGTATTCGTATCCGTATCCGATCCGAGAATTATCCGAAAAAAATCCGATCCGACACAATCCGTATCCGTATTCGTCCGGATCGATCGGAAACTATTCGATCCGTTTTCACCCCTACTTGGAACGGTTAAAAATTCTGAGAATAATTAATCCTTAAAAAGAGAAACTTTTGCTAACTCTCACGTTATTAAGGAGAAAAAGAAAAATCTTACATGTCCATTGGATGGCCCGGCCCACCAAAAATCCTAACCTAATGGACGGTGACAGATGGAATTGTTGGCCCATATGACCGTACAAAGAATGATTCATATTTGATACCAACGCAGCCGATTCCTCGACGTCAAATACAGTAAAAGTAAGTCGACATACTTTTAGGAAAGACAGAGATATTAATGAAATAAGGGGAGCAACTGCAATCTTCGACCACAAAATGCTTGATACAGGAAGGAACTCCAGCTGGCCAAACAGCTAAACTAGAAGAGCTAGCTCATATGCTATCTTATTTTGATCTCTCTTAACCTTGACGGGTCTAACCTCACCTAACAAATCCATCAATTCTTTGGCATGTGGGATCTTTTGTGCTGATGGCTTATGACTTGTGGTTTAAATATTTAAATTTTAACTGTTTATGAGAGATAATACGCAGAGTGAAATAGTCGTATATAATTTCGACTGGTACAGCTAAACTCAGTATATTTTTTTACTATAATTTTTCTATTGATTCCGCCTTTCAAAAACGTATTATTTAAAAGCTAGTTACTATAAACAGTACAAGCATACACTATATATAAACTTAAAAAATCTAGCCTAAAGTTAGACATTTGCGAAGTTGCCGTCTCTTGATACGTAAGTCGAGCAGGTGCTCGGCACCATGAGTGAGCGCATTTTCTGTAATTTTCCAGAACAGCAACGCAATCGAGGATTTTCTCCTCCTTGCGAGCCCGAGTTAGTGATATGATCATCCGCCTGCAAACTCCAAATATCACGCATTCCTGCCATGGTGCAGGTATCATTCCTGACAAGAAACCATTGCATGAAAAGTATCCCACGGATAGTGCAGGTATCATCCTGGGTAATATGCCTCCTCTTCTTGTTCTTAAACCAGATCATCCACGGCTACTGCATTTTAGCCAGACGCCAAGCGAACGTCTTTACCTTTGGAGGGACATCAGCTGACCGGATGTGCTTAAACAGAGGACGGCCGACGGCCAATGTTTGAACTGCTACAGGAAGGGATACTGCCCGCCTTACTGAGCTGAAAAGCTAGTTTATAGGCACTCTTAACTGAGAAAATCCCCATTTTTTCAAGATTCCACGCGATGGCATCCTCAGTAACCCTCCTGGAAAGCTTGGTTCAGAGAATTTCCTCTGCATCCACGGGTAGGACTTCCAGCATGACAGCATCAGAAAGCCACTCCAGACGAACCGGGTCAATTACTCCAGACGAGCTCAGAAACCCATCTGATCCTAGACCGTCTCCGTATTGTAATGAGCATTACCTGAGAATACCTTGTCAATTAAATTACCATTGGGATAATATTTTGCGAGCAGCCGGGCACACAGGCTATCAAGATAGAAAATGAGGCGCCAGGCTCGCCTTGCGAGCAAAGCTCGATTGAATTGGCAAAGATCCCGAAAACCCATACCATTATTCGGTAGTACGAGCTGGTCCCAAGAACACCAATGAGTTTTCCTTTCTCCCATTCTGTGCACCCCACCGATATTGCCGAATCAGCTGCATAAACTCATCACATACAGTCGCTGGCAATTTTAAAAAAAAACATAGTGTAAGGACTTGTTCCGAACCGTTTCTAACTTCTGACTTTAGAAACCGGTTTTAAACAGATTGGTTTTTTAATATGGTTTTTATAAACTATTTACAAAAATTATTGTGGAAGCCACTTTAAACAGTGTCTTCAAAATGTAAGTATCTCTTACTCGTTTAATCTCTCTCGTAAGTTAAAAACTACAAATTACAGTATTTTTGATCAGAGCCTAAGTAGGAGTCCCGGCCGGCACGCAGCAGCGGCACTCGTGAGCTGTTGCAGTTTGGCTTGGCACCATGCATGCCCCGGCACCCCGACTGGCACAGCTGCTAGTCCAGATGCTCGGCTTCCCCTGCATCCATCGCATGCATGCATGATAAATGGCGCTTAATTATGTCGTCTCAGGCCATAATATTCCCCGGCCCACTGGATTTGGGAGAGTTATATTAATGCCACTAAAAATATGTGTAACATCGTTTTTGTCATCCTATCTTTGCTCATTTTTGTTTTGGCCACTCTGCGTATTTCGGTTTTGTCACTCCTTCCACCTTGTCATCAAGTCAACGGCTTTGACCTTAAGAAATATACAAAAAAATCAAAATAAATATCAGAAAATCAAGGAAAATCAGAAAAAAAAAATTAAAAATACCCCCCAAATAGAGGAAATGATAACTTTTGAACAATTTCTTTAAAAAAAATTGAACAAAATAACACTACGAAAATTTCTAAAAAAAATTACACTAGGGAAACGTTTCAATCTTCCTCAACTTTTCTGAAAAAACGTTGCTAAAATTTTCCTGCTGTAAAAATTTTGTGCAGTTTTAAATTTTTTGTTCAGAAGTGGTCCCTGATTTTTCTGGATTTTCTGGTATATTTTTTTTTTCAAAATTTCTTTTTTCTAATTTTTTTGTATATTTTTTAGCGGTCAAACCCCATTTAATTTGTGACTGCTTGCAACAGTACGTAGTTCAGATTGAGCTTGTCTACAGCTCCATGCATTTCTCCGGTTCGAATTCAAATTGTGAAAGCTTTTAATTCCGAGTTACAGCCGAAATCGCCACGCGTACAAGCAGATACGTACGTACCACTGCCCAACCTCTTTGTTTTATTCCGTACGTCGTTACATAATCCGGACATGATCTAGGGTAAATATCAGGTGAAAATGTAAGAAAAGATGTATATGTGTGTGTGTGTATAGAGAGCGAGCGAGGGAGAGCTCGTGTTAAGGTAGCTTCTCTGAATTATATCGTCATGCGTTTCTGGAACATCTACGGCCAATTGATTTGCGTGATGCAAAATGCAAATGCTGGAGGGTAACAAATATTTGTCTCGCAGTCGCAGGGAGGCTACGCTAAATGATCAACCCATCAACTGCTATTCGGATTTCAGCATGTTCCGAGTAGATCAAACATGGATTTGTCAAGTGGAATTGTGGAAAGCACAGGAAACAAAAGCTTGATATCGATGTACAGAGTAATGATCATCTACTTTCTTGTGGTACTCACCAAGCTTGGATTCATTTGGATTCCTGATTTCACACAGCAATGCAAAGCATGGAGAAGCATCAAGCAGCAATAGCTGATCCGTTCGCATGGATCTTCTGCATGATCGATTTCACATTTTCACACTGCAAGTATCCGCGAATTGGATGAAGCCAGCTGTGGCCCAGATGCCGCCTAGCCTCCGCTCATCTTTCGCTGTCGCTGTCCTCAGGGAGGATGATCTCTGCTTCAGGGAGCGGCCACCTCTCCGGCCGGTGAGCGTGGCCAACATGCGCGACGAGTTGGACACGATCTGGTCCCTCCTTCAGCTGTACCCCTACATCACCATCGACACAGGGTACCCGGGCAACATCTGCCCCTTCCCGGAGCCCGGCATGCGTGAGGAGGACCTACTCCCGATGCCGCGCTACGATGTTGTCCGGGCCAACGTCGACAGCCTCCACGTCCTCCAGCTCAGCATCACGCTCTGCGACGCCAGCGGCGAGCTCCCCGGCGAACTTGTTCTCAGCCGTAGTCGGAGTCGCCTTAGACGGCGCCGATGAGCGACTCGACCATACTGGCCAGCAACTTGGAGACTTCACTAGGCGGTTCGGTTGGGCCGGGTAGCCACTGACGTCCGCCATGAATTCATTGAACTGGCCGAGCAGCTTGGGCTCGTTGCGTTAGAACACATGCTTGGCTTTGGTTCCCTCCACTATCTCATTTCACTTCTGCATCAAAGCAAATGAAGGATATCATATGTAAACATAGATGATGGCTCCGGTCTAAAAAAAGTAGATGACGGCTCTGGTCTAAAAAGTATGTGTGTATTGTAACGCCCCCGTTTCCGGGTGCGCCAGCAAACCCGCATCCGTACAGATATGTACAGTAGCGGGGTTCGTACAGTAGTGTTAGCACAACAGCACTTGCTTACAGGCAAAAGAAGAACCAGTTTATATTTACACATAATGCTCGTCGGCTAGGTTTTGACGCAACGGCGGCAAGCCCAAACATAATTACACCACAAAAGTCCCAAATTTCGCCTGACTGCGATTACAACCTAAAACCACAGATCTTCAGCAGAAGCTTGATCGTCGGAGTCCTGCTCCACGTACTGCACATTAACCTCCTGAACGCTGTCTGATGTTGAAATGCAAGCAGTGAGTACCACCGTACCCAGCAAGTTACAGGGGTAAACCCTAAATAGTTAAATGCATGGATTCAACAAGGAAGGGAGTACAAGGCTTACTATTTTATGTGGATGCAAATTTTAGTTTATAAACAACTTCGAAGCGGAAAACGATAACAATAAATAATAAACTGGGGTTGAAACATTAACTTTTTCAATTACACATTTTAAACATCAAAAACACTACTTATGCTTTGCTGCTGGATTCACCCATCAAACACAGCTTCGTTAACCGGAAGCACGGCGTATTCGAATACAATTAAATTTCACTCTGCAGAGTTGCTCAGCTTTACCCATAAGATTTCTCATAATCTTAATGTCAAGCTATAAACACACGCCAACCGGTGTGCGACTGACATGAGAAATCAAAGTTTTTCGCTGCTCAAATTATTAATTAACTCCCACCCGATAGATTAAATCCTACGACAGGTCGGGTATCCACGGGCGGTGTGGAGCGCTACCGCCGAGTCCGTGAGGATCTATCGTTATGTGTGTGACGAGTACTCGCCCACACCGCACTCTTACTCCTGTGGTAGTTCAACAATTTGAGCAGTTTACTGGACTCAGTTCGATGAATCGAACTTATGGTTGAGCGATTACTGTGCTCTAGACTCAGCATAAGGTTCCAAACCTAAATTTTACTTCTGAGACTGCCAACTATGACCGACTACCGATACATTAATTTGTATCGGTACCTGTCCGTTGCACCCTCCACCCTAGGGTAGGGTTGTGGACTTCCGTTACAGGGTTCCACACACTTCCGCCCTACCCCAGTTCCAATTTAACCCAATTGCCGACGAACTATCGGTTCAACGATAGCTCGTTATTTTACGTGAGACAATGAGCATTTGCTTTTATGTAATACTTAAATAATACTAGATTTGTCGAGGTGAATGTGGCCTTCAAAGTAAACAGGGTAATTACACAGTGGTAGGTCATAACTAAAAGATAACATGTCATTCCAATATTTTATTTTAATTAAATTAGCTTTGGCAATTACTAGTAATGCAAGTATTGTAGTTAAGTAATTACGGAAATCGTAGGCTCAATATGTTCAAAACATGTAACTTGCCTTGCGGGTCGATGATTTCGACGAGATCGTATACCGTTGACGGTTGCTCCGGGCCTTGAACAGTCGTCTCGGACTCGGCGGAAGCTAACGCAAAACAATATAAAATAAAGAATCAATCCGTGCTTGTAACTAAACAAGCTAGGAAGCAAAATAAAATTCTATTAAAAAGAAATAAAATGCAATAAACTTCCAAAAGTTTAGGTTGAAAATTTGGAAGTCTGGTATGAAGGATTGGGTGCCGGAAATGAACTCGTATCGCTGAGACGAATCAAATGGATGTATTTTTGAATTTTTCTGAGCTCGAAAAATCAAAAAGGTTACTGTTCACCGGAGTGAACAGTGCGGCCCGGCCCATTTCATCGCTGGGGCGCGCAGCAAGACGCGCCGGTAGCGTTTCAAAGCGGCGGCGGGCTCTTTGGGCTCGGCCCACTTGCGCCGCAGTGGCGCCGGAGGCGGCGAGCGAGCGAGAACGAAGCACGCGCGCGGGATCGTTGGATTGCACGCGGGCGGCTCCGATGCAGCTATACCGGTTGAGGGAGTCGTCTTCAACCTCGCGCGCCGCAGCGAAGGGAAGAAAGAAGGAAAAAGCAGGCGTCGCCCTAGCTGCGATTGGCTCCAACGGTGGTTCTCGCGGCCAACCACGGTACCAACAGACTCGGTGAGGAGAGAGGTCTCGATTCAGGCTCGAATCGTGAGAAGGGGCAAGGAGAGGGTCGCGCCGAGAGGGAAGGTGACGGTTAAGATGGTGGTTCGAGAAGGTTCTAGAAGAGCATATGCTCACGGGTTGCGGTTCGAGCATCTGCGGGGAAGGGTTTCATGGTGAAGCACGAGCTCACTCGGGAGGGCTCCAGCTGAGCTGCCCACGGTGAGGTGGCGGCGGTGAAGAAGAGCTCACGGTGAGGGGTTGCAGAGTACACGCTCTTGCCAAATTGAGCGGGGTTTTGGGTTCAAGGGGTGGTGGTGAGGCTCTAGCAGCGGGAATCGAGTTTTGATCGCGCGAGTAGGGAGGTTGGCTCGGGAGCTCACGAGAACAGGAACACGGCGGCGCGGGAGCTTCGGCGAGAGAGAGCCCAATCGGCTGCTGCAAGAGGTTCACTGGGGTGGTGGGAGGCGATCTGTAGCTGGAATTTGCTTATAATGCTCGGTTAAGGCGGTTTCAACAGGAGCCCGAGCTCGGCTCCGCTGGCGCGTGGAGGAGGGAGGCAAGGAGCTTCGCCCAGGGAGAGGAACCGCGGGAGGGTTAGTGTACTTCTCTGCAAGCATTAATGAGGAGAGACAGCCGAGTACGGTTCGGAGGCGCGCGGACGACTCGCCTCGCTTCGGGTGCACGCGGAGCTCCTCTCCGTCGGTCTGGCGCGAGAGCGAGGAGGGGAATGACAGGTAGCACCGCGGGTGGGTCCGGCGGCAGGAGGCGCCACCCGAGGTGTGAACGTGCACGGGGTTGCGGCGCCGCAAAAACAAGCGAGGAGACGCTGGCGCGTGGGAGCGAGCGGCGAGTCCGAGCGCGCCAGCGCGAAGGAAGGGGAGGGGTGAGCACCAATCTCAAAGCAAGGAGCAAGGGCTAGGGTTGGTTTAAGGTTCAAGCAAAGATTCAAAAAGAAATTCAAAGTTTTGAATTTTGAGATTGTTTCAACCTACCCCCCTTAAAGGAATCTCGACCCCGAGATTAACTTGGTCCAGGGAGCAGGTTGGGAAAGTCTCGCTGCAAATCAGACTCTTTCTCCCATGTTGATTCCGCGGCAGTATGGTTCTTCCACTGGACTCTGCAAAATCTGATGTTCCGATTTCTGAGTTGCCTTTCTGTGGTCTCAAGTATTTGAAACGGTTCTTCAGGATATGTCATATCATCTTGTAGGTCGATTTCTTCTATAGGTATGCCTTCTGATGGATGTCTTAAGCACTTTCTGAGTTGTGATACATGAAACACATTGTGTATTCTCGACAATCCTGGTGTTAATTGCAGCTCATATGCCACTTCTCCGATTCTCTTCGTGATTCGAAATGGACCAACATACCTCGGTGCCAGTTTCCCCTTTACTTGAAACCTTTTAACACTCTTAAAGGGTGTAACCTTCAAGTATACATAATCTCCGATTTCAAAGCTCAGATCCTTTCGACGGACATCTGCATAGCTTTTCTGACGATCTTGTGCTATTTTCATTCGGTCTCTGATTATCTTTATATGAGCCTCCGCATCTTGAGCAACTTGAGGACCAAGAAATTGGCGTTCTCCAGCATCGGTCCAATTTAATGGGGTTCTGCATTCTCGTCCATATAGGGCTTCAAATGGTGCCATTTTAATGCTGGCTTGATAACTGTTATTATATGAAAACTGTGCAAATGGTAAGCAAGCATTCCATGCTGCTCCATATACCAATGTACATGCTCTCAGCATGTCCTCCAGTATTTGATTTGTCCTTTCGGTTTGACCGTCAGTTTGCGGATGATATGCTGTACTAAAAGCTAAATCGGTGCCCATTGCTTCATGTAGTTTTTCCCAAAACTTGGATGTGAATTGGGCTCCTCTATCAGATACAATCCTCTTAGGTACTCCATGTAATACCACAATTCTCGTCAAATACAACTCAGCTAGCTTGTCCTTTCCATAAGTTTGTTTAATCGGAAGGAAGTGTGCCACCTTAGTCAGTCTGTCGACAATGACCCATATGGCATCATAACCCTCTTGGGTTTTGGGAAGTCCTGTGATAAAGTCCATACCGATGTCGTCCCACTTCCACTCTGGTATTGGCAAAGGATGTAGCAACCCTGATGGTTTCTGGTGGTCAATCTTTATTTTCTGACAAACATCACATTTTGCTATATATTCTGCTATTTCTTTCTTCATTGAATTCCACCAGAATCTTTTCTTCATATCCTGATACATTTTTGTACCACCTGGATGTATTGATAACTGTGAGGAGTGAGCTTCTGCTAATATTAAATCTTTTAATTCTTTCTTATCAGGAATGCAATATCGATCATGGAACCTTAGAATCCCTTTTTCATCTATGAGGAATTCCGTCGAGTTCCCTTCTTGGCTATTTTTCTTGAGTCGCTGTATTTCTTCGTCTTCATCTTGAGCTGCTTTAATCTGATCTGTCAATAAAGGCTGAATTTCTAATGCTGCCACAAATCCTTGGTTAACCACTGTTAGACTTAACCTTTGCATATCCTTTTGTAACTGCATTGGGTACTGGGCTTCATTGAGTATACTATGATATGCTTTTCTGCTGAGTGCATCTGCCACAACATTTGCTTTTCCGGGGTGATACTGCAAATCCACATCATAGTCTTTAATTAACTCCAACCATCTTCGTTGTCTTAGATTCAATTCTGGTTGCGTAAACAAGTATTTCAGACTCTTATGGTCTGAAAATATTTCACAGTGATTACCCAACAAATAATGTCTCCATATCTTTAGTGAATGCACCACTGCGGCCAATTCTAAGTCATGTGTTGGGTAATTACCCTCATGGGGCCTTAATTGTCTTGAAGCATAAGCCACGACATTCCCATTTTGCATTAATACACACCCTAATCCATGTCGTGACGCATCACAGTATATCTGGAATTCTTTCTCTGCATCAGGGAGTATTAACACGGGTGTCGTTGTTAACTTGATTTTCAACTGTTGAAAGCTTTCCTCACATTCATTAGTCCATTTAAAAGGGTTTTCCTTCTTGAGAAGCTGAGTAAGTGGACGAGCAATTCTGGAGAACCCTTCTATAAATCGGCGATAATAGCCCGCCAATCCAAGAAAGCTTCTCACTTCATAACTGCATTAACTTTTTCAGGATCCACTTTAACTCCTTCTTCCGAAATGATGTGACCTAAAAATGCAACCTCCTTTAACCAGAAATTGCATTTTGGAAGTTTGGCATATAATTGATGCTCTCTCAGCTTAGTTAAGGCAATGTGTAGGTGTTGTAGGTGGTCTTCCTCAGTCTTGGAGTATATTAGTATATCATCAATGAACACTACCACAAAATGATCCAATTGATCCATAAACACCAGGTTCATCAGATTCATAAAATATGCTGGAGCATTCGTCAAACCAAATGGTACTACTGAGAACTCATATAATCCATATCTGGTGGTAAATGCAGTCTTCTCTCGGTCTTGCTCTCGGATTTTCAATTGATGGTAGCCCGATCGTAAGTCGATCTTTGAAAATATCTTGGCTCCTTTTAACTGATCAAACAAATCATCTATTCTCGGCAATGGATATTTATTCTTAATTGTCACTGCATTCAATCCTCTGTAGTCTACACACATCCTCAGACTTCCATCTTTCTTTTTCACAAACAAAACTGGAGCTGACCAGGGTGATATACTAGGCCTGATGAATTCCTTCTCCTTCAAATCATCCAACTGCAACTTAAGCTCTTTAAGTTCATGTGCTGACATCCTGTACTGGTGCTTTGTAATTGGCTTGGTGTCAGGTACTAACTCTATGGCGAGTTCAATTTGTCGATCTGGTGGTTTGCCTGGTAGTTCTTCGGGAAATACATCTGGGTATTCACTGACTACCGGTATCTGACCTGCTTCCATTGCCATTATATTATGGACTTTTCCTTTCACTCTGTCTATCAACTTTGAATCTGTCTTAACTATCACTTGCTGACCTTCAGGACTAGTCAAAGCTACTGTCTTATTCTCACAGTCCACCTTGGCTTTATTTTTAGTAAGCCAATTCATTCCTAGGATAATGTCTATCCCTTTCATTTCCAACACCAACAGGTTGGTTTTGAACTCTACCCCTTTAATCTCTAGACTTAGATCCTTACACCCGAAATGGGCTTCCATCCTATTCCCAGGGGTTTGCACAGCATAATATTCTTGCAGTGAAGTAAGTGGCAATTGATTTCTTGATGCAAAATCCATAGAAAGAAATGAATGCGTTGCACCAGGGTCAAATAAAATTAATGCTGACTTGGAGTTGACTAGGAACATACCGACGATGACGTCAGTAGCTCCTGCTGCATCTTCGGCGGTAATATGATTAACTCTTCCTTGGAAGGTTGGCTTTGAATTATTTCGGCCTTGGTTTACTTGATTTGACATAGATGTCCCTGCTGGAGTTCCCATCGTTACCCCCGTGGGTATATACTGCTTCTGGTCAGTAGGGCGCTGTAGATATCCCGTTGAAGGTGTTGTTGCAGTGGTAATGACTGGCTTGATGTCTTTCTGTGTTCTTGTTTGCATTTTTGCCACTTCAGAAGGCAATCCTCTCTTCGGGCATTGGTCTTTGAAATGACCAACTTGATCACAGTGATAACAGGCATTAGATCTTTGTGGGCACTGTCGGGTGTAATGGTTTCCAGAACAAATATTGCATTTTGCCACAGTCGACTGGGTGTTACTCTGTTGAGATTGTCCTGTCTGCTGGGATCTTGGTATCCAAGCAAACTGTCGACCAGTCTGTCCCTTATTCTGTGGGGTTGTTATGACTCTTCCTTTCTGAGGGTTGGTGGAGTGTGATGGTGTCGACATGGTCTTCCTCTTTCGAACATCCTCCAACTCATTCCTTGCTCCCTCTGAGGAAATCAGACTATCCACCATTTCTGATAGATCAGTAAACTTCATCGCAGAGATATGATACTTTAATGATTTCTGTAATCCTGTCCTGAATCTTCTCATCTTCTTGGCTTCGGTCTTGGTTTCATCTTCCGCATAACGAGCAAGGTGATTGAACTGATGGAGATACTCTACCACCGTCTGTTCCCTTGTTTCAGATTCATAAACTCTTGATACTTGGCTTCCATTACTCCTGCGGGGATGTGAACCTTACGGAATGCCTCCTCAAACTCTGGCCATAGGATGTCATGGCCTTCTTTCATTGATTGATAGCTAATCCACCATGTGGCGGCTGGCCCTTGAAGTTGATGAGATGCATACAGGACCTTTTCTTTATCGTCACATTGGGTTTTTAACTTCCTTTCAATGTCCTAATCCAATCGTCATTTGCCATAGGATCCGCAGATGGCGAGAAGGTAGGGGTGCAGTCTTCGAAATCGGTCCATCTTGAGGTAATTGGACCACTATCCCGATAGCCAGTGGACGAGGAGGCACCACCGGCCACAGGAGCTCTGGTGGCGATTTGCTCAATTAGTCTGAACTGTTGCTCCATCAATCGGGTTTGATTTTGTTCCATTGCTGCCATCATGTGGGCCAAAGTGGCGGTAATATCTGCGGGCTGACCTCCACTGGTCGGCTGATTATCTTGACCTGACCCTTGCCCTGCCATTGATGTGCTGCCAAATCAAACCTTGAAGTTAGTTCTGCAGCGGTTTTAATAAATCACAGATAGACACGTAAGAGCGGCGAATTTGAGATGAGTACAGAGCGAGTAAGGTGAGGTCAAGAGCGAAAAGGTGAGGATGAACTTTGGAAGGTGATGAAGTACGGATAACATAAGCAAACAAAATAATAGATAATTAAACATATCTTTATTTAATACAAGCCGATGTTCTGCCACTTAGGGTCTTTACATACAACTTGCTTTACATACAAAAGTAGTCTAATACACCAGGGTACTACTACCACTACCGCATACTAAACTGCTACTACTGCCCTGGAGCTCTCCACTGCTGTTGCTGCTACTGTCTACCATCCACTGGTCGGCGGACGACTGGCCGTGTAGTGGATCCGCTCCTCTGGATCTTCTTCTTCTTCCTCAGCTGCTGGCGGTGGCGGCGGTGGGGCCCTGGACGTAGAAGGACGGAACATGCCGCGATACTCGCTAGCAGTCATCCTCCTACGCTGTGTGCTCTTTGGTCTTCTTTGCTTGCTGCTGGCGGGGCGGGGACATCAGGGGACTCCCCGGTGTCAGACATCTCCCCCGCCTCCACCATCAGGAAACGCTGCAGGTCACGTGTCATTCTGCACTGCCTCAGGAAGCACGGAGCTTGTAGTGCAGATCTTCATTTTCCTCCACTGTCCTAAAATAGAAGGCCTCCTGGTATGCAATATGACGAGTCGCCATTGCTAGGCGAGGGTCGTCATACTCCGTCATTTCTGGAGTGGAGTAGTATCGCCCTTGGTCGGTGATCAGAGTATCGGATCGAATGGCGTCGGTCAAATTCTGCATTATAGTAGTCACGAAGGTGGTGCCTTGCCCTTTGGCGGCATCTGGATGGCATCTTCTTCTTCAATCCGGTGGCCATAGAAACGCAGTGGTACATCCGGGCGCACTGGCAAGGGTTCCAGTGTAACCCTGGCCTTCCATTCAAACCTTTCATTCCCTTCAAATTGTCCGACGGTGTGAAAGATAGGCTTGTGCCACTCTGTTGCCCCTAGGAACTGTTGCATTTCCCAGAGCTGCAGTGGCCACCCTGCAATGTCCTCTGGCCTTGAGTGAATCTTGTGCACCATCTGCTTAAAGACGGAAATTTGAAAATTAGACGAGGTTAGGCATAAATAATTTGCAAAGCAAAACTTAAGCAAAACTATACTAAGACAGGTAAGGTAGCACAAGAAAGAAGAAGGAAGCAATATTTCTTACGTTTTTCGTAGATTCTTTTTAAAATTTAAAATTAGGGTTTTGCTATAAAACAGAACTCCTATTCAGCCTTAGGTCTCGGTCTCTGATCAAGCGAGCACGCTCGATACCATACATGCGCCCCGTTTCGGGTGCGCCCGAAGAAACCCGCATCCGTCATGATATATGCAGATGGCGGGGTTCGTGCGATGAGTGTTAGCACAACAAAGACTTTTACAGGCAAAAGAAGAACCAGTATATATTTACACATAATGCTCGTCGGCTAGGTTTTGACGCAACGGCGGCAAGCCCAAACATAATTACACCACAAAAGTCCCAAATTTACTTTGTGCGATTACAACCTAAAACCACGGATCTTGGCGAAGCTTGATCGTCGAGTCTGCTCCACGTCTCGCACATTAACCTCTGAACGCATGCGATGTTGAAATGCAAGCAGTGAGTACCACCGTACCCAGCAAGTTACAGGGGTAAACCCTAAATAGTTAAATGCATGGATTCAACAAGGAAGGGAGTACAAGGCTTACTATTTTATGTGGATGCAAATTTTAGTTTATAAACAACTTCGAAGCGGAAAACGATAACAATAAATAATAAACTGGGGTTGAAACATTAACTTTTTCAATTACACATTTTAAACATCAAAAACACTACTTATGCTTTGTTCTTTGGATTCACCCATCAAACACGGCCGTTAACGGAAGCCTAGGCGTATTCGAATACAATTAAATTTCACTCTGCGAGTTGCTCGACTTTACCCATAAGATTTCTCATAATCTTAATGTCAAGCTATAAACACCGCCAACCGGTGTGCGTGACATGAGAAATCAAAGTTTTTATTGCTCAAATTATTAATTAACTCCCACCCGATAGATTAAATCCTACGACGGTGGGTATCCACGGGCGGTGTGGGCGCTACCGCCCGAGTCCGTGAGGATCTATCGTTATGCGTGTGAGCGAGTACTCGCCACACTGCACTCTTACTCTGTGGTAGTTCAACAATTTGAGCGATTTCTTGGACTCGATTCGATGAATCGAACTTATGGTTGGCGATTCGTGCTCTAGACTCGGCATAAGGTTCCAAACCTAAATTTTACTTCGAGATCGCCAACTATGACCGACTACCGATACATTAATTTGTATCGGTACACATCGTTGCACCCTCCACCCTAGGGTAGGGTTGTGGACTTCGTTACAGGTTCCACACACTTCCGCCCTACCCGATTCAATTTAACCCAATTGCCGATTTAACTATCGGTTCAACGATAGCTCGTTATTTTACGTGAGACAATGAGCATTTGCTTTTATGTAATACTTAAATAATACTAGATTTGTCGAGGTGAATGTGGCCTTCAAAGTAAACAGGGTAATTACACAGTGGTAGGTCATAACTAAAAGATAACATGTCATTCCAATATTTTATTTTAATTAAATTAGCTTTGGCAATTACTAGTAATGCAAGTATTGTAGTTAAGTAATTACGGAAATCGTAGGCTCAATATGTTCAAAACATGTAACTTGCCTTGCGGGTCGATGATTTCGACGAGATCGTATACCGTTGACGGTTGCTCCGGGCCTTGAACAGTCGTCTCGAACTCGGCGAAAGCTAACGCAAAACAATATAAAATAAAGAATCAATCCGTGCTTGCAACTAAACAAGCTAGGAAGCAAAATAAAATTCTATTAAAAAGAAATAAAATGCAATAAACTTCCAAAAGTTTAGGTTGAAAATTTGGAAGTCTGGTATGAAGGATTGGGTGCCGGAAATGAACTCGTATCGCTGAGACGAATCAAATGGATGTATTTTTGAATTTTTCTGAGCTCGGAAAATCAAAAAGGTTACTGTTCACCGGAGTGAACAGTGCGGCCCGGCCCATTTCATCGCGCGGGAGCGCGCGCGCATGCGCCAGTGCGTTTCAAAACGGCGGCGGGCTGCTGGGCTCGGCCCACTTGCGCACGCGCGAGCGGCCGGAGGCCGAGCGAGCGCGCGGGAACGAGCACGCGAGCGCGGGATCGTTGGATTGCACGCGGACGGCTCCGATGCAGCTATACCGGTTGAGGGAGTCGTCTTCAACCTCGCGCCGGCCGCAGCGAAGGGAAGAAAGAAGGAAAAACAGGGCGTCGCCCCTAGCTGCGATTTGGCTCCAACAGTGGTTCTCCGCGGCCAACCCTGGTACCAACAGACTCAGTGAGGAGAGAGGGTCTCGATTCTGGGCTCAGATCAGCAGAAAGGGGCAAGGAGAGGGTCGCGGCCGAGAGGGAAGGTGACGGTTAAGATGGTGGTTCCAGAAGGTTCTAGAAGAGCATATGCTCACGGGTTGCGGTTCGAGCATCTCTGGGGGAAGGGTTTCACTGGTGAAGCACGAGCTCAGCTCGGGAGGGCTCCAGCTGAGCTGCCCACGGTGAGGTGGCGGCGGTGAAGAAGAGCTCACGGTGAGGGGTTGCAGAGTACACGCTCTTGCCAAATTGAGCGGGGTTTTGGGTTCAAGGGGTGGTGGTGAGGCTCTAGCAGCGGGGAATCGAGTTTTGATCGCGCGAGTAGGGAGGTTGGCTCGGGAGCTCACCAGAACCAGAACACGGCGGCGCGGGAGCTTCGGCGAGAGAGAGCCCAATCGGCTGCTGCAAGAGGTTCACTGGGGTGGTGGGAGGCGATCTGTAGCTGGAATTTGCTTATAATGCTCGGTTAAGGCGGTTTCAACAGGAGCCCGAGCTCGGCTCCGCTGGCGCGTGGAGGAGGGAGGCAAGGGAGCTTCGCCCAAGGGGAGAGGAACCGCAGGAGGGTTAGTGTACTTCTCTGCAAGCATTAATGAGGGAGAGACAGCCCGGGTACGATTCGGAGACGCGCGGACGACTCGCCTCGCTCGGGTGCACGGCGGAGCTCCTCTCCGTCGGTCCTGGCGCGAGAAGCGAGGAGGGGGAATGACAGGGTGGCACTGGCAGGTGGGTCCGGCGGCAAGGAGGCGCTGACCCGAGGTGTGAACGTGCACGGGGTTGCGGCGCCGCAAAAACAAGCGAGGAGACACTGGCGCGTGGGAGCGAGCGGCGAGTCCGAGCGCGCCAGCGCGAAGGAAGGGGAGGGGTGAGCACCAATCTCAAAGCAAGGAGCAAGGGCTAGGGTTGGTTTAAGGTTCAAGCAAAGATTCAAAAAGAAATTCAAAGTTTTGAATTTTGAGATTGTTTCATGTATATATAGGGAGAGGTACCACACATGTTTAAGTTAGCTTCTCTGATTTCTCATGCGTTTCTGAACACAGTGGACACATACGGTGTGACCGGGCAGCGACGAGCGAAGAAAAACCGTGTTTCTATCAATTTCATGACAACTCACGCAGAAACCATGTGAAGACGAGCAAAAATGCATTTTATTTTCTATATACAGGCTACTGCATGCGTTGCAGGCTCCAAGTGCTCTGCACCCATTCCCGGCCCACGAAAAAGATTAGGCCCATTTGCGGCCCACGCACGCGGAGAGCTCGGCGCTGCTATCCGTCGCATGATGATCGGACGGTCAGCTTCCGCATAAGGTGATTACGCACTATCATCCCCTCTTACGCGAATCAAAACGCCGCCAAAAAAATCCGAGAAAAATGGAGGAGATGCGGAACACCGTGCGAAATTTCAAGCTCGGTTGATATCAGCGAAGGGAGAAATTAAAATACACACACACGCACGCACGCACGCACACACACATACGCATACACACAAACAACTGGTGAAATTAGGCCCCGATCAGATGGGCTTCTCCCATCGCTGGCGATAGCGATTTTTGCACTGTAGCAGGTACTGTAGCTACAGTACCTGCTACTGTAAAATTATTTTTTTTCGATTTTTTTAAAAATTTACTTATACTCTAATATATATGGTCGTTGTAATCGCTCCTTAATACTTTTAGTAGTATCACAGATTCACAACATTTTGCTGCATTTTACTTCTCTGTGTGTACAAAATTGCAGTTCAGGTACAGCTCCTTGCTGTTACATCTTGTATGTTCGTAAATACAGAGATATTGACGACTTGACCTCATTGCTAACAAGAATTTTGTACTGAAATTGTCGTTCCCAAGTTAACTACAGTACGGAAGAATTACAACCAAGCGGATTCAGTGCCCATTGTTTCCACTTCTCAACCTTCTAACTCAATCTGACTTATAACGACTCCTGACTCGACATAACAACTCAAACACGGTAGAAAGCAGACCAAACGCTAATATCACTAACAACAGAGCAATTTGTCGACAGTTCAGGTCCCGCTAACTTAGTGATGGAGAGGATTTGCGATGGATGGAACAAGCTCTTGGAATCATTTATTGTAGAAATGGAATGCAGACTCCCCACTGAATTTTGCGGCAGATTGGGCAGCATCGCTTTCCCTCGTGTAGCTACCATGCCAAGATAGCAAAAAAGAATGTCCTGGCACTTGTCCTTGAACTTGAGCATTGGGTGCTTGCCTGTCGTCTCCTGGCCGATCAGGTGATCAGCAAGTCTACGGGAAAACTGCAGCACGCAGCAGCAGCAAGATCAGAGAAAAATTCAGGTAAACATTCTGTTAGAAAAATTAAGAACAAGCAAAGCAAACAATATTTACCCGGCGGACTTGTCCTCGGCCGTATTCGGAGTCGCCTTAGACGGCGCCCATGAGCGACTCGACTGTACCGGACAACATCTTGGAGCAGTGTAGCCACCGACGTCTGCCATGAATTCATTGAACCGGCCGAGCAGCTTAGGCTCGTTGTGTTAGAACGTAAGCTTGGCTTTGGTTACCTCCACTATCTCATTTCACTTCTAAATCAAAGCAAACGAAGGTAAATGGAAACATAGAACGACGGATCCGGTCTAAGAAAGTATATGTGTATATAGAGAGAGGGGTACCACACATGTTTAAGTTAGCTTCTCTGATTTCTCATGCATTTCTGAACACAGATGGACACATACGATGTGAAAGACAGATCTTGTGTGAGCGGGCAGCGACGAGCGAAGGAAAACCGTGTGACGATGGAGTAAAATGCGTTCTAGTTTCGATCAATTTCATGACAACTCACGCAGAAACCATCGGTGAGGGGAAGAAAATCATGTGAAGATCGAGCAAACATGCATTTTATTTTCGTTTTTAGAGGAAAAAATGCATTCTATTTTCGATATACAGGCTACAGTATGCATTGCAAGCTCCAAGTGCTCTGCACCCATTCTCGGCCCACGAAAAAGATTCGGAGAGCTCGGCGCTGCTATCCGTCGCATGATGATCGGACGGTCAGCTTCCGCATAAGGTGACTACCTCTTGCGCGAATCAAAAAACCTCCAAAAAAATCCGAGAAAAATCGAGGAGATGAGGAACAGGGTGGTGCAACACCGTGCGAAATTTCAGGCTCGGTTGATATCAGCGAAGGGAGAAATTAAAAAGAGAAATCTCTCTCTCTCTCTCTCTACAACAACTGGTAAAATTAAAGACTCTTCCTTTCCTTTGAAGGGTTAAGAATTCTGAGAATAATTAATCCTTAAAAAGGAGAAACTTTTGCTAACTCATTGGTGTTTACGAGAGGTAGTACGCAGAGAGAAATAGTCGTATGTAATTTTGACCGATACAGCTGAACTCAGTATACTTTTTACTATAATTTTTCTATTGGTCCTGTCTTAAAAAAACATATTGTTTAAAAGCTAGTTACTGTAAACAGTTCAATTATCTTTACTACTTTAAAAGAAGGAGTTAGTGGTTGATGAGTCCTCTCCTATATCTCTTCTCAACCATTTGATCTGAACAATAAAATCTTAACCGCCCCTTTCCTCTCCCCCCTCTCTCTCTCCCTCTCTCTCTCTCGCGATCTAACTGCTAAAGTTTTTCCGTTGCAACGCACGGGCACATGACTAATAAATTATATATAAATCGAAAAAAAATCCAGCCAAAAGTTAGACATTTGCGAAGTTGCCGTCTCTCACGTAAGTCGAGCAGGTGCATGCTCGGCACCATGAGTGAGCGCATTTCTGTAATTTTCTAGAACAGCAACGCAATCGAGGATTTCTCCTCCTTGGCGAGCCCGAGTTATTAGTGATCTGATCATCCGCCTGCAAACTCCAAATATCACGCATTCCTGCCATGGGGACTAGGGGCGGACCCAGCACAAAAACTGAGTGGGGACACTCAACCCACGCCGTAGTAGATCTAGACATCGAAGTCGCTCGAGTGAGGGCCACGAAGTCGCTCGAGTGGAGGCCAAGTACTAAAACATTTGATTACTTCACTACAAATTTAAAATTGAGTGAGGGCCTCGGCCCCCATTTATCCTTCTCTCGGTCCGCCCCTGATGGGGACAAGAAACCATTGCATGAAAAGCATCCCACGGATAGTGCAGTGCAGGTATCACCATTCGTAGCTAGTGCATTTTAGCCAGACGCCAAGCGAACGTCTTTACCTTTGGAGGGACATCAGCTGACCAGACGTGCTTAAACAGAGGACGGCCAATGTTTGAAATGCTACGGGAAGGGATATTGCCTGCCTTACTGAGCTGAAAAGCTAGTTTACAGGCACTCTTAAATGATCAACCCATCAACTGCTATTCGGATTTCAGCATGTTCCGAGTAGATCAAACATGGATTTGTCAAGTGGAATTGTGGAAAGCACAGGAAACAAAATCTTGATATCGATGTACAGAGTAATGATCATCTACTTTCTTGTGGTACTCACCAAGCTTGGATTCATTTGGATTCCTGATTTCACACAGCAATGCAAACATGGAGAAGCATCACGCAGCAATAGCTGATCCGTTCGCATGATCTTCTGCATGATCGATTTCACATTTTCACACTGCAAGTATCTGCGAATTGGATGAAGCCAGCTGTGGCCCAGATGCCGCCTAGCCTCCGCTCATCTTTCGCTGTCGCTGTCCTCAGGGAGGATGATCTCTGCTTCAGGGAACGGCCACCTCTCCGGCCGGTGAGCGCGGCCAACATGCGCGACGAGTTGGACACGATCTGGTCCCTCCTTCAGCTGTACCCCTACATCACCATCGACACAGGGTACCCGGGCAACATCTGCCCCTTCCCGGAGCCCGGCATGCGTGAGGAGGACCTACTCCCGATGCCGCGCTTGATGTTGCCCGGGCCAACGTCGACAGCCTCCAGGTCCTCCAGCTCGGCATCACGCTCTGCGACGCCAGCGGCGAGCTCCCCGGCGAACTTGTTCTCAGCCGTAGTCGGAGTCGCCTTAGACGGCGCCGATGAGCGACCCGACCATACTGGCCAGCAACTTGGAGCCTTCACTAGGCGGTTCGGTTGGGCCGGGTAGCCACTGACGTCCGCCATGAATTCATTGAACTGGCCGAGCAGCTTGGGCTCGTTGCGTTAGAACACATGCTTGGCTTTGGTTCCCTCCACTATCTCATTTCACTTCTGCATCAAAGCAAATGAAGGATATCATATGTAAACATAGATGACGGCTCTGGTCTAAAAAGTATGTGTGTATATATAGGGAGAGGTGCCACACATGTTATGTTAGCTTCTCTGATTTCTCATGCGTTTCTGAACACAGTGGACACATACGGTGTGACCGGGCAGCGACGAGCGAAGAAAAACCGTGTTTCTATCAATTTCATGACAACTCACGCAGAAACCATGTGAAGACGAGCAAAAATGCATTTTATTTTCTATATACAGGCTACTGCATGCGTTGCAGGCTCCAAGTGCTCTGCACCCATTCCTGGCCCACGAAAAAGATTCGGCCCATTTGCGGCCCACGCACGCGGAGAGCTCGGCGCTGCTATCCGTCGCATGATGATCGGACGGTCAGCTTCCGCATAAGGTGATTACGCACTATCATCCCCTCTTACGCGAATCAAAACGCCGCCAAAAAAATCCGAGAAAAATGGAGGAGATGCGGAACACCGTGCGAAATTTCAAGCTCGGTTGATATCAGCGAAGGGAGAAATTAAAGGCTCTTCCTTTCCTTTGAGGGTTAAAAATTCTGAGCATAATTAATCCTTAAAAAGAGAAATTTCTACTAACTCTCACATTATTAAGGTAAAAAGAAAAAAACTTACACGTCCATTGGATGGCCCACCTATAATTATAACGGCCAAGGTTTCTTTTTATAAATATAGAAACTTAAAGCTTGGATATACTGTGATATACTGTGATGCTCTAAATTCTAGGCAATTCGATAGATCAGCAGCAGCAGAGAGCGACGACCTAAAGGGACTTGCAGAGAGAGGAGGAAGATCTTGCTGCCATCTCTCCGTTAGACTTGTGTGTGCTAGCTTGCTGGAACTGGTTTGAGCCTGTTTTTTTTTTTTTTTTGCTGCCGCTGGTGGCTTTTGGCTGCAGCTGATGGTTTTTTGGCTGTTTGTGACAGAGATTGCAGAAAGAGAAATACTCGCTTGCGATTTTTGATGGTACAGATATTAGGTTTTTAACGTGTACTACAATTAACTTGTAGACCCCATCTTAAAAAATACTCCATTTGAAAGTTAGGTAATGTAGCAGAAGTCAAAAGCTGAAAAGAACATGCCCTGAGTGGAGTGGAGCCTACGTCGCAGTGCTCTGGAGGTGTATATATAGTGACGATGAAATACTGGTAGGGTTAAATCATACAAAAAAATATCTGATAGGATATGTAACGTATTTACTAGTACTTGTTTTTGTTTTAACATATATATAACGCTCTTTCTTAGTTGGCTTAGGTGCCAAAGATATGCTGATATGCATGGAGTCCTAGTACGTAGTGATGGCGGAATCGAGTAGAAGTATGGAAAGGAGATGTTTATAATTGAAAGCAGGAAGATGATGTGATGATGTTACATGATCTGACTTTGCAAGTTTACACTGTAAAGCCCTCATTCATTCCACTGACAGCAAAACGTAATATTATTTCAAAGTGTACGACGAGAAATAATTCCATCAATGCCTGGTCGAAGCTTCGTCAGCCAAAAACTAATTAAAAGACTATGCTTATGTGTGTTATTCAGGCTACTTTTCCAGTATACTACATTACTACACAGGGGCTCTCCGTGATTAGTCCACGCAGTTTTCCAGTTTTTTCTCGGTTGATTTCACTTCCGGTGCCGCTAAACAGTGTTTAATAGCAGTATATGTCCTGGGTTATGGTAATAATGGAGTAAACTGTCTGGAAAAAATGTCAAACTGTCAAAGTAAATTGTACTAAAATACAGGCTTGGCTTTGGTTCTCTCCAGTGTCTCACTTCACCACACACTGCTGAATATATCAAAGTAAATTAAGGCCATCATAGGGAGATGTGGAATTATGGACATGATATATGAAAAGATGTATATATAAAGAGAGAATAAGCTTCTCTGATTTTCATGCTTTTCACAATGTACATGGACACATCACGGTGTGAAAGAAAAGCACGTATGGTGCAGCGGGTTGATTGCTTCTTTTAGCTGTTATTTGCTGATGCAACATGCAGGTGTTGGAGCTTGTTTTGAGTGAGCGAGGTGTGGAGGTCGTAAGTATGATTGTGCGAAACAGACTACTCTTCATGAGTCGTGCATGGGCCTTCATGTGGAGGTCGTAAGTAACAAGAACTCTAATATATATGGTCGTTGTAATCGGTGTAACCACTCCTTAATACTTTTAGTAGTATCACAGATTCACAACATTTTGCTGCATTTTACTTCTCTGTGTGTACAAAATTGCAGTTCAGATACAACTCCTTGCTGTTACATCTTGTATGTTCGTAAATACAGAGATATTGACGACTTTACCTCATTGCTAACAAGAATTTTGTACTGAAATTGTCGTTGCCAAGTTAACTACAGTACGGAAGAATTACAACCAAGCGGATTCAGTGCCCATTGTTTCCACTTCTTCACCTTCCAGCTCAATCTGACTTATAACGGCTCCTGACTCGGCATAACAACTCAAACACGGTAGAAAGCAGACCAAAAACTAATATCACTAACAACAGAGCAATTTGTCGACAGTTCAGGTCGCGCTAACCTAGTGATGGAGAGGATTTGCGATGGATGGAACAAGCTCTTCGAATCATTTATTATAGAAATGGAATGCAGCCTCTCCACTGAATTTTGCGGCAGAGTGGGCAGCATCGCTTTCCCTCGCGTAGCTACGATGCCAAGAAAACAAAAAAGAATGTCCTGGCAAATGTTCTTGAACTTGAGCATTGGGTGCTTGCCGGTCGTCTCCTGGCCGATCAGGTGATCAGCAAGTCTACGGGAAAACTGCAGCACGCAGCAGCAACAAGATCAGAGAAAAATTCAGGTAAACATTCTGTTAGAAAAATTAAGAACAAGCAAAGCAAACAGTATTTACCCGGCGGACTTGTACTCGGCCGTATTCGGAGTCGCCTTAGACGGCGCCCATGAGCGACTCGACTGTACTGGACAACATCTTGGAGCCTTCACTAGGCGGTTCGGTTGGGCCGGGTAGCCACTGACGTTCGCCATGAATTCATTGAACTGGCCGAGCAGCTTGGGCTTGTTGCGTTAGAACATATGCTCGGCTTTGGTTTCCTCCACTATCTCATTTCACTTCTGAATCAAAGCAAACGAACACCATCTCATTTTACTTCTGAATCAAAGCAAACGAAGGATATCATATGGAAACGTAGAACGACGGATCCGGTCTAAGAAAGTATATGTGTGTATATGGAGAGAGAGGTGCCTCACATGTTTAAGTTAGCTTCTCTGATTTCTCATGCGTTTCTGAACACAGTGGACACATACGGGTTGAAAGGCAGGCGCTGGAGCTTGATCTCGTGTGAGCGGGCAGCGACGAACGAAGAAAAAACGTGTGACGATCGAGTAAACTGCGTTCTAGTTTCGATCAATTTCATGACAACTCACCCACGAAAAAGATTCCTGTCCACGCGATGCGCATAATGATCGGACGGCCAGCTTTAGGGGCCGCTCACGACGGCATTTTTCCAGCGACCGACGATGGCTTTTAGTTTTTAGAGTACTGTAGCAAATTTATTTTGTAGTTTTTTTTGGTATTTTTGTGTTTTATTTTTTTTCATATTTATTTGCATTGTCCGTAATAAGTTAACGTACCACTTCTATTTTTATATTTTTTAAATTTAATTATGCCTAATAAGCCAACTAGTTACAGTAAAAAAATCAGCTAGTTACAGTAAAATTTTAGCTAAAAGTCAGAAGCCATCGCTATTCCGAACGCTACCTATTTCTTATAGTATTTGATATGGACTCTTCCTTTAGTCTCAAAATTATTTTTATTTAATTTGGAATTTTAGTTTTAGGATAGATACAAATGCAACTGCTAATTTTTATTTAATTTCTATTCTAAATTTCATTTATGTAGTGGTTTTTATTTGGAGTTCATATTAAAATCAAATTGTTACTTTCCTTTTATTTTTCATTCCAAAATTATGTAATTTTTTGTTTTTATTTTTATTTAATTCCAATTTTTAGTTTTACATTAGAATTCAGATACAATTCCAAATACTAATTTTCATCTAATTTTTACTCTGACTATGTATGGGTTTTAATTTGGTGTTCGTATGAAAAATCACATTGCTAATTTCTTTTTATTTTTAATTCCGAATTTTTGTTGTTATTTTTTATCTCAGTTTTAGGTTAGAATTCATATACAAATTCAACTGCTAATTTTCATCTAATTTTTATTATAAAATTTAGTTATGTACAGATTTTAGTTTGTAGTTCTATAAAAATAAGATGGTTAATTTCCTTTTGTTTTGCATTCCGAATTTCTATTATTTTTGTGGGTCATATAAAACGGTTGGTTCCTTGTTAAAAAAATTGATGCTATGAAATATGAGAAATTGTAACTTATTTGTTTTGAAAGAGTTCTTTCACCCCTGTTTGTCGACTTTAAATTTGGACCTAGGTTAAGAAGCAATCGGCAGTTGGGACTTGTAAATCCCCATCACCCAAGAAAATTAGGCAGCGGATGAGTATACTCTGTGTGTGTGTGCATGACTCCCGAACAGCAGTGTAATAAAACAGTGACTTTTTTTGTCTGAGTCCGAACCGAACCGAGCGGATGAGTATACTGTGTGTGTGTGATGAGAGCAGTGTAATACAACGTGACGCGCACACACAACACCATCACACGCTGCGTGTCCTCTAATGTACGTTTGAATTTTTTGTGGATACATCAGGTCACACGGAGTGCAAGCACAAATTTTTTTTACTAAACATGCATATGTATGTACTTTTGCCTAAAGATGGGCACCAGCGCCGAACAAAAGGCTCAGACGCAGGCTGGAGCGACACCAACACTCTTGCCAACTGAGCAACGCTCGGTTCTCGATCAAACAGCGAGTTGTTTTTGCGGTGCACTTTTCTTGATCTCTTCGCGGATAGAACTTATGAGGGGTCGATCCTCACGTGCATTTTGTTATTTGACGATGACGTTCCATAGTAATATCTCACATCGATATGTGAAGTGTTACACCACTCTTAATACTTTTAGTAGTATCACAAATTCACAACATTTTGCTGCATTTTACTTCTCTGTGTGTACAAAATTGTAGTTCAGATACAGCTCCTTGCTGTTACATCTTGTATGTTCGTAAATACAGAGATATTGACGACTTGACCTCATTGCTAACAAGAATTCTGTACTGAATTTGTCGTTCCCAAGTTAACTACACTACTGAAGAATTACAACCAATCGTATTCAGTGCCCATTGTTTCCACTTCTTCAACTTCTAGCTCGATCTGACCTATGACGACTCCTGACTCGACAAAACAACTCAAACACGGTAGAAAGCAGAGAAAACACTAATATCGCTAACAACAGAGAAATTTGTCGACAGTTCAGGTCCCGCTAACCTAGTGATGGAGAGGATTTGCGATGGATGGAACAAGCTCTTCGAATCATTTATTGTAGAAATGGAATGCAGCCTCTCCACTGAATTTTGCGGCAGATTGGGCATCATCGCTTTCCCTCGCGTAGCTACCAAGACAAGAAAGAAAAAAAGAATGTCCTGGCACATGTCCTTGTACTGGAGCATTGGGTGCTTGCCGGTCGTCTTCTGGCCGATCAGGTGGTCAGCGAGTCTACGGGAAAACTGCAGCACGCAGCAGCAACAAGATCAGAGAAAAATTCAGGTAAACAATCGGTTAAAAAAAATTAAGAACAAGCCAAGCAAACAATATTTACCCGGAGAATTTGTCCTTGGCTGTATTCGGAATCGCCTTAGACGGCGCCCATGAGCGACTCGACTGTACTGGACAACATCTTGGAGCCTTCACTAGGCCTTTCGATGGGGCAGGGTAGCCACCGACGTCCGCCATGAATTCATTGAACCGGCCGAGCAGCTTGGGCTCGTTGTGTTAGAACATAAGCTTGGCTTTGGTTACCTCCACTATCTCATTTCACTTCTAAATCAAAGCAAATGAAGGATATCATATATGGAAACATAGAACGACGGATCTGGTCTAAGAAAGTATGTAGAGAGAGGTACCACACATGTTTAAGTAAGCTTGTCTAATTTCTCATGCGTTTCTGAACACAGTGGACACTTACGGTGTGAAAGACAGATCGAGTAAACTGCGTTCTAGTTTCGATCAATTTCATGAAGCTCACGCAGAAACGATCGGTGAGGGGAAGAAAATCATGTGAAGATCGAGCGAAAATGCATTTTATTTTCTATTTTAGAGGAAAAAATGCATTCTATTTTCGATATACAGGCTACATCATGCATTGCAAGCTCCAAGTGCTCTGCACGACTGCACCCATTCTCGGCCCACGAAAACGATTCCGCCCACGCGATGCGCATAATGATCGGACGGTCAGCTTTAGGTTATTTGTTATAGAATTTGATATGGACTCTTCCTTTAATATTAAAATTATTTTTATTTAATTTGGAATTTTAGTTTTAGGATAGATACAAATCCAGCTGCTAATTTTTATTTAATTTCTATTCTAAATTTTATTTATGTAGTGGTTTTTATTTGGAGTTCATATTAAAATCAAGTTGTTACTTTCCTTTTATTTTTCATTTCAAAATTATGTAATTTTTTGTTGTTATTTTTATTTAATTTCAATTTTTAGTTTTACATTAGAATTCAGATACAAATCCAAATACTAATTTTCATCTAATTTTTACTCCGACTATGTATGGCTTTTAATTTGGAGTTCGTATGAAAAATCACATTGCTAATTTCCCTTCATTTTTAATTCTGAATTTTTGTTGTTATTTTTTTATCTTAGTTTTAGGTTAGAATTCATATGCAAATTCAACTGCTAATTTTATCTAATTTTTATTGTAAAATTTACTTATGTACATATTTTAATTTGTAGTTCTATAAAAATAAGATGGCTAATTTCCTTTTGTTTAGCATTCCGAATTTCTATTATTTTTGTGGGTCATATAAAAAGGTTGGTTCCTTGTTAAAATATTGAAGCTACGAAATATGAGAAATTGTAACTTACTTGTTTTGAAAGAGTTCTTTTACCCCTGTTTGCCGACTCCAAATTTGGACCTAGGTTAAGAAGCAATTGGGAGTTGGGACTTCTTTGTCTGAACGCGCGCGCAACACCATCACACGCTGTGTGTCCCCTAATGTACTTTAAATTTGTTGCGAATACATCAGGTCACACGTATGTACTCCACAGAAAGCGTCCCATGGATAAAAGGCCGCTCGCTAAGCAAAGTAGTAGCCTGTTCTTTTTGGCTGCGGCTGATGGTTTTTGGGTGCGGCTGATGCCTTTTTGGATGTTTGCGACAGAGATTGCGGAAAGAGAGATACTCGCTTGCGATTTTTGATGATATAGATATTAATTTTTTAAAGTGTACTACAATTAACTTGTAGACCCTATCTTAAAAAAATACTCTGTTTAAAAGTTAGTTACTGTAGCAAAAGCCAAAAACGGCTTTTAGAAGCTGCAAAGAACAGGCCAAATCTGTGCGGACAAATTGAGACCAAATAACAACATAACACTACATTTTGTTTCTAGAAGTGCATTTTGTATGTTAACAGCAAAGAGGTAGTTACAGACAACACCATCTTTTCAACTACGCCATCCATCAACTGAGTAGAACACTTTGTCACACTGGTAAGAGCGAACATCGTTTATTTTGTGCATCATGCGATGGAGGAACACCTTCGGAGCCACAACTCCTCCACGCTCATCACCTGTTTCCAATGCGTTCTTCGTGCCCACGTAGGCGTACTTGCTGACTGAAAGTCTAAAACTATTCAATCAATAGCGAGTGCAAGGAGATTTCGACCTCAGGACTCGGCACAATACTCGGCACAAGGAGATTCAATCAATTAGACGGCGCCGAGGCATGCGCGAGGAGGACCTACTCCCGATGCTGCGCTACGATGTTGCCCGGGCCAACGTCGACAGACTCCACGTCCTCCAGCTCGGCATCACCCTCTGCAACGCCAGCGGCGAGCTCCCCGGCGAACTTGTTCTTAGCCGTAGTGGGAGTCGCCTTAGACGGCGCCGATGAGCGACCCGACCATACTGGCCAGCAACTTGGAGCCTTCACTAGGCGGTTCGGTTGGGCCGGGTAGCCACTGACGTCCGCCATGAATTCATTGAACTGGCCGAGCAGCTTGGGCTGATTGCGTTAGAACTTAGAACACATGCTTGGCTTTGGTTCCCTCCACTATCTCATTTCACTTCTGCATCAAAGCAAATGAAGGATATCATATGTAAACATAGATGACGGATCCGGTCTAAGAAAGTATGTGTGTATATATAGGGAGAGGTGCCACACATGTTATGTTAGCTTCTCTGATTTCTCATGCGTTTCTGAACACAGATGGGCACATACGGTGTGAAAGGCAGGCGCTGGAGCTTGATCTCGTGTGAGCGGGCAGCGACGAGCGAAGAAAAACCGTGTGACGATCGAGTAAAATACGTTCTAGTTTCGATCAATTTCATGACAACTCACGCAGAAACCATCGGTGAGGGGAAGAAAATCATGTGAAGATCGAGCGAAAATGCATTTTATTTTCGATATACAGGCTACAGCACACATTGCAGGCTCCGAGTGCTCTGCACCCATTCTCGGCCCACGAAAAAGATTCGGAGAGCTCGGCGCTGCTATCCGTCGCATGATGATCGGACGGTCAGCTTCCGCATAAGGTGATTACCTCTTACGCGAATCCAAACACCGCCAAAAAATCCGAGAAAAATGGAGGAGATGCGGAACAGGGTGGTGCAACACCGTGCGAAATTTCAGTCTCGGTTGATATCAGCGAAGGTAGAAATTAAAAAGAGAAATGTGTGTGTGTGTATATATCTACAAACAACTGGTAAGATTAAAGACTCTTCCTTTCCTTTGAAGGGTTAAAAATTCTGAGAATAATTAATCCTTAAAAAGAGAAACTTTTGCTAACTCTCACGTTATTAAGGAGAAAAAGAAAAATCTTACACGTCCATTGGATGGCCCGGCCCACCAAAAATCTTAACCTAATGGACGGTGACAGATGGAATTGTTGGCCCATATGACCGTACAAAGAATGATTCATATTTACGCAGCCGATTCCTGGACGTCAAATACAGTAAAAGTAAGTCGACATATTTTTAGGAAAGAGAGAGAGAGATCTACCGCATATTAACGGGGGACTCCTCGGTCGGGGAGAGTGTGCCATTTTTTTCGAATAAATTTTTAAGTTTTGATAATTATGTATAGGTATTCGATTTTTGCAAAAAGGTCTTTGATTTTTCGCAAAAGCCTCTACACTTTTTTGCTGGATAGCGCCCTGTAGTTTTTTGTAATTACATACAGACCCTTAGTTCTTACGAAAAGAACTATGATTTTTCCGAAAATGTCCCTCAAGTTTTGGTAATTACGTATAGGTCCTCAATTTTTACGAAAATGTCCCTTGTTTTTTGCGAAAAAACCCATCCGCTATTTTTTGTTGGATAACGTCTGCGGTTTTCTGTAATTACGTATAGGCCCTTCGTTCTTACGAAAGATCCCTGTTTTTTTCGAAAAAACCCATACACTCTCCTTTTAGTGCGAAAAAGCCCTTAATTTTTTCGGAAAACCCCTCCGCTGTAAATTTTCGCCTCTTTTATTTTGATCCACACGGTAGCTAGCGCGGCGTGACGCCGTGCCTATGTGGCTAGTTAATGAAATAAGGGGAGCAATTGCAATCTTTGACCACAAAATGCTTGATACAGGAAGGAACTCTAGCTAGCCAAACAGCTGAACTAGAAGAGCTAGCTCATACGCTGCTTTATTTTGATCTCTCTTAACCTTGGCTAGTTTAACCTCACCTAACAACTCTATTCTTTTGGGCTAATGGTTTATGGTTTAAATATTTGAATTTTGACTGTTTGTGAGAGGCAGTACGCCGAGGGAAATAATCGCATGTGATTTTGACCGGTACAATTAAATCCAGTATACTTTTTACTATAATTTTTCTATTGGTCTTGCTTTGAAAAAACGTATCATTTAAAAACTAATTATTATAGACAGTACAAACATAAATCATATATAAACTGAGAAAAACCTAGCCTAAAGTTAGACATTTGCGAAGTTCTCTTGAGACGTAAGTCGAGCAGGTGCTCGGCACCATGAGTGAGCGCGTTTCTGTAATTTTCCAGAACAGCAACGCAATCGAGGATTTCTCCTCCTTGGCGAGCCCGAGTTATTAGTGATCTGATCATCCGCCTGCAAACTCCAAATATCACGCATTCCTGCCATGGTGGCTCTCGCATGTCAGCTGACCAGACGTGCTTAAACAGAGGACGGCCAATATTTGAAATGCTACAGGAAGGGATACTGCCTGCCTTACTGAGCTGAAAAGCTAGTTTATAGGCACTCTTAACTGAGAAAATCCCCGTCTTTTCAAAATTCCACGCGATGGCATCTGATCCGAGACCGTCTCCGTATTGTTCCTGCAAACACGCACCTTTTCACCATTGCCAGTCCTTCAAATTATGCCCTTTTTCAGCGACTTCAAATTGCAATCTTAGAGGAATCTCCCGCGGGAACCGAATTCAATTGCACGCCAAGTACTGGAAGCATTACCTGAGAATACCGTGTCAATTAAATTACCATTGGGATAATATTTTGCCAGCAGCCGGGCACACGGGCTATCAGGGTAGAAAATGATGAGGCGCCAGGCTTGCCTTGCGAGCAAAGGTCGATTGATGAATTGGCGGCAGTTGATGAGTATACTGTGTGGGTGTGCATGACTCCCGAACAGCAGTGTAATAAAACAACGAGGTTTTTTTTTTTTTTTGCGAGAGGGTACAAATACGGACGCACATACATAAGTGGTCTTATGGAGTGCAGGCACGGATGGAGCTACCCGAGGGCTCTTGGCCAACCGAGCATCCTTGCTTCTCAACAAGACAGTGAGTTGCTTTTGATCTTCTCAATAGAACACTTTCACACTGGTAAGAGCGAACATTGTTTATTTTGTGCATCATGCGATAGAGGAACACATTCGGAACCACAATCCTTCACCCTGATCACCTGTTTCCAAAGATAAATCTTGCGTTCTTCGTGACTATGTAGGCATACTTGCTGACTGAAACTCTAAAACTATTCAATCAATAGTCAGTGCAAGGAGATTTGTACCTCAGGAGTCAGGACTCGGCACAATACGTTAATCAAATTTTCCTATGCTATCCTCAACCCTTTCAAAACATAATTGACTAGTCCATCAACAGAAACTACCCCTAGCAAGCTATTGGAGCACATTAAAGTCTCTCTTATTGGAGATGCCCTAATGAATTCACTACTACTACAAAAAAAATATTGTACTAGATGTCGCATTACATACGGTTTCTTGAAACCGTCTGTGTGGTAATTATCACAGATGATTTTATAAGTATGACCGTCTATATTACTAGCGATGGTTAGAACCATCTGTGATATATAATTATCACAGACGATGCATACTTTGCCCCCAACACTTGGGAATTTGACGATGGGTCTTACTAGAACAAAACTCTAGTCAGTTGCGTGTGGGCTATGATGGCATACCATTAGATGCTTTTGCTTATTTATTTATCTTCCACTGCACTTTACTCTCGATACTTACATTTTAATTGGCTGATCAACCCTATGTTGTAAATTTTACTATACATCGGTTATATACCACCATTTTGTTGTAAATTAATTATATGTGATGTGTATGGATGTGATCTTGATGTTGTGAATGTGTGTATTAGCTATTGATCATAAGGCTAGTATAGAACATATATGGTGATTTATGGTATTGCATGCCTAGGGTCCCCACATTAATATCGCAAATAAGACCAATTCTGCAGATATGGAAACTAAATCGAGTTGATAATATTCTAAAAATTCTAATATTTAAATTATTTGATACGATCACATATATATAGCTAAACTAATTAAATATGCTCTAAAAATGATACCACGCAGATGTGCGAGCCACCTTGCAAGATCAGAAAAAGCTCTGATGCTAAGACCCGTCTAAAGGAAGGTATTAATCGTTGGGGCATGTTTGCTTTGCATCTTCGTGATGTTATCATCATTACAGGAAAGGTTAAGTCCCAAGCCTCCTCAAAGCTCAGAGTAGAACTCTTGAGTCCCAAGACATTCTTAGCGTGGTATGTGTAAATATGAACTGAGTCTTAAGCATGAACAAAAGCCTAATCCCTAGAACATTTATGAACACAACAATAAACTTTAGTGCGGAATCATACTCGAACTCGGGGAGGACATGTTGCAGTCGGATCTGTTGATGTAGAGGTGGTCCCCAGAACTGCGGTTGTCGCCGTGAGGTGTGGACGGGGACGAAGCTGTAGTCGTCGTCGATAGGGATGGAGAGGGCCCGTCCTTCATTCACCTTAGCGCCCGTCAGTAAATCGGATTTTTTAGGGTTTTTTGGCTTTTAACAACTCGTGTATCTTAGCCCTGCCGAAAACCCCCTTTTTTATGTGGCGTTAGGTGACCGGGACCAAACCAAAACGTGAGTTGAAACCGCCTCCGATCAAGATGTGAGTGGAGGGGTGGCCTCCCTGAAAACTCGGGAACGGTTAGCCGAGATCAACCCAACAGCATGATGCTATTACTTTCCATCACATGTGCTTCGCTTCGCACTAGCATCAACCAAACAAGAACAAATACAAAATCAAACATTAATTGCAACCCAAACCAAACCATACCTTCCACAACCACATCTGCATTCTGACAAGATCTCTGAGAGCAGAGACAAGGACGCCATGGCTGAGGCTGCTGTCTCTGCCGTGGTTTCAAGTGTCAGCAACCTTGCAGCCCAGGAGACCTCATTTTACTAATAACCGAGGGGAATTGCACTGGATGGAACAGGACGCTTACTACAACATTCGTTGATGGAGGAGCGCATCTAGGCCAGGCCAGACACCGGATTTGTCTGCAACCGCAATTCCTTCACATCGATTGATCTGTTTCGAAAGATCTACCTTGCTCTACATTGGCCGTTCGTGCTTATGTCCGCGTACTGTTACCAAGAAGTCTGCAACTATTATACCAATGGGCCGTGAAGGGAAAATTATAAACCAACAATTCAGCACAATGGCACAACCATGTCCGTGCATATTGTTTGCAATCCTGTCCAACATGATTGACTAATCCATCCAAAGCAACAGCCCCTAGCGAACTCTGTTTACATGTCTACCGGTTTGATGGAATTAATCGCAATCTCGACCTCTTGTCTACCGTTAGGATTGAGGGGGCTGTTAGAATTAGTAGACAGGATTCAGTTAAACCGAGAGTACGTACAGCCTCTATAGGTTTGTCATGCTATTGTCGCCGATTCTGATTCTTTCTGTTATTCCTGTTTCTTGCGATCCAAGTGATCGCTTTATGTAATCTCTGTATGGTATTCGCTTTATGTAATCTCTGTATGGTATTCGCTTTATGTAATCTCTGTATTGTATTCTTCTATATAAGCAATACAATCCCCACAGGGAGAACTTTGCGTTGTTGAAGGAAGTGAATTATTTGTCTTTCTTTATTAGCTTAGTTTTCTAGGTGAACTAGTTAGTGTATAAAACTCAATATATTATCAAAATTAAGAGGTCTTAAATTTAAGATCCGGTTGATATAATTAAAAAATAATTATAACATATTTCTATTATATGTTTTAGATCTAAGTGAGGCTACACGTGAGAGAATGGGGGAGTGTTAAATGCAACTCAATATGGAATTGGTCCCCGGCCTTTGCACGCATGTACGCCTCCATGTACACGCCTTGGTTCTTCTTTACTTGTGCCATGCATGCACGCATGCAGATGCTCGTGTATATGTGTGCGCGTAAGAGATATGTGCCTCAGCTCTGCTTCAGGTAAATCCTTGTGCGCCTAAAGCTACATGCTGACGTTCCTTCCATCCATCTGACAGCTCCAATTCCACAAACATATATACTCAGCCAAACTAGACAAATAAGAAAACGAAGGACCGGGAAAAAAAAGAAAGAAAGAAAAACAGAGAGAGATGGCCGACGCCGCCCAGAGCACCGTCGACTCGCTTCTGGGCCGCCTCTCGTCGGTGCTCCTCGAGGAGGCGCAGCTTCTGCGCGGCGTCCGGGGCGACGTGCGGTTCATCAAGAGCGAGATGGAGATCATGAACGGCTTCCTCCTGGACCTGGCCGACGTCGAAAACCCCAACAACCAGGTCCGGGCGTGGACGAGGCAGGTCCGGGACCTCGCCACCGAATCCCAGAACTGCATCGACCGCTATGTGCAGTCCCTCGGCGCCCGCCCTCCCACGGCGGGGGGCATCCTCGGCTGCCTCCGGCAGCTGCCACATTTGGCGCGGACCATGCCGACCCGCCACCGTATCGCGACACAGATTCGGGAGCTCAAGTCCCGGACGCGCGAGTTGGGCGAGAGGCGGCTGAGGTACGGCATCAAAGCGCCGCCTCCGGACGCCAAGCCGCCGACCCCCGTGGTGGGATATGGCGCCAAGGAGGAGGAGGAAGAACGGAGGCGAGCTTTAGCTGACGTTATGGGAATGTTGGAGGAGGACGCGCGGGAGGTGATCGGGTGGCTGACGGAGGAATTGAGCGATGGCGATCAGCGACATCGACGGCTTCGAGTCATCGCCATTACAAGAATGCTATACCAGGAAACAGAACATTCACTGGCTCGGAGAGTGTTCGACCATCCTTGCACGTCGAGCTGGTTCGACTGCAAGGTCTGGATCGAAGTTTCTGGAAAAACTGCATCACGGCGAGTACGCAAGCTGATCCTTCAGCAAGTGCTGCAGCAACTAGCCCGTGCGGCTGCGGAGAGCAAGCAGGAGCCTAAGGCGGGCGTGGCCACCGCGACGGGCCAGGAGCCGCAACTAGCCCGTGCGGCTGCGGAGAGCAAGCAGGAGCCTAAGGCGGGCGTGGCCACCGCGATGGGCCAGGAGCCGCAACTAGCCCGTGCGGCTGCGGAGAGCAAGCAGGAGCCAGGGACGGGCGTGGCCACCGCGACGGGCCAGCAGCAGCAACTAGCCCGTGCGGCTGCGGAGAGCAAGCAGGAGCCACGGATGGGCGTGGCCACCGCGACGGGCCAGGAGCAGCAACTAGCCCGTGCGGCTGCGGAGAGCAAGCAGGAGCCTAAGGCGGGCGTGGCCACCGCGACGGGCCAGGAGCCGCAACTAGCCCGTGCGGCTGCGGAGAGCAAGCAGGAGCCTAAGGCGGGCGTGGACACCGCGACGGGCCAGGAGCCGCAACTAGCCCGTGCGGCTGCGGAGAGCAAGCAGGAGCCAGGGACGGGCGTGGCCACCGCGACGGGCCAGGAGCAGCAACTAGCCCGTGCGGCTGCGGAGAGCAAGCAGGAGCCAGGGATGGGCGTGGCCACCGCGACGGGCCAGGAGCAGCAACTAGCCCGTGCGGCTGCGGAGAGCAAGCAGGAGCCAGCGACGGGCGTGGCCACCGCGTCGGGCCAGGAGCAGCAACTAGCCCGTGCGGCTGCAGACAGCAAGCAGGAGCCAGGGACGGGCGTGGCCACCCCGACGGGCCAGGAGCAGCAACTAGCCCGTGCGGCTGCGGAGAGCAAGCAGGAGCCTAAGGCGGGCGTGGCCACCGCGACGGGCCAGGAGCCGCAACTAGCCCGTGCGGCTGCGGAGAGCAAGCAGGAGCCAGGGACGGGCGTGGCCACCGCGACGGGCCAGGAGCAGCAACTAGCCCGTGCGGCTGCGGAGAGCAAGCAGGAGCCAGAGACGGGCGTGGCCACCGCGTCGGGCCAGGAGCAGCAACTAGCCCGTGCGGCTGCAGACAGCAAGCAGGAGCCAGGGACGGGCGTGGCCACCCCGACGGGCCAGGAGCAGCAACTAGCCCGTGCGGCTGCGGAGAGCAAGCAGGAGCCAGGGACGGGCGTGGCCACCGCGACGGGCCAGGAGCCGCAACTAGCCCGTGCGGCTGCAGAGAGCAAGCAGGAGGAGCAGCAACTCCTGGAGAAGGTCAAGGATCACCTCAGTGGTAAAAGGATCTTGATTGTTGCTGCTAATGACCCATTTGGATCAGTACGGAAAGTGATAGAATCTTATCGTGTGCCCGCTGATGCTGATGACGACGACGGCGGTATCTGCTCTCCTGGAAGTGCTATAATTATGACTGCAGGGAGGTTCTGGGAACGCCCTTCGATCTTCCTATCACACCGGCGGCCTGGCCGGTACAAGACATTCGTTCCCTACAAAAATGAGGACTACACATCTCCCGCACTTTTCGGTGGGAACGCCCACGGCCTGGTCGGCAGTGTGGACGGCGACAAAACTGAACTCATAGAGCGAATTGTGCGGATATGCAGCGGGGATTTCTTTTGCACGGAGATGTTCCTTCGTGCCCTCTATGTCAATCCTAACAGGACCAAAGTTGAACTGCCTAATTTGCTCAACAGCCTACGGGTGATCCCAGAGATGAACAGAAGGAAGGCTCGAAAAATGGTAGGGTTGTGCTACAACGGCCTGCCCAGCCACCACAAGGGATGCTTGCGGTATCTGTCTATTTACCCCCAAGGTTTCGAAATCAGGAGGACAAGCTTAGTCAGGCGATGGGCTGCAGAAAACCTCATCACCAAAAGAGATGGCATAAGCGAAGCAGATGAATCCGAGCGCTGTTTCAACGCGCTTGTTGCTTGGGGGCTTGTTCGTCCTGTCAACATTGGCGCTGCAGGCAACGTGAAGAGCTGCAAGGTACATCCTCATGTTTTATCCTTCGTTGCCAAGAAGACCAGGGATGAGAATGCTAGCAACACGGGCCTACCACCTGAACTGGCTCACCGCCTCCCCATTAACAGCGGAATTCAACTGCAAGAACGCTCCAAGGAGGATGCAAAAGCTGCTGAACCTCCCAACACCTGCTGGAACTGGAACATCTGCGAGCGTCTTAAAGGTTCGAAAGCCCCGTCGAATTCCACGGAAGCCCCGTCGAATTCCACGAAAACTCTTTTTGAATCTTTGCAAGCATCTTCTCTGTCGGCATCGGTGAAAGTGCTGGACCTAGAAGGCTGCGAAGGATTGAACAAGAGCCACCTCAAGTACATCTGCAACAAGATATCTCTGCTCAGGTACCTGAGCCTAAGGAAGACGGGTGTCGGCGAGCTGCCCAAGGAAATTGACAAGCTCCAGTACTTGGAGACACTTGACATCAGGGAAACCAAGGTACGGGCATTCTCTACAAAGTCCATTGTGCTCCGAAAGCTGAAGCATCTTCTCGCTGGCAGCATCAATAGTCCAAGTGAGGCGTTGTCCACCGTGTTGCAAATGCCTCTTGGAATTAGGCACATGACAGACCTGCAGATACTGTCCCATGTTGAAGTTTCCAACAGTGAGAAAGAACTGATGGATGTTGGCGAGCTGCATCAACTGAGGAAACTGGGTGTTGTTCTCCGTGGCGAGAAAGCTCATCTCAGACATTTGTTTCAGGTAATTACGAAGCTCAACGAATGCCTCTGCTCTTTGTCGGTCCAAATGGTGGCTGAAGATGAGACTCCTCATGAAGTGAACCCAGAAGCAAAAGCTACATTCTTACCTCCGAGATCTCTTGTGAGCTTTAGCATCAGCGGGAAGATAAGTGGGCTTCCTACTTGGATCAGCGAGCTTCGTCGACTCTCCAAAATCACTCTACGTGGCACTTGCTTGACGGATCTATGCATCCTCGGCAGACTTGACAATTTACACTGCCTCCGGCTCCGAGACAAGTCATATATGGAAAGCATGCTCACTTTCAATGAAAAAGAATTCCAACGTCTCAAGTTTCTTCTTGTTGAGGGCTCTGAGATCCACAACATTCAGTTTCACGACGAAGCGGCTCCTAAGCTCGAGAAGATAAATTGGTCTTTCGCCGAAATGAAGGCACCTCCTTCTGGAGTGAAAAACCTTCCATGTCTGAAAGAGATTGAGCTTAGTAACAACTGGGACCGGTCTCGTGTCAGAAAACTCATAAGTGACATTGCAACACATCCAAACCATCCTGTTGTCATACACCATCCAATCAGCGAGGCCACTGCTGCAAGCAGTACTTCCACTCCGAAGTAGATATTGTAAGTATTTGTGTTGTGCCTGCTTGTCGTTGTCCATTCTATTCATGGTTACATTGACAATACGTGTGTGTTGTATCCGACTAAATACTGTATGTGTTATATTATTGTGCTCTGTGCTGTATGTATGGTCTGATTGAGTGGTGTGCAACATGGTATTGATCAATAAAAAGTCACATAACCTGCTTTCACAATCACTAGTTTAGTAAGTTTTCAGTATGTAATGTGGCAGTATAGATCACTTCTTTTCCCATTTGGGGTACACCCGGTCCATTGCAATCAGTGTAGATCAATCAGTGAAGTGTTGTATTAGTGAATGTTACTACCTTCTGTTCCCACCAATTTACCCTTTTTCTGGGCAGAAAAACTATGCGAACGTATAGCATTATCCACCATCAAATTAACGGGATAGGTTCTCACTGTTTGGTCACTCTTCTAGTACAAATCCAAAAACCATTTTTCCACTCAAATGTCACCACCCACCCCCATCCACTGGGAAAAAATGCTACGGGGCAGGGCCTCACGTGAGGCCCCCTCATCCGCCGTTGGATCAAGATGATGGTCTTGATCCAACGGCTGAGGAGGAGGGGCCTCATCCAATGACAAATGCAGAAAATTGCGCTCTGTTTAGAAATATTTTTACCAATAGTTTAATCGGATAAATATATCTGCTATTCTTCAAATTCTCATTGCCTTGCCACCGCTAGTTACCGGATGAATCTCCTTAGCTTATCATCTGACTGCCACTGTCTAGTTACAGTTGAATTGTAGCAAAAAGGGGCAGATAATTAATTCACAAATGGTCCCTCCTAATGTGCTTTTTTGTGTTCCAGAAGGGAGCTATTTATGCAGAAATCTCACACTGTAGGAATGAGTTCCTCTTCAAGTAGGTTTATAGAATGACATTGGCATGGATGATGGATTAGGCAGGTGAATCAGAATTAGTCTTTTTTTTAGAAGGGAATCAGAATTGGTTTCATGCATGTATGCAACAAGCACCGCTGCTGCCTGCTCGTCTAGCTCGTGTAATGCTGGACGTACCGCAGCCCATGCACCACCCAAGGCCCAAGCTGGAGCTTCGTTTGCCCCAAAATTGGTAGGGCCCATAGAAGCTACTGAGCCCATAACACGATGTCTATTTTCTTCTTCAAAAAAGAAGTAATCAGAAAACAAAAAAGATGAGTAGTGCTCATTTGCTCTTAAAAAAACACAAATCTTGAAGCGGTATTGTTCGTAGTTGGAGCAGTGTAGTGGTTAGTTACAAATCAGACCTCAACATGCTTCAATCAAAAAATGTGTCCATTGTTTCTAAAAGTACATTTGTATATGCATTCGGTAGAAAAGCATGTGAATATGTTTTGTGAGGTCTTAGATGTCTCCGATAAATTCCAAACGTGCGTAGGGAATACACGTACGTAGGGAATACAGGGCATACGTACGCGTGTGTGTATAGATGGTATAAGTATGGTGTATGTTGAGTATATGCATCGGCCTTATACTCCCTCAAAAAAAAATTAACTACATTGGACCATCTCAAACTGCACATTTTTTATTCCAACAACCAAAGCAAGCAACACAGAGTCTTGATATATTCAAGCAGAATAAAGACAACAAAAACTACTCTCGTTTTTTTCTCTCTCTGTGGATTTCAGCAGGCAGCAAAATCCATTGCGATGCACCTCCCAATTCTGTCTGCCCTTGTCTGTTCCTTTCTTCCTCCAACAATGCAGAGGTCAGAAGGACACCCACACTGCCACACATACACCCGTGAGCCGAAGCCAACGGCCACTGCTGCTGCTCTGCTCCTCACTCTCACTCTCACATTCCCAAAAGGACCCATCACGAAGCAAGAACACGCGCGAAACCAAACAAGCGCGGCGGTGTTCAGTCTCAGCGTTCTTTCCCTTTTTCCACTGATACCGCGTACGGGGCAATGCAAAGTTCAGAGCCTTCAGAGATGGCAATTGGCAAAGCAAAGTCAGAGCCACAGGCAGCACTCTGCCTTGCTGCCACTTTGTATGTGGTGTGTGAAAATACTTGATGCAGATATACATTAGTAGCGTACTTGATGTAGGCAGCACTCGCCTTACATTAGTAGCGTGGTATGAAAGTACTTGATGCAGATGCAGTGAGAGGAATATAATTCACCAATCACATCAGTCACTAGCCTTATTTCACCATCTAATTGCATGTCATGGAAAATAGATGTGGTGTGGCCATGGACCACGATAGTGTGCCCCTGTGCGCACCATGGAAGATGGAGCAGAGGCGATGATACCTCATGACTCATGATAATTCACAGCATGTCACCATGTATGGTTGTCTTGTGCAAGAAACATACTCATACAGCTAGCATCATTGTGCTCATCTAGTGCTATGTAAGCAAGACAAGTGAAAAAGATTTGAGGTCATCATAAACAAAAGTGAACAGATGCCTGGACAAAGGAAGAGAGACGGTCATAGTGTGTGACAACCGGTTTCCAGCATGGTGTGATATGAAGGTCTCGGATTCCCAGAGATTGAGACTTAACTTTGTTTGTATCTTTGCTTAAAGGCTAAAAAACACACACACACAAACACAAAGTTACAGGGCAAGTATGCATTGCATGCACAGCTTTGCAGGGGGTAGAATCCGATGTGAAAGACTGTAGCACCAGATCGTTCTCGTGAGTTCTTCAGTTGAGTTCGCAAAGTGAATTTGAAAAGAAGAAAGGAAGGAAGAAAAGAAAAAGAAAGTTGTTCCTCAAAGCAAAATTCAGAAAAGAGTATGCAGTAACTTCAGTATTTTGTGTCCAAGTCATTATATTACATTTCTTCTTCCAAAATACTTACTCCTTCAGTGCTTCGCTTGCATAGTTCATCTATTTTCAGAATTACATAGGATTACATACTTCAAAGTAAATTAAATTATTTAGAGTGGTTGGAGATAAACAAAATTTCATCCATCCCTTGCCAACTGCACTGTACTACCAGAAACTAAAATCAAAGATAGCAGCCCATGTCCTATGCTGTCCTGAATTATTCTTCAATACTTAATTAGTAGTTAACACCTGCATTACTGCATTGTATGCCCACAAACTGAAATAAGATACAGAGATCAATTCTCTAGCTCGTACAGAATTTTCTCATGTGTACTGAATCTGCAAAATTATGTCTCCAAAGATCGAAAATCTGCTAGCGTACAGATCGTTTTCACAAATCACTTCCGTTGTAAGGTTATTACACAATAAATCCAGTAAATATTAGCAGCGCATGCATATGAAGAACAAAATTGTATACGATGAACATGGCTCATATGAAATCAATGCTGCAACATGCAGTAGCAAATTGGTCGTCATTTGATTAGAGATGACACAATAAAACCGAACATTTCTTTACACAAAAGTTTTTCTATGTGAATTGCAACCACTAACACTGAAACACATCGATCCACCGTCCACGTGTACTCTCGACAAAATCACATCCGTATATCTAAAGATAAGCCACAAAAAATATACACGAAAAATTATTATTCACTCGTCTCATGAGTCATGAGACCACCATTAGCAACTAAACCCCCAGAACCTTAAACCCCACTTCGCCCTCCTTACCTCCGCCCGCCGCACTGCGCCGGCGGCCGGCGCCGTCCCCGCCGCCCTTGGCCGGGCACGCGGCCACCACGGCCGCCGGCGGGCCACGCAGTTATAGTGCGCGCACACGGCCGCGCTCGCCGGCACGCCGCGCACGCCGATCCTGGTCAAGAAGTTGTCCTGCAAGAACAGCACCCGCATCCGCCCGCCCTCCGCCGCCGCAGCGATCTCCTGCGGCACATCGCCGGCGAACTTGTTGCCGTTCAGGTACACCGCCGCCGCAGGCGCCAGCTCCGGCGGCACCCGCCCGGAGAGTGCATTGTGGCTGAGGTCCACAGTGGCGCCCGCCGGCACCGGCCCCGCTAGCCGGAGCTCGCCGGAGAATGCATTCTTGCGCAGCTGCAGGTACCCAATCCGGAAGGAGAAGACCTCACCGGGCACCTCGCCGGAGAACCAGTTCCCTCCGAGATCAAGAAAGGACAGCCTCGGCAGTATCCGGAGCACGGCGCCCACGCGGCCGGAGAGCCTGTTACCGGCGAGGCACAGGTACACGAGCGTCTCCGGGAGCGGCGGGACGCCGCCGGACAGGTGATTGTTCCTGAGGTCGAGATGGACCAATGGTGCACTCACCGTCTTGGGTATCTCGCCGGAGAGGGAGTTGTGGGAGAGGACGAGCGTTCGCAGACTTCTGATTTGGAGGAGCGAGGAGGGTATCCGGCCGGTGAATGAGTTTTTGCTGAGGTCGACGGTCCGAAGCGCGGGGGAGAAGGCGGCGGGGAGGTCGCCGGAGAGGAGGTTCCCCGAGACGGCGAGGAAGCGAAGGGACGGGAGCGCGGCGACGGCGGGGGAGAGCCCCCCGGACACGCGGCCGGGGACGAGGGTGAGAGAGCTGAGCGCGGAGAGCCGCGCGAGCGCCGCGGAGGGGAAGGCGCCGGAGAGGCCCGGCGCACCAGCGCGCGGGTCGCCGAGCGCCAGCGTGTCGACCCGGTCGTCGCCGGAGCAGGAGACGCCAGCGAACGCGCAGGGGTCAGCGGTGAAGTCCCATGAATCAAAGAAGTGGGAGCCCGGCATGTCAGAGAGCGCGCGCCGGACGGCCTGCAGCGCCAGGTAGTCCACCGGGTGCAGCGTCGCCGCCGCGGGGGCCGCCGCTAGGAGGACGACTGCGAGCAGCAGGAGGACGCGCAGGCGTCGCATTGCGCGCGCAGCCATGGGCCTCTTGGCTTCGAGCCTTCGAGGAGAGGTAGTGAGGTGGTAACAGCAGTAGCGGAGGTAACTAATGGAGCTCACTGTTCAGTGGTGGGCTTGAAGTGGAGGAGAAGAACGCTTTGGGGATGAGGGCTCTGCCTTGATAAGCGTGTCAGCGGGCCGGTGGGTCCTACGTAGCATGATCTCTCCCACTGATATGTGGGGTCGGGCATGTCATGGCCCGCATGGCAGTGGTTGTTTTTTCTCGAGTGAGCTGTGCTTTGATAACCGTGCGGTGGAAGTCAATAAATCGTAGCGTGTCGACTCTGACATGTGGGACCAGAATGGGGTAGTGGGTGGGGCTTGGGGAAGAAGCTCTGGTGTTGCCGCTTTATAACCGTCGTGCAATGCAAGCCATGGTATGATACTTGCATCACTGACATGCGGGCCCTATGTTTTATGGCCCACAGGCAGTGTAATGCAGTTGAGCCGTGCCTCTTCCATGCGGGACCGCTTGGTAAGAGGATGATCGGAATAGCGATGGCTTTTACTGAAAAACATCAGAATGATCAAAAACATCAGAAATGAGTTAGTGAATAGTGTAGTGAATAGTGAAAAAAGTTCAAACTGTGTTCAATCAAAAACCGAAACGATCAGGGCTTAAGTCTTGCGGTGGAAGCCTGTCTAGCTTAACTACTGCGGCAGCGCGTGCTACAGAAATTATTGTTGACTGGTTGACCCAATGTCAATGACATGTAGGCCCAAACGTTTGGGTCCCACGTGGCAGCGTACTATACGTGCCTCATGGCGAAGGTGGTAGTAGCACTAGATGGGACTGTGGCCACCTAGCTCTCCGTGTCGCCGCGTTGGCAACAGCTACACGCTGACACGCATAGGGCCTCTTCTTTTTTTTACTTCTAAAAATTATTTTTTAACTTTTTATAATAACTAAATTTTAAATTAAATATTTTTGAAGACAGTGTCTGTAAGTTAATTGTAATATATATTATAACTATTTTATTTATATTAATCAAAATCATATTAAATTTATATCTTTTCGTATTCTCTCTAATGAATAACTAAAAATTAAATACCACAACCATAAAAAGTTAAAAATAACAAACCCATCTCTCGCTCCTGACGTGTGGTCCCGTAGGTAGCCCGGTCCCCACATGTCACTGTCACCTAGGCAAGGGAAAAAAAGGAGCGGCGGCTTTGACAGTTGTACTGGTGCAGAAACAGAGGCGAGGTCAAAACAGCGAGAGGTGCGGGGCACCGGGTTGGCCGCGCGGGTCTCACTGGCGTCAGGGTCCCACCGTCCCGTGCACGAATCTCCACGCGCCACGCCTGGGGTTCTGATGATTGTTTACCTTTCCTCCTGGGGAGGACAGACCACGGAGAGAGGAGACAAGGAGAAAGCGAAAGGAAGAGGAGGATTTGGCACGTATGATTAGGCAGCATCTCCTCGCTCTTGTTTGGTTGTGCTTTGTTGCTTTTGCCCTAACTATGGTTAAGACACGAGAGGAGACAAAAAGTGGATTAAAAGCACGAGGAACTTGCCTGCTTTACCCTAATGTCCTATCAGGTAGAGAGAGAGCATCATCACCTTTTCCCTGCCCTAGCTAGTATATATGGTCTACTGCTAGTGCTAGGCTCCAGTGAACTCGGAAGTGTGACTGATGCTTCCATGGGTGCTTAATGCTTTGACAAAACACAAAAGATTAAAGGGTGATCGTTTTAGCGATGATTTCTGGTTTTTGGTTGAAATTTTACTGTAGCTGGTTTTTTTTACTGTAGCTGATTTGACTTTTTAAGCATAATTAAATTTTAAAAAATGTAAAAATAGAAAAAATATGTTAGCCCATCACGGACAATGCAAAGGAACACGGGAAAAAAATAAAAATGCAAAAAAGTCCAAAAAATCTAAAAAAAATTCAGAAAGAGATAAATTACTGAATAGTGAAAAAAAAAAGCTAAAACTAGAAGCTGAAGTTGAAAAAAAGCTGAAAGAACAGAGCCTAAGGTGCGTGTGCAGTGCCCCGTCGTAACGTCTTGCGAGTTCAGGCGGCACCATCGTACCGGAGGGCTCGGCTACAGTTCGTTTGCTCGCTGGCTTTTCCGTGTAATCATTGATGTCACGGTTCGTAGGTAGGCCGACACTAAACACAGTACTGTCACCGTAATCTCCCCTCACAGGTTGCAAGCCCTAACTACTCTTTTGCTTGCCCAATCACGCCTTAGGGCGTCCTGTTCTAAACAGTAATGACTTTTGATTTTAGAAGATAAAAACTGTTTAGATATATTAGCTTTTTATCATAGCCTTTTTCTCTTTTTTTCGTTATATTATCTTTTTTATTGTATTATCTATGGAGATATAATAGTGTTTTTTTAATTTTTTTAATTGAATATATCAGAAAAATTAATATCCGTTAAAGTATCATTTCAGCTAAAAAAACAAAAGCCTCAACACTTTGAAATAGGGCCTTACACTTGTTGTTGTGGCTGGCCATGCAGCGAACATGCTGCATAAATTTCCTGTCCTGACAGGTAGGTTACAAAGAGACGAGCAAGTTAAAGAGCGAGAGCTCCCTGGGGACAGTATGCGTCGCTGTACAGGTACAGAGTAACAAAGACATACACAACATTGCTCGTTTATGCAGCTCAGCTTGCGAGTCTTTTTAAGACTGGTCAGGTTTGGTTTGTACTAAAACTGGTGTGCCTCTCTGAACTCTGAATCTCTGATGCATTGAATCATTGAATGTAGCAGCGAGAGATCCATGAGGACGAACCAAACCAAACCGATGCATTCATGGCGTCCCTGATGATCTCTCTGCTGCTTGCTTGTTCTTGGCAAGCAGTAAGACTGCAAGAGAGAGGCATGCAGATTCAGAGCGTTTTTAACGAGCAGATCATGAATGCTGTGGTTAATTGCACCGTTATTGTGGAGTGGTATGTTGCAGGACTTGCATTGCTTATGGACAAAGCTTTCATGTATACACATGTAGCTAGGCCCCAAAGAGGCATCTTTGCCTTAATGTAAGCGGTGGTTCAGTGCAGTATTCTGTCATTGCAATAATATTATATGTTATGGTTACAGACTAAACAGTGCGTATTAAAGACTGTGAAAAGACTACAGAGAGACTATCCAGAGCCTAAAACAAAGTAGAGAGTGGTATAGAAGATAGATAACACAACACTAATGTTACCTCTACTTGTTCTTACAAAAAAAAAACAGCCCCTAGGACGCACCAGCGCCCTAAGGGCTATATTTTATAGCCATAAGAAAATTATTTACACAACAGTTTTGCTAGGGCTGGTAATAGTAAGGGTAAATCTGTTATTTCCTTTGGTACTATAGTTTTAGGTTGGCCACGAAATCTACACATGTGTTGACCATTTGGCGTGATGGGCCAATTAGGCCAACGCGGCGCCGGGGGGGGGGGCACTCCCCCCACACTATATATTGATTGATATAGTTAAGACAGCATAGATTACTGAGGACAATATGCTCAGAAACTACTGAATGTCTGTTTGGAATGCGCAAACAAGTTGATCAAATTCTGTAAGATTGCTGAGCAGAGAGACTACCATCGATTATGAGAAGTTGATTCGACTGTTGAATTCCTGACAAGTTTTTTTTTTTTTGCTCCATCACTAAATTGTACAGTTAATTTCATTGATGTTCTATGTACAATGCATAAAAGCATGTAATTTCTCTCTGTACAAAACATGCAATCTAAGCACCATAAAAGTTGCTGTGCCTAGAAATTAAGATCGAACCCAAGGATGACTTCTATTTCTGCTCATGACGTCGATTCCCCCTCAAAGTCGAAGGCGAGCGCCCTGTGGCGGCTCAGATCATCCAGGCACCTCGTCGCATCGTGGCCGTCCGTTTCATGGAGCTCGACGGCGTGATCACTAGTCGTCCTCTGGTGTCCCTTATTGCTCCTCCGCTGGTGCGTCTCCTCCCCCTGGAGTATGCGCGCAACCTATGCAAGCAAGACACATTTTTGCGGATTTTACCATGTAAGATTGTACTTTTACGTGCTAGTACTAGACATACACACGCTTGTACATATATTATTAATTGTTGGAGTTACATGTCCTGTTCTTTTAGTCTACAGTTTTTAACTTTTAACTATGACTTTTGTCTAAGTTTTTTGAGATGACAGTGGACAATGCACACGATTTTAAATTCAAAAAACCGTTTGAAGAATACGTTTCAAAAAGATGTTTTGTTTATTTTGACTTTTGAAGAAAAAAACCAGGGCCACAAAGGTTCAACTGCCATGTTCTCTAAACCGAGTACATGCATTTATAGAGTGGGTTATTTTGGGCTTATGACTTATGGTTTAAATATTTGAATTCTGACTGTTCGTGAGAGGCAATACGCAGAGTAAAATAGTCACATGTGATTTTGATCTATACAGCTAAATTTAATACACTTTTTACTATGATTTTTTTATTGATCCCGTCTTAAAAAACGCTACATTTAAGAGCTAGTTACTGTAAACAGTACAAACATAAGTTATACATAAGCTAAAAAGAACTCAGCTCTAGACGGATGGAGTAGCTATTACACTCGTGTAGCTAGAGTACCTGGCTCATTTGGGGTCTGTGGGCGGGGGAGGCGTGGATGCAAAGCTTGGCCGCGCACGCGACGCTGCCGAGCTGCCCGGCGTCGTACCGGCCGCCCAGCGCGGGGTCGACCATCCTCGGGATCTCGTCCTCGCTGTCAAGGAACGGCCTTGCCTGCGTGAAGACAAGAAGAAATAATTTTGGCCAATGCAAAGGAGTTAATTGGAAGCATTGATAGGACAGTGTCGGATTCGAAAAAAGGATCCCAAATTTCCCGGGCGGTCTTCATCTGTCGAGTTCAAATGTAAAATTTAAATTCGAATCTACCCACCCGGAGTTGCTAGTCATCGTTTTACAAATGAAAATTTTGGATTTGAGCTTGAATGTTTTCTGAAAATTGAACCGATTATTACTGGTGGTAATTACAACTAGTTGGTTACTGCTAGCAGCTCGGAACCTTGGGTATAGCAGTAAAGGTTTAAGTTAGGTGCGTACGTACCCATGCGAGGAGGCTTAGCTTCTTGGCGTCGATGGCGCGGCGGCCGGTGAGGAGCTCGAGCAGCACGACGCCGTAGGCGAACACGTCCGTCTTCTCGTTGAAGATGCCGTCCGTCGTGTACTCCGGCGGCACATACCTGTCGATCGATGGTTCGATGTATTCCCGCGCATTATTAAACTCGCAAATCAAACCAGCTAAAATTAAGCATCGGATAAAAAAAAAGTTCGATTTGATTTGTTGCCTTGAGATCGATATGTAATTTTCAGACAGACGGACGGACAGACCCAAATGTGCCTTCAAAGGTGGTCACTTGGTAGTGCGTCAGATTCGCCGGCAGCCACTTTGCAAGCCCAAAGTCACATATCTGAAAATGTAGAGCCAAATTAAGGAAAACATGCATACATACTGTAACATGCAGCGCAATGCAACGCAAGAACACGCACAAAGCTTAGCAATATTTATCATCTAGGACCAACAACTAACAATCTGCGTTCATGCAATGCAATACAATCTTGACGTTAGCCACATGTTGTTCATGTGAGATATGTATATTGTAGATCATGCCGATGTCTAAAATGGTAGGTAAAAAGGGAGCAGAGTTGCACTTGTATAGTTTACCAGGGGCTCGTAGTCATCTTTGAGCAGGATGTTGGCCGGCTTGACGTCGCGGTGCACGATCCTCCTCGCGCACCTCTCGTGGAGGTACTCAAGCCCGCGCGCCGCGCCCACGGCCACCCTGTACCTCGCCTCCCACGGCATGGCCTCCTCGCCGGAGCCGTGGAGCCTGCCGGAGAGGCAGCCGAGGTGGGAGAAGGGGAACACGAGGTGCTCGCCGCCGTCGACGCCGACGCCCACGAGCTTGGCGACGTTGGGGTGGCGCACGTTCATGACGTGCCCCAGCTCCGACAGGAAGCTCTCTACTCGGCGGTCCCTGTCCGGCGCCGCCGCCGCCGACAGCTTCTTCACGGCGACGAGCTCCCCGCCAGGCAGGCAGCCCCGGTACACCTTCGCGTACCCTCCCCTGCCGACCACGTTCTCTGCAACACGCATCCATGGATGAGTTCTTCAAGATCTCGAGTTCATGAGGAAGCTCTGCTGATGTTGATGGAGGCGGTCGGAGCGACCTTTGCTGAAGTTGCGAGTGGCCTTCTTGAGCTCGGAGAGGGAGAAGATCTGGAACGACGACCGGAGGACGATGCACTCGAGCCCATCGGCCTGCCCCGCCGCCGCGCGCGGCCAGGTGCCCGTGCCGCTGCGGATGCTGAAGCGCCGGAGCGACGACATCGTCGGCCCCAGGCCCAGCAAGGGGATGCCGGCCGCAAGCCGCTGCTTGGTCCTGGACCGCCACGTGCTGATCACGCCCTTCCACAGAGGCACGTCGTGCCGCGCCGCCGACGTGCTCGGCGACGTGGACTGCTCGGTGTACGCTGTAGTAGTGGTGTACGTGTCGGTGGTGGTAGTTGACATCGTCGTCGCCATCGTCCCCGCCGCGTAGCTGGCGTCCGTCGTGGCGTTTTCGGCGTAGCTCGTCGTGCACGCGTCGAGGACGCTTCTCGGGGAGACCACCTCGCCGCTGTTCCCCCGCGACGACTTGCCGCCGTCGTTCTTACATGACATGATCACCTCCTCATGGATTGCTAGTGATGTCGGTCAGATCAAATCTTAAGGCATGTTAAGAACTCATGCAACATCAAGAACAAGGGGGCACGCATTTCTTGCATGCATTGTTGTTAGAACAAGGGAATGCAACATTTGTTCTGCATATTTCTGAATCATTCCTACCTTTGGCTGATGAAACAGAGCATTGGATTGCAGCAGCAGGCGAGTGGTTGCAATTGAACAGTAATTCAGTACTCAGGGATTTGCATCTCCTTGTTGTCGGCATGCAAGAAATTTCTTCTTTCCTTTTGGTTATCCGAAAATGGCGATCCTGTTTGGGAGATTTAGCGAGCAGAGCAATGCCTCTTGTTTTGGCGCGATGTCTACGCTAGGCCTCTTCTTGAACTTGGATGAAATGCTGGACTTCTTAGATTGGCATACAAGATGTTTTTTCAGGTTATTTTTGGAACAATGGGCAAAAATAATTGAGAGTTGTTACAAACCGCTATCCCGTTGAACCCCAATCCAAAGGGATAGCCTCCTGGCCACTCCCCTCCCCATCTTTAGTGCCCTTTCCACCTCCCTCCTCAGCGCGGAGGAGGAAGGGAAGGCTATCCTATTAGTGGAGGAGGAAACAGTATACCGTTCTTCAGTTTTTCTCAATGTTTGGATACAAAGCGCACTATAAGCGTGGAAATTTAATCTGAACTGTTAAATTAAGGCTTGCAGTTGAACTGATAATTTTTCTTTGTTCCACGCGGCAGAAGCTTGCTACTGGACAGCAGTGGAGCATCAAATTAAGGTAAGGGAGGGTTCACTTACTGTATGTATTAAAAAAAATTACGAAGGCTTTGTTGGAACATGAGAATTATACAATTTCCTGTAAAAATCACATGAGATTATTGCGTTCTAAATCGGGCATAAGACGAGATCATAGCAATAAAAATAAGTGTATACATGTGTGTTAGGTTTTCAGGTCTATTCTTTTGAACTACGGTTTATAGTTGATAACTGTAGTTTATGATTTTTTGCCCTAATAAATGTGCTCGTGCGAATAAACCAAAAGCTAATAAGCCACTTCTAAAAAAACATATCTCGCTAAACCGTTTCAAAATGACAAAAAAATATTTTATTTGTTTGTTAAAAAAAGGCATACTGGCCCAGACATTGTAGGCACCAGCATCCAAAATAGCATATTGTCTGAAGCACAGGAGGCACGGGCCCCGGCCCCAGCCCTGCTGCTAGACTTGTACTAGCCGAACGACTTCTGGGCTTCCCTTGTCAAATTTGGGCCAATAGTTTTTGGTTTCGGCCAGGATAACGGGCCAAGCGAGGCCTGTCAAATTGCCAAAAAGCACGTACAGATCTAGTATCGGCACCGTTTTTTTTGCTTTGATTTCTTTTATCTTTACTATTATAAAAGAAGGAGTTGGTGGTTGACTCGTCGTCACTCCTCTTCTCTCAGCCCTTCGATCTGATTACGATATAAAATCCGAGCCGTCTATCTCGTAGCCCCCTCCTCCCACCCCGCGCCGCCTCCTCCTCTCCTCTCTCTCTCAGCCGCCGCCGCCTCCCCCGCGCCGCTCCTCCTCCCCACCCCGACCGCCTCCCCTCGCTCTCCCGCCTCCCCTCGCTCTTCCCGCCACCTCCTCCCTCCACCCAGCGTCGCCGCCGCCTCCTCCTCCTCCCAAGCGCCGCCTCGCTCTCCCCGCCCCGATCCGCCTTCCCTCGCTCTTCCCGCCTCCCCTCGCTCTCCCTTGCCGCCTCGCTCTCCTCGCCTCCTCCCACCCCGCATCGCGACGCCTCCTCCTCCCCACCCCTTGGCTCCGTCACCGCCTCCTCCCACCACCCGCGCCGCCGCCGCCTCCCCCCCCGCGTCTCGCCGCCTCCTCCTCCCCACCTCTCGCTCCGTCGCGCGTCCTCCTCCCTACCCGCGTCGCCGCCGCCTCCCTCCCCCCAACCCGCAGGCCTCCTCCTCTCTTCTCAGCAACCCGCAGGCACCCTCCATCTTCGTGCAACCACCATGCCCCTCGCACAAACCGCCGCACCACATCCAAGCGCTTGCCAAATCTCCTCTCGCTCCTCCCCACACCGCCGCAACCGCCTCCCACCACACCCGCGCGCCTCGCCTCTCTCCCGCCCATCCCACCCGCGCGCCGCTGAAGGAGGTGGCGATGAGGCCGAGTACGCGGTCTCTGATGACCAGAGTGCCACAAGTGTGTCCCTCTCGTGCACCTCTCTCCCCTCTTGCGCCCTCCCTCGTGGGCTCCTTTTCCCGCTCGTCGCCCCTATTTAGGTCGCCACCACTGCTGCTCCACATCTTGATCCTTGTCTCCTCTCGTGCATCTCTCTCTCCCCTTGCCCCTCCTCGCGGGCTCCTTCTCCCGCCCGCCACTGTCGCCACGCCAAGCCCAGCGACAACAAATGGAGGCGCGAGGCGGATGGGGAGGTGGAGGGCATTGGGGAGGCGGAGGTTAGGCGGATGGGGAGGGGGAGGTGGAGGGCGCTGGGGAGGCGAAGGCGAGGCGGATAGGGAGGTGGAGGTGTAGGGCGTTGGGGAGGCGGCCACGAGAAGGTGGAGCAGTTATGACAAAGACCAAGCAGATGTTTAACTTCATACAGGTATATGGCTTGCATTGCATATCTGTTCAAATTCTGATCCATGTGCGCATATTAGACTGGTTTGTGATGCATTTGATTTGATTAATCTTAGAATGCATTTAAAGTCAAACTTTGGTTCAACCTGGATTTGTAGATTAATCCTAGCTGTTGTGATTTAGTCTAGGTTTAATAAACTGGTAGGTTAGGACAGTTGTTAGATCTGTGCTACTTCTTATGACAAAAATATTTGCCCACCATCACTTCTCTGTTAAATTTATACGTTAATATTCAAGTTCATGCTGTAAAGATGGCATCCTTTTTTTTAGCACCGCTTCCATCCGTGAACTCGCCTTCTTCTTTGAATTGAAATCAAGGCACCACCTAAATGTCCGTGGTAAGAGTGCAACTTTGCCATCCATAACAGGCCAATTGATTTCTTCCCTAACATGCTTCTGCTCCAACAGAGAAGGATTGGGAAGACATAAAGTTTAGCGTTGAAAATGGTGTTGATTTCTATGTTGTTTCCTTTGTGAAGGATGCCAAAGTTATTCATGAAGTAAAGGACTTCCTTAAAAGTAATGTTCTCTTTATCATGTATGAAAATCTTGGATATCTATATTGGGAACTTAATTAATGTGTTCTTTGCTCCTTTTCGTATCCAGGTGCTAATGCAGATATACATGTCATTCCAAAAATTAAGAGTGCAGATTCAGTACCAAATCTCCAGTCTATTATTGCCGTATCAAATGGGGTAAGACACATCGTCTATGTCAATTCCTTCATATTAAAAAGGCATTGTCAAGTGGCAACTCCTTTCAATATTTAAATGCCCTTGAGTAGTTGTCATGATAATTGGACCAAGCAATATGTGTTGAAAAGCTTTTGTGGAAGTTGGAACACATAATTTTTATTGTTTTAATTCTACTGTTCTATTTCTGGCTGCATGTATCTTGTATGTGTCCGCATGCAGGTCTTATTCTATGTCTGATAAATGAAAAAAAACTATCTGCCACCTTGATGGACTTCTTTATTAGTGCTACACACTGAACTTCTTGAAATGCTTATAGGCAATGGTGACGTGTGGAGATCTTGGTGCTGAACTTCCTATTAAGGAAGTTCCTTTGCTACGGGTGAGATTAAAATTTATGTATAATTTTAGGTGGAGAAGAAAACATTCTTACCATTTTGTTCATTTCCTCCTTTTATTTATTCATATGCTCAAAACAAGCAAGCACTAATAGCATTTAAGTTGCAATTATTTTACTTTTTTTAGGAGAAGATTGTCAGAACATGCCAAAGCATGCAAAACCGATTCTCGTTGCCACAAATATGTTGGAAAGCATGATAGACCATCCAACTCCAACAAGGCGTAAGTTTCGATATATAGTAATTGTAGTTCGGAAGGTGCTGATGCCATCATGCTATCCGTGAAAGTGCTCACAAAAAGTAAGGTTTCAACCTGTCATGTATTTATGCCTGATATTGATGGTATGTACTCAAGTTGTCAATGTGCTTTTCTTGTGGGCAAATGGATCATTACCTACTGTAAAGGACTGTAGATAAATAATACTATATTATATCACTCACAATAATATTCATATTTGTAAAGGATTGCTTGATTAAAGGACTGCCGATAAAAAAATGGGTTGGCATTGGTCTTCGTTGTCGGAGATGGTGGCGAAGCCATTGGAGCCGAGGAAGACGGTCGTGTCACCTAAGATTCCACGGTGCCAGAGTTGTCAGAAGCCAACGCAAGTAACTGGTAGAAGGAGGTAGAGGGAAGTGAGAAGAGTTCGGCAAGGGGTTTGGTTTTAATCACTATTCGCCATAGGGTCTTTACGATGATAACAATTTAATATATTGTATTCCAAAGATAACTATTAAATTTAACCGGTGTCTTTAGAGGGGCCTAGACTTCAATTTTGAAAACCATCTTTAGTATGACCTGTCTGTTTAATGCATGTCCGTTGGAACGAAGCTTAATTAAGTAGATGATTCGTGATACTATGATCTAAAATATATAAACCAAATAATATGAGTTTAGAACCTGTTGTCTTATTTATTTAATATCTGTTGCAACGCACGAGCACTCTACTAGTCAATCATTATTTTTCAGAGTCTAAAAGAACGCACAGACAAAGGTCCCGACGTCTTGGACTCGATCGGATTCTCGCAAATAAAGCTTGAGCGTGATAACACAGTGAACTGGCAAACCTACCAAGTAGAGTAGATGACACACAAGTGTACATGTGCAAGAACATGGCCACAACCAACAATGATACACCAAACTTACCAAAAAAAAAAACAATGGAATACCAAGAGTCCAAGATGCACTTCCCTTCCAAATAACCCGGAGTATAGTATGAGGTATGTACCCCTGATTGTTCTTGTCGTCTTTCCTTCTCTATATTTTTCTTGCGTTGCATGAGCTGGCCATGGGTAAATTACTCACTAGCCAGCTCGAGAACCATGTGGCCATTCAAGTGTTTTACTTTGTTTATGTCAACGTGATATGCACGGACAGAATAGGCCACGTTATGACACTAACATCCCATGCAAATCATGCAGATCCCAAATCGATATCAGCCTTTCATCTAGTTTAGTTAGTAGCACCCCAAAAAATAAGAACATGTCGTGCACAATGGACATTCTTTTAAATTTTCACAAAAAAGTTTCCACGATATCTGCTTGGAAAATGAACATGTGCCGGTATATAGGACACTGCAGCAAATGGATATAAAATTTCCGCCACAAAAGGCCAGATCCGGCAAGTAAAAATATTCTAACAAAGAAAGAAAGAAACCTCACATCATTCTATAAATCGGAGACAGACCTTCACCTTGCATTGCATGCTCAGTTATGTATATTTGCATGCATACCACTGTGCTCCCATCTTGTACCTAAGTAGTATAGCAGGTTGCAACTTTTGTTTCTTGATCTGCAGGCCTGCAACTCAAGCAACAACCTCGTAGGTAGCAACTAGCAGCAAAGGCTGTCATACAATGGCGGCGCCCGGTGGTGCGACTGCGAGCGAGCCCCTCCTCGCCCGGCCGGGCGGCGAGGGGTCGCTGGCGATGGTCATCGCCAGCACCGGCGTCGCCGTGCTCGGCTCCTTCGTCTTCGGCGTCGCCGTGAGTCATCCTATCATATGCATTAATGATGTTTCTTTGAAGTAATGGACAGTGGCAAGAACTATCTTAGATTAGCTCAACCGCGACGTAATGAAAGTTACATTACATTGCATCGTCTGATGACAGTTGCCTTAGGGTCTGTTCTTTTTTGCTGTGGTTGATGGCTTTTTGGCTGTTTGCGACAGAGATTACAAAAAGAGATATACTCGCTTGCGATTTTTTGATGGTATAGATATTAGTTTTTTAACGTGTACTATAATTAACTTGTAGACCCCATCTTAAAAAAATACTCCGTTTAAAAGTTAGTTACTATAGTAAAAATCAAAAGCGGCTTTTAAAAACCGCAAAGAACAGGACCTTAGTTAGATGGACTCCATGAGAACACTTCCGAAAGAAAATTATGAAATGTATGATGCTCTTGCAGATTGGCTACTCAGCACCAACTCAGGCCAAGATCAGAGAAGACCTTCAGCTCACCCTCCCCGAGGTCTGAAATGCTCACTAATTCACTCAAATAGCGTTCTCAAATCTATGGCAATGTCATTCGCAACAGCACTTCTACTGTTGTACAGTACTCAAGTCTACTGTTGTTACTGTGAGTTTCTCGTCACATTTTTGTGTTATAATCTGCAGTACTCAGTTTTCGGAGCAATTATAACAATTGGGGCAATGATAGGAGCGGTTGCGAGCGGGCACATTGCTGACATTGCTGGAAGAAAAGGGGTACATAAACGCCAGAATAATCTTTTATCTTAATGTCCCTGCGATACTCTGTCATAATTCATAACCCAAAATTTTGCGTTGGGAGCAGGCAATGAGGTATTCTGCTCTTGTTTGCATTGTTGGATGGCTGGCGATCTTCTTTGCACAAGTACATTCTGGACTTCTTCTTTTGACACAAATCACACCATCATACCACTGTGTAAATGTAGTTGCTAATGTATTTCATAATTTATAATTTTCAGAGTGCTGTTTCGCTTGATTTTGGGAGATTCTGCACCGGGTTCGGAGTAGGAGTATTTTCGTATGTGGTATGATCATAAATAACAGCAACTGCTGACATTGTGCAACAAAGCATCAGAAAGACTAATCTTTCAGACAGTACATTATTCAACCTCACTGACAGGAGCTCTTGTAACTGAATAGGTACCGGTTTTCATAGCAGAAATAGCTCCGAAAGCTCTTCGCGGTGGGCTTACAACACTGAACCAAGTAAAGTTTTCTCTTAAACAAAATATGAACAGTCTGAAGTCTTGCTGCATTTTATAGAAAGAACTCTCAAATTGCTGTTCGAACTGCAGTTGCTCGTATGCACTGGTTTATCTGTTACGTATATTGTCGGTACAATCGTGACGTGGCGCATCCTGGTCATAGCAGGTAGGTACATATAAGAATATTTCGCGTTATCATCTGGTCATGTGGTAAATTGAAGCAAATGAGCTGATAATTTTCCCTTTTGACATATATACAGGACTAGTTCCATGCATACTTCTCATATTTGGTCTCTTCTTCATTCCTGAATCTCCTCGATGGCTGGTAAGGTGCTGAATAACAGCTTCAAATTTGATTCTGAAATTGCCACTCTTAACAAGTAAGCAACAAACGTTTACCACAGGCAAAGGTTGGCCGGCAAAAGGAGTTCCAAATTGCACTTCAACGCCTCCGTGGAAAAGATGCAGATGTGTCCCTTGAAGCTGCAGAAATCAAGGTTCGACACCTCTTAACAGCATAGTTGCTGGATACATTTCCAGTGCAGCAAATTGTGACGTTGTCAGGAATTACTCCATGTGCAGGAATTCATTGAAACTATTGAAAATCTTCCAAAGGCCGGAGTTCAGGATCTTTTCAAAAGGTCCTACATCCGTCCTGTCATCGTCGGTGTCGGTCTAATGGTGTTCCAGCAGTTTGTAGGGATAAATGGGATCCTATTCTATGCCAGTGAAACTTTTGTATCAGCTGGTAAACTGACAATTTTCAGACTTCGACATGCTCGATTTTGTCAGTTTGAGAAATGAGACTAAACTCGTAATTAATCACCGCAGGATTCGCTTCAGGAAACCTAGGAACGATCTTGATGGGGTGTATCCAGGTGAGGAGAATAAATATGTTCTGATCTTGATCTGATTTACCAAATTCCTCGGTAAAAGTTTTGATTTGTATGCTGTTCATAATAATAGGCGCCGATCACAGCACTTGGAGCGCTACTGATGGACAGAAGTGGGAGAAGGCCACTGCTGTTGGTAAGTATACTGCAATGTCCAGTACTCGGAAACAGTGACTGTACAAAGCACCAAAAAATTAACACCTTACGATTTCTTTTTTTTTTTCTTCAGATTTCAACATCTGGACTCCTTATTGGCTCTCTTATGTCAGCAATATCCTTCTATCTGAAGGTAGCTTCACCATTGCATTCTAACCTGATAGTACATCTTAATGCTTATATCCTTTCTTTTTATGAAATCTAAATCAAAGCTTATTCCTTCACATGTAGATTCGAGGGCTATTCTTGGAGCAAGCCCCAACAATTGCACTCACCGGCATACTGGTAAACCCAAAAATGCTTCATTTGTTCGACAAACTTGAAATTTAAGTGAAGTTCAGTTCGTGTCAAATCCTTTTGTAAATGAAACAGGTCTACATTGCGAGCTTTTCAATAGGAATGGGGGCAGTTCCCTGGGTCATAATGTCAGAGGTAGAGTTGACAACAATCAAATTCCCAGCTTTTTTTACTGAATTTCTTCAAACACCGTATGGAGAAATTTGATGTTACATTGACATGCTTGATCTGGTTGGATGCAGATATTTCCCATAAATATAAAAGGAATCGGTGGAAGCTTGGTGACTCTGGTGAACTGGTTCGGTTCAATGGCAGTTTCTTACGCCTTCAACTTCTTCATGAGCTGGAGTTCTTCAGGTGAGCCAAATCTTCAGTAGCAAACTTTGGCCCTATGTTACATTTACATGCTCGAGTAGTTTGCTAGTTTGGCATGTCAAGTTTGGAGAGAACACTATTGGAATCTGTTTGTCTAACCTGTGAATCATGCAGGCACATTCTTCCTTTTCGCCTTTGTTTGTGCAGCGGCCATTCTGTTCATTGTGAAGGTCGTGCCGGAGACAAAAGGCAAGACCCTGGAAGAGATTCAGGCTTCCATGAATGATAGCACATGAGTGTTGAAAAGAAAAACCAGTGTTGGGACATTTTTGTTGCCCCATGTAATTGTAGGTGACATGTATCGACTTGCAACAGAGGGGGAAAAGCAACTGCCCATTTAACAATGCCTTTTGTCCTGTAATTGAATTCAGTTCGTTCTCTGCTGCCGTTGCGGTTATCAGCCAGTTCATTCTTACATACAGTCGAACATAAATATATCGAAATAAACAGCTTAGAGCAACAGATTTGAGTTTGACAGTAATGTTACAGAACAAAGCTATAGAGCAAACTATCACCTTCCCCCTTTTTCGATGGGGGCATGACACATTAAAACAGGTACTTTCTTGAGAGAATGAATTGACCACACTGAAGACTGAGTGCACCCAAAATTTGCAAAATCGGATTTGGTCAGCTCGTGGAACATGTCCATCGCATGTAAACATAAGATCCTGCATATACAAGTAAAACATAAATGTTATACCACAGCAAAGTAGCATACTCACTAATACTATTGAGAGTTACACGAAAAATGCTTGAAAAAAAATGCATTCTTGTTTTAGTTGATTTTAATGAAATATGTGGATTGTAACTTCCCTATTCACCTGGAGCATCACACACTACACTGTGCAATACCATCACGCATTCTGCATATATTATTATGTGGTTTACGTTACACATTTTGAGAGTACAAATGAATAATATGCACAGTACTAGTCTTACTGGTTCCTCGAAGAACCGGAGAATAACACTACTGGTGGCACACCTGATAATTTTAGAACCGAAGGCTTAGGTGCTTAGCCATCAGCAGGTAATTGCTCTTCCTCAAGCTCCATTTTACATAGGAAGCATTCCCTCTCGAAAAGCAGGAATTCCTGGGTAAAAAAACCAAATTAAGATTTTCATTGATATCAGGAAATTCATCAGTAATTGGATGAACAAACCAAAGAATGTAAAAATAACCTGCAACTGCTGCTGGCTGAACAAATGCATCATTCCAGACTCCGATGAAGCAACTAACTCAATGAGTTTATCACAATGATCTAAAGAATCGCCTGCTTCAGAAAGAGAGATAGATGCCTGCAAAACATAAGAAACCAATATTAACACATCATCTATATTGAAGCGGCACAACACCAACCATTTCAAGTGTAGCTCAATTTAGTTAGTTATAGAATTTATTGCTATATCACCTGCATGGATCGTAGAATAGTTTCAGGTAGGCAGCATCTTCGACAAAGCCCACGAATGATATATGCAGCTGTACTTTCCACTGAACCATGGCCATCAGAATACCAAGCATCAAGCCGTGAAATTTCCATTGAAACTCCAGGTTGAAATCGATTGAGTTCACCTACCATAAATAATCATTCACATAACTGTTACACAGAATATTCCAAATCACAGTTGCATATTAAAGGGTGGATACCTTTGAAGCCAGCGGCCATAATTGCAGCAAGAAGACCTCCATCATTGGCTTCATGAAGTCCAAAGCCATCACCGTCTGCTGCTAAGCAGCAGAGAGAAACATCAATACAGCAAGGATCCTTAGACGAAACCTTAACATCCACCTGTTCCATGGATTAGTCAGAAGCTACAGCAGAAACCTTGCTAAACAATAACTAGAAGTTGAAATGCAAAACGTTTCAATAGCATAGATAAACCAATGAGCAGCAACCTACACTTCATTTTAATATGTTAAAAGAATAATATGTAGGTGAAAAGTTGGGCGAAGTGGTGGAGCCAACCTTCAATCGGCGATGCAGCACATCCTCTTCGCTGACAGTAGAATAGAGTGCACTTGTCAAAGCTGTGCATGATGTTGCATCTGGCAACATGCATTCACCAGAAGGTAGGCAAAGCATTGCAGTTGCATGAAACTCTAGGAAAACAAGTTCTGAGGACTTGAATGGACTTATCTCGACAGCATTTAACCATGGCCCTTCTTCCCCTGATTATGAAGGATAAGAACATCAAAAACAATGACAAAAGGGTTGACAAGTTACATGTAATAGTTTTGCAATTTTAAGAACAAAGAAGCATATTTGCAGACTGACATATCATGCCAACACAACTGTTTACCAACTTACTGAGTAATAACAAGAATGCCAACTCCAGTGTTTCTCTCGCTGCAGCAACAGCTTGATCCTTTTCTTCTGCCGAAAGCATTTCAGGAGGAACAGCAGCATTCTCCATTTCAAACTTAAGCCAACTCCGGTAAGTTGCATCCAGGGAGTAATATTCATGCTGTTTGAACATATGGTAGCAATTACTTGGTCAAGAATATTTACTAGATCAATCAAGTAGAAATAACAGTGCTAGCATCATCAAGAGCAGGTGCAAATCAGGATAAAGACATAGATCATACCCAATCTTCAAACTCCTTTAAGTTATCAGATACCTCTGGATCTTCCAGTGAAAATAAATTTTCCTTTTGTTTTAATGGTTCAGCCAGGATGGCAAGCAACTTGTGTGGTCCAACTGGCAGTTCAGGAACTCTCCTCATTGATATCAGCGAAAACTCTCTGAATAGTGTATTGCTGATTGGGAAAGAGTTCAAAGATAAGTTCCATGGTGAAAAATAAAAAAGAAGATAAATGAGTACTATTTCACAAACATGCTATTGCAAAAACCATGAATATACTGATGCAGTGAAACAAGAGGAGATTCCAAGTTTCCCTGGCACAAGAACAAATTGAACAATCATTACCTATGCATCAATGCCCGTATCAAAAGCTTTCCGGTGATCATCTGAAAGTCTGGAATCGAGGATGGCGGTGTAAAGCAAAGCCACTGAATGACCATTGCCTTCTGAAGTGATTGCAAGTGATGCCTTTCTGCAACATCAGAAAAATCTTCATCGTACTTGTTGGGTTTCGTTTCTCGTGATCTTGAAAGAACCCTGGATCAAATTGAACTCATGTTAGAACATATCTACGAAAACATATGAGCAAAATATTTGAAACTCAGAGCATTTCATTGCTATATGTATCCCTTGAATCACCAAACCTCTCAATAATCTCTTCAAAACAAGCCTTGGATGCATCTCCAGACGAGAATGGTAGATACTCCACAGCAGAGAGGAACAGCTTGTACATGGTATGCAAGCTGTTGCAGGGAAAAAAGTGTGAGGCCAGCTAACCAAATTCTTGGCAGTCAGCAAAATAAAGCATCAAAGATAACAAGATTGAGGATGTTTTACTGTTTTAGCATGGAAAAAAATATTTATATTACATAGTTTCCCCTTGTTGGTTTTCTCCCATCGAGTACTGGAGTCTTGGCTCAAAAACTTGTAGGAGGGGGAAAACACAAAGATCAAGCTGAAAAAGCTTGAAATAGACATGAATACAATATTCTACATTTCTACTAAGAACATATCATGAATATAAGATTATGTCAGGGTATATATGGAAGACACAGCTGACAAACTACCGCCCACAAGAAATATTGAATGCCAGCTGCTGGTTTTACTAACAACCTCAAATAAACTACATTAAGAACAAACATGAACAGCCCAAAACATGTACATCCTGCATTGTTATGTCAGACGATGTACCACCAAAAATAATGCCAATATATATGCAAATACTCCCAAATTGTGAACAATTGAAGGGTAAGCTTGTGATAACAATACCTGCTATTTAACCTTAGTTCCATCATTTCAACAAATAGATCGATGCAAAGGTCACGTTCAAGCTGAGAAGCATATACTCCAACCAATTCCTCTTGCTGCTCTGAAAATAAGTACCTTACATACCTGGAATGGACATTGATACAGTTATGAAGATAAAATAAACAAAAAGACAAGGTACAACATAATCAGGACAAACATGAGAATAAAAGAATCAAGTGAAGCAAGATAGAAGCCCAAGTTTAACCTTTTGTTAAGACAACAGTAGAAGAAACGGATATAAACTAGTAGTAAACACAATTATATAAACTAGTAGTAAACACAACTGATATTTGAAATCAACCAAATGGATATCAAGTAACAACAATACAATTTGACTATGACCCAAGAAGCTAAAAAAATGCACAGGCCACACAAAGATAAGTACTTCATCAATAGTACTTACTTGTTGATGATAAGATCACCAACAGCAACTAGCTTTTCCTCAAACTCATCTTCCATTTCATCGCTGAAAAGGTATCGCAGAACAAGAACAATATGTGCCCCAAAACGCATCATCTCGGGATCATCACGAGGCCTAAGTGAACATAGAAGTTATTCAAAAGTGATGCAGTAAGTATTTGGAAGTTGTCTCCTGCAAAGTCATATAAGCCTACCTCAAAATGTTTTGTTCCTCTTCAGAGGGTGACACCCATGACCATAGAAGATCAAGAAGATGCGCTATATTTCCACTCATGAGATTCATCTACCAAATGAACAAACATGAAATTGCCATTAGAGTGGTTAGACAACTAAGGGGTCATAAATTCAATTGGATGATGATTAAAGTATTGGAGGATTCCATTTGCATGGAATGTGGTTCGAGTATTCTTGAATGTGCCTGTGTATTCCAGTTAAAACCATGGGTCAACAGAATTTTCTATGAAGTATTGAGCCACGAAAATGCAACATAAAAATTTGGAAGAGTACAGGATATAGATAACAAAGATAACATTCAAATACTTGGAATTGCAGCACCACACACATCTACAAATTCAAAAAACTTAGTAAACTAGCCCACAATCTGACATACTGTCCAATAACTGCAAATAAATTGCTCCCAATTTGCTGTGCTTTAATGTAGAACAATTTATCTAGTTGTACTTCGGTAAATCACATTAGACAAACTGAGTAGAAAAAATGCATAATAAATAAGAAGACAGGTAGTTCTTTCATTCTTCGAAATATATCTTACCTCAATTTGTCGATGCTGCTCCCGGCATGCTCGAGAAACAGTTTCATGAACAAGGTCACTGCATTACAAGAGTGACAGATAATATAAGTAGGCAAAAGATGGATAAATGGAAGTACTAAAAATTGTTGATACCTTGAGTGGAGTTTCTGCAGAAGCGCAGCTATATCACGAGGTTGCTGATCAAGAACATGGTATGGCCAACTTTCTGGGCCAACTGAACTCAGCATAGGTTGGGTTCCATTCATATCATCATCAAGCTGTTTTTCATCTGGTCTGTTGGTTTGGTATTGAGATAACTCTAGATCCACTTGAACATCTAGCCATGATTTTGCCATCGCCCAACAAGCTGACTAGGAAATGGGAGGGAAAAAGACACATCACATGGAGGTGACACACAAGAAGTCAAAGGAAAGAATAACATTAGAAATCAAATTCAAAAGGCTTGCAAATGAGTTGAATAAACAGCATACCTCCCAGTTGGTACAGATTGGCAAGATACGCTTTAAGTTACTGCATTGTAAAGCATATACAGCCATCTCATATCGGCCACCATCTTGTTCAGCAATTTTCTGCAATAGTATTATCAATTCAGAGTGAGTTTACCAAAACTTACGCTTTGTCTAGACACACAAGCAAACTGAATTTAAAGAAAAAATAGTGCCGTTCGAACTACGTTAAATATGACAGTAAAGCATAGTTCTACAACATGAGTACAGTTCACAGTAAAGAAGCATAGTTCTACAACATGAGTTCACCTCTGAAGCACAATATGATGCCCATTTCCAAAGACGCCACTGCCGTCCAACACCACTTTCCAATTCAATAGCTTGTAGTGTTCTAGCCTTTCCATTCTTGAGCATGGCCTCCAGGGAAGGAAACAGGTCTATGCCTCCAAAGGGGCAAAGCGTGGCAGCTCTCCATGCCTGAATACATACTCAAGAATCAAGGCATGACCAAAAAAAGGTAGAGGTGATACATCATAAGAAACGCATAGACTGCCACAAGCTGGCATACCTGGCCAGCAGACCGGCACAATTCAGATGCCTCTTCTAATCTTCCAGCTCTTAAGAGCGTCCAGATATCTTCTAGAAGCAATTCATCTTGCTTCTGCTTACACATAAAGAAAAGGCAAATTATCGTCACTTCGCCGGAGATGCTAAATGAAATGAGATATTTAGAAAATGACTATTGAACAAGCTTTGTTTTCTATATAGTGCAGTTAGTCCGGTGTTATTGCTTAATTCCAGTTAAGAATTAAAATTTGGAAGGTTAGATACACTAGAATTATCCTAGACATGTTCTACTAAAATGGGGTTAGGGAGGTGAATGTTGGCTGTTGTCAAACAAGGAAAATAATATCAAAGGAATGGTTCTGATAAGGTCAAATGGAACCAGTTATAATACATATTTCCAGCATTTACATAAAATATTATATACATAATAAAATATGTCACCTCTGTGAGAGGATCCTTACACTATATGGGACCGATCAATAGCCTACCTTGTCATCGGGAAGAAGTTGGGCTCCTTCACGAGTTGGAGCATCAAAATCAACATGCTTCACTAAAGTAGAATCATTATTCTTTCTCTTTAAGTACCTCTGTGTACGATGCCAAACACCAGAACTTGGTAGATATGAACCAACATGAGATCCTCTTACCTACGTGACATGAATAAACACCACAAATAAACGATTTCATGTATCAATAATTCAATATGCTTGTGAACACAAGTTAAAAGACCAGCTATTTCTCAAATATTCGACTACTAGCTCAGTGTGTGATTAATTAACATAGTTATATCAAGATAAAACAATTCAAGGGGGGCAAGAACTACTTAACTCAAAAAGGCCAGGATAAATCTTTATGAAAGAGAGACATGTGTATATGAGAATTACATTGTAGCTTAATACCTTAAGTTTGAAATACCATATAAGAAAACATATTATGTGAATAACTGAAAATAGATCTCTTTACTTTCCTAGTTCACTTCGCAAGTTATCACGATGATACTAGAATTTATATAAATTAAAATGAAGGTCACTACATTCCATCTGAATCATGTGCCACTATAGAATTCCTATAAAATTCACAACAGGAAATGGAAAACACTGAAGTCATTTTTTAACTAGCATGACAGTTTTACCTTTTTCTCCAACTCAAGAGCTTCCGAAGCAAGACCTTCAAGCCAAAGTACAATCCGCAGACACAATTGTGCCGTAAGGTCTGCTGCAACAAAGCGGCAAGCCTCCTGGTGGGAAGTAGTTGGTGCCTGCCGACAAACATATTGCAGACTTGTGATTCTACAGTTCTGAGGACGAAGCACACAGAAAAGGAGTTGAACACATTGATAGCTGTAAGACTATGACTATCTTACCACAAACAGCTCTCCAGGAAGCTCCTCATTTCCTGTCATGTAGCAGATGAAATTTCATAGAGGGCACAATAAGGTGATAATACAATATTGACTTGCAGTCTCCACAACTGCAAGGTAAAAAGGATCTAGAGAACAATATATTTTAGTAATTCGAAACTATTACCTTTCCCATAGAGGTGCCAAAGAAGTGACCATGAAGCAGCTTCATCCAGTAACAGTTGTGCTTTTTGCTGCATAAGTTTATCATCCACCACACGAAGCTTTCCTGAGGCAGCAGACCTGAAAATTGAAAAGCATTAACCACATATCCCAAAACTGGCATCTGAGCTATGATACAAGCACCCATCTTTTACATTGTCAAATTCAAAAACAAAGTACTTGGAGTAAACATGTATAAGATCCATCATTGCATGATGGCATTGGCAACAATGCTTTGATTGGATAAAAAAAGTTTTGATTGGCAAAGAGTTGTATCTGAGAGTGGGTGTAAGTAGAATCTAGCAGCTCATAGGAAGCTATGCAATGTAAGATGTTATTAGTGTAAGGCAATAGAAAACCTTAATGACTCTGAAGCATTTCGACATGCCATCTCAAATTGTAAAATCACATCTGGGAAGGGCATCAATCCTACAACCAAAAGAGTAGAACAATTGATTAACACCGTTAACTCCTTTATACCATGCAAAGCAAGGATATAGCTAAAAATATGCATTTGCTCAACTCCTCAAAAAATGCAGGTTTCTGGCGCTACTAATAACGATCTATTTGGCAATAGATATTTGCCCAGGAAGTGCTTCGATGTTCTAAAAACAAATAAAATGCACACTTTTAAAGCAAATTGAGGACATGATTTGCAATCACACGCTACAACACTACTAACTCCTATTTAAAGTTTTGTGCAAATTAGTTTTAGAAGAGCCGTTGTACTTGATTTTTTTGATTGGTCAAAAGTAAAACTAACAAAAGCAAATGCAATGGCATGGATCAAATAAGACATCAGCTGATAAAAAAATACAACAAGGTGTAAATAAAACTTCAAAGTTGAAAACTATCAGGTACAAAGAGAGCATCCAAGAAAACCTATGAATAACATAAAGAACTGCTCAAACAAGAAGCTTACTAGATAGAGTACATTGATACACCAACCTTGGATCGCAGAATCAAGGAGGGATGCAAACATTGAAGAAGTTGTTTCTCCTTGATGTGGCATATCGTCCTCCAGCTTGACTGATTTCAATGTCGACCTCGCTGCCTGCCTACCTGAACTGAAACCTGGATCTAAGGCAGAACCACCATCCAGTGATGCCCTTCTTTTTGCTGATCCAAACAGTTTTCCATCCAAGCCATCGATATCTGAATAATCAGCAGCCTCCTGCTTGATTTCTTCAAGGAGTAAACCAGCATTGGGCCGCCTCTGTATGCTGTTTCCATCACACAACAGCCTAGCTTCTGAGAATTTGGAGACTGAGGTCCCCAACAATGGGGACCCATTTGAAGAAGATAACCTCTTTCTGCGTAAATTGCAAAGGAAAACAACATTATCAACTAGTATAGCAACCAGTCCCAGTAAAAGTATCACACATTTCATAGTTAGATTACATTTATCCTTTTATGCATCTTTAGGTGTAGATACACAAAGCATCCCACCATACACAAATAGAACTTGGTGAAGAAATATGAGCTTGAGTACTGGTCTTATCCTGGCCTAGAAGACAACTAGTCTTTCTCAGATCTTTGAAAGTACAACCTGCTCGGGCATCGAGCACTTGCAAGCACGAGAAGGTGATTCATGTGCTCGCAAATAGCACATAGCCTCAGTTGTACATTACCAACACTTCCCAACACAGCCTCAGTTGTACATTACCAACACTTACCAACACTAAGTCACAAATTGGGTTTTCTGCTTGTCCGGTCAGTTCCTAGCCACCAAAACACCTAGTTGTCGTCTAAGGCACAAATCACGGATTCATCTGATCACATCACAACAGAGGTACTAAAAAACATGACAAAATCAAGAACATGCCACATTTGTTCAATCACCATGGATGTTCCAAAATTGCTACCAAGGGAGACGAGCAGCAAGTAGCACACGACCTGAGGAGGTGACGAATCAACCATTTCAATCTCGCACCGGCAAGCACAACCACACGACACATCTAAGCACCACTTACTGAATCCAATTGATCTCCTCACTCCTGTTCAGTCCATTTCATCCCTCGAATACTAACGAACCACCACGCTCGCTTGGACTGCTCTACGAAACTACACCAAGCAACGCAGCATACGAATCGAGAGGTGCGCCTCACCTGTAGCGGCGGTACTCCTCCCGGCGGCCGGAGGACTCCGGGTCGAAGTAGCTCGGCAGCGGCGGCGGCGGCGGGGACGGCGAGGGGTCCACCTCCATGGACGGGGCGCGGATCCGGAAAGGTGCTAGGGTTTTGATCCCTCCCGCTCGTCCCCCCTCCAATGGCTGTGCGCCGCAAGAGCTCGGAGCCCAAACCCTAACACCACTCTCCTCCGCGCCGGGTTTCAGTTGGAATTTTCCAAACGTTTTTTTCAATTTTTTTTTCTGACGTTCTTTTCTGATTTAGAATTTGAACTGGACACCGTGTTTGTGTGGCCTTTCTGGACTGGGCCAGGTCTAACAACGTGGGCTTGCGGACAAAGTTTTACGTGCCCAGTGAAGCGGTGAGATTCCGATCACGATCCACTTCCAGAATGGGCTGGGCGGACATAGGCTTGTTGTACTCGATCCACTTTCATAACGGCTGAGCGGCGGACGAGCATAACTCCCACGTGCTTGTAGTGGGATTGCCCTCATTTTCAGATTAGCATGGCGTTTATAGTGGAATGTGCTTCTTGTCTTAGAAAAATCAAAAATTAATATAAATACTTATTTTTTTTCTTCATTCCTCTCGCTCTCATGGTAGACATGCATCTCTCCCTCACTTTTATCACTGCTCACTTTCTTTTTTTAAATGTCACTTCTTTCAGCCACTACTATTCATTTTCAGCAACAACTGTAGCTAAAAAATATCAGCAAAAGCTAATACAAACACTCCCTGTGACTTGCCTATGTCTTCATTCGAATATACAAACAGGAGGGTTTCTCTGTCGTTTTTTTGAAACGGTTTATCGGGACAGATTTTTTAAAGCGGCTTATTAATATTCTGTTCATTTGTGCTAGCCTAAAAGACATTAGTCACAGCATAAATTATCAGCCGTAGCCGAAAATAACCCACCCCGTAAACCTCTAATAGGGGATAGGAGGCACATGTCACCGTACGTTATGCTAGGGCCTGTGATCATTCGCTAATTACTTCCATAGAACAAAAGATAGCAAAAATTAGCATGTAGGGCCTGTGATCATTCGCTAATTACTTCCATGGAACAAAAGATAGAAAAAATTAGCATGTAAACGTATGTAATAAGGGTCCAACTAACTATCTATTACCTAAGGCAAAGATTGTATTTTATACAACATCTATTAGAAAGAATGAAGAATGCAAATGCTAGACTCCAGAAGGAACCAGGGCCAAAATAGAGCAGAGCAAGAAAGAAAATGAGTGGAGTGGGGAGGAGCATACCTAGATCGGGAGAGCAGACGATGATGGTGAGTTGGAGGTGTTGCTCCCTTCCTGATGCCGCGCTCCCTCCCGGTTGCCGCCCTGCTCCCTTCCCCTGCCCGCTGCCTACCTCCCTGTTTGCCGCACCACTGCAGCCTCACGCATGATTTTCGTCATGTCACAGCACCGCTTCCACTAGTCGTCGCTTGCCTCCGTAGCTTGTGCCTCCACCTACTCGCCACTCGGAGGCCAGAGCCGCCCCCCACACAGACAATCAAAGGATGAATAGAGGTTAGGGTTTTGTTTGTATCTTTGCCTCTTTGGACTTGCAAGAGGAGGGTTGAGATAGGAAGAAAAATGGGTTTAATGTGTTATATAGGCTTTGCGTGAGATACGAAGAGTGCGAATTGAATTTATTTGTGGACACAAACATATAGTTTTAGTCTAACTAACAATATGTGCACTTAATATACCTATTATATACCTGAAATTTTGTAAAAAAAAATTAGGTGTTTAGCTGAATATCCATGACCTACTATGGATCTGCTCCTGACTCCAAGATGTCAAGTGACATTTGTCAAGTTAGTTTAATATACATCAATCTAGGGGGTATTCAGAATAGCGTTAACTTAAACTTTTTTTTACTGTAGCTGGCTTATTTTTTACTGTAACTGAGTTGACTTATTTGATATAATTAAATTTAAAAAATTAAAAATAGAAAAAATATGTTAACCCATCACGGACAATGCAAAGAAATACGGAAAAAAGAAAAGTAAAAAAAGCCTAAAAATAAAAAATCAGAAAAAAACGAAATTAATGAATAGTAAAAAAGCAGAAATCAGAAGCTAAATTAAGCGGTGCCTCTAATCATGAACTTGTTGACTGTATGTTTGTTTAAGCTCTCGTCAATATGATCAGCAACCCTGTCAACTCGACTGTCCCGATTGCAGCTGAGGTATTCAAGAAGGCTGGTACTTATGATGAGAAGAAGTTGTTTGGTGTGACCACTCCTAATGTTGTTCGTGCTAAAACTTTCTATGCTGCAAAGGCTATGATTGTGGGATTTTATTTCTCTACTTTCAATCTTAGTGGTTGCTGTGATCTTTCAACATTAAGGCTCTCACCAAGAGGACACAAGACGGTGGAACGGAAGTTGTCGAAGCAAAGGCTGGAAAAGGCTCTGCAACATTGTCGATGGCACAATATAAAGCATATGAACCTTCCCAAGCATATCCCTTTCTACTAGTTGCACTGTTGAAACTAGCATGCTGTTATGCCGTTTGTTTATAATCTTTATAAAATGTCAATAGTATGGTGATTTTTTCTATTATATAAATTCTTCTATACTGTGCAACCAGCCCACCAGAGGGTTCTTGCCTTTCTTTATAGATTTTTGTTTTGGAAAAACTGCTTGTTTCTTAGTAATCTCATGTTTATAATAGACCTGGCATGTGAGCATGTCTGAACTTGTTTCTAGTTCTGGCCTGCACAATGATTGTATAGTCTATTTCATGCCCACAAAAGAATTTTCTTATTCCACTTTATTAATTTTCTATTATTGCTTTCATGTGAAATACATATTCAATTTTGTGAAACACATTGTATCAATGTACTCATTCACCCCTTTTTGCTGGAAACTACTATTGGAATGAAGCATCTTGCCAAATGACCTCTCCTGGGGTATAGTGTTTGGTTGCAGACCTTACAGACTTTTCTTGTAGATAGGTCTGCCATGTGTCCTACTAACTCCATTGACTGAAGTACTGAACTATTGCTACTCGTGGTACATTTATCAAGCACTGGTTACATGTAATGAGTTTTAGATTGTTAAGAGAGATGCTGCCTCCAAGCCCCCGGTACTACTAAATATTAGCATCTTACATGCTTTGACAATATTTTGTTTTACCCTGTCTGGCCTGTTGCAAGAGAGCTCCCCCACCCCACCCCACCCCATCCCACCCCCCTTTTGTCGGATCAAAACAACATGCATTTAAAATACTGTTCAAGAAACTTGTACTGAGCTTTCATTATTCCAAAATTTGTTATTTTCTCTCACGAGATGGAGTCATGCGGTACTTCCGATTTTCCTGACACTTCTAGAAAACAAGCCAAATCAAATGCACTCTTTGCAAAACTAATTGATCACTCCACAAACATTACAATGGTTCATCACAACATTAAATTTGATCTGCTCACATGATCCTTCACTTTCATTATTCCAAAATTTGTTATTTTCTCTCACGAGATGGAGTCGTTTGCCGAACTGCTGGCTAGTGGAGTCTGAACACTACTTACTTCCTTTCATGTTATTGTTAGATTGATCTCCACCGATTAGCCCAACGCTAATCGGGCCTTGATCCGCGCTACGATCGGGGCGCCACCCATATGGTGGTGGGCCTGTCGCACAAGCGCGCTATAAAGAGGGGTGGAGGCCGGCGGCACAATACACGAGGTTGTACGGAGCCGCAACTCCACCCCACAAACCCTAACCGATCTAGAGGGACGCGCAGTGAGCGACGGGAAATACCACCGCCGTCACCGTCGCCGGACCGCCGCCGCCGTCACCGGCCTTCTTCCCGACCGTCGCCTGCCGTGCGCAGACCTCACCAACGAACCAGCGATGGCCGGATCCTCCTCCAACGCGACAGACGGTTAGTACTCCTCCCTCTCCCTCTCCCTCTCCCTCTCAGATCCAAACCAAGAACGAGAAGAAGAAATCCCAACAATGGTATCAGAGCGGGCAAAGAAGTCTCAGATCGAAGATCGGAAAAAGCAAACAAAAAAAAAATTCTTACCTCGCCTTGCGCCGGCCGCTGGCGCGCCACGCCCGCGACGGCCCCCTGCTGCTGCGCGCTCTGGCCCGCTGCAAGGCGAGGCCGCCGCCGCCATGGCCGCTCGCTCGCGCCTCAAGCTCATGCGCGCTGCTCGCAGCTGCTCATGCCGCGCGCCTTGAAGCGCCAGCTGCCGCCGCCGGCCGGCCGCCTTCACGCTTGCTGCTGCGCGCGTGCTGCGCGCAAGCGCTTCGCCGCGCGCCTGCCGCCGCGCCGCAGCTGCACGCTGCGCGCCGGCTTCTTGGCGCCATAGCCCTGCGCCGCCGCTTCGAAGCGCTGCTGGTTGGCGCTGCCGCGACGAGCTCAGCGCGGGACGCCGCCGCTGCGGTGGTCCGCCGCCTCCTCGCGCAAGCTCGCTCACGCCGCGCTTGCTGCTTGTTTCTGCGGCTTCTTGCCGCCCGCTTCTTTGCTTTCTTTGTCAGGCGCCGAGATCCAAAAACAAGGAGTGGTGGAGTTTTTGGGATCTCTTGACTGTGCAAGGAAGCAAGAAGATATTTTTTGGTCGCATAGTGGAGGTGAGGAAGTTTCCTGTGAGCTTCCTCCCACTATTTTGGTTGGTGGAGAAAAATAGTTTGTTTGACCAGTCAACCTTGATATTTATATATTGTTTTATGGTTTGCATTTATGTTATGCAAATATTCATGTATATAAATATGTATTAAACAATTGCTTCATGATATGCACTTTTAGATATATTTGATATATCTAAAAGAAAAGATAAAATTTTCATTATTAAATTCGAACCAACGGGAGAATTTAATTTTGGAAAAATAGATATAATTTTTAATTGATGTTTCCGCTGCAAAAGTTAAAATTGTGATTACTCTTTAAATTAAATTCGAACCAACGGGAGAATTTAATTTTTGAGTATTATTGTGAATTATGATATTGTTATTTTCTGACCAACGTTGATAATAACAATATTATAATTTTAAATGATGTTTTTATGCATTATTTCTATTTACTCTAACGGTGATGTAGATTTAATGTATAAATAAAATTGATTTAATTGTATGTTGTATTTTTGACCAACGTTGAAAATAAAGCATATAATTTTGATGTTACGTTCTCACTTTATTTGAACTAAATTTTCAGGAGGATACAACTTGATGAGTTGTATCAGAGAGATCCCCACTCTTAAAGGAGATAATTATGGAGAGTGGAAGAAAAAGATAGACTTAGCGTTTATCTTGGCTGAGGTGGACTGGTCCTCACTACAAGACGTCCCACCGAGCCTATGGCACCAAAGTGAGGGATCCAAATGAGGATGATATCGCTGGCGTAAAAGACAGAGGAATCATGCTCCTCACGGATGTCTTATGATCTTGATCATAAGAAATGGACCACAGCCAACAAGAAGTGTATGGCTGTGATAAAGAACACAATTGAGCCTGCAATTGTGGGCTCAATTGCAGAGTGTGACACTGTCACAGAGTACCTTGAGAGAATAAAGAGTCGCCATCGGCTCTTCAAAGACTTATGCTACACAAATCAAACGACTTGTGATGTAAAGGTACTGTGGTGGCAAAGTGGCATAAGAGAGCACATACCGAGGATGAGTAACATGGCATCCAAGCTTAAACCAATGGATTTGGCTCTCAAGGATGAGTTCCTTATTCATTTAATTTTTGCTTCTTTGCCAAAAGAGTTTGACACTTTGTTGTCAACTACAATATGCAGCCCGAGAAATGGGACTTGGAAAAATGCATAGCTATGTGTGTGCAAGAGGAGGAAAGAATTAAATCCTCACATGGTGGTTCTATCAACTATGTGAAGGATAACAAGAAAAGGAACTTCAACAATCACTCCTTCTCAAAGAACAAGGGAAAACCTCTGTCCATCACCTCAACAGAATAAGTTTGTCAGAGACAAAGATCGTGTCTTCATCAGAAGAAGACAGACACTACAAGAAGAACTGTCCCGATTATTTAAAGATGATAATGGCAAAGAAAGGTGAGAACATTATTACCTTTGTAAATGAATGCCTGTATGTGCAATATTCGAAATCTACTTGGTGGATTGACTCAGGAGCAACTGTTCATGTTGCTAATTCCTTACAGGGATTCCTTTCGACGAGGACTACGCAAAGAAACGAAAGATGCATTAAAGTTGCAAATGGAGTCCAAGCTGAAGTTGAAGCCGTTGGCGATCTTTCATTAGAGTTAGCTAATGGTTCAAAGCTTTACTTAGAGATGTCCTTTTTGTACCCTCTTTACAGAGGAATTTGATTAGTGTTTCAAATTTGGACAATGATGGTTATGATTGTCATTTTGGAAATGGCAAGTGTGAAATAATGTTTAATAATAAATGCATTGGTCTTGCCATCAAACAAGACAAGCTTTATTTATTGTCACTTCGTGAAAATGTGAATTCGTATGTGATGATGTGAATGTCGATGCGATAATGGGAACGTCGCGTGCGAGAAAGTAAATGAATCCTCGTCTCACGAATGCAAACAAAACGAAAGAGAACTCTAGATGCGTCGTCGAAATTATGGCAATCGCTGCTTAGGCCATATTTCGAGGGGAGAATAGAAAGACTAGTTAAGAATGATATTCTTCCTCCATTAGAGTTCTCGGACTTAGAACAATGCAGAGAATGCATTAAAGGAAAATATGTAAAGAAAATTAAGAAAGACGCTAAAAGAAGCACAGAGTTCTACAAATTATTCACACAGATATTTGTGGTCCTTTTCCCGTGAAAAGTGTGGATGGATATGACTCGCTCATAACATTCACTGATGATTACTCCGTTACGGATATATTTATCCAATCAAAGAAAGAAATGAAGCCTTGGATAAATTCAAGATATTTAAGGTCAAGTTGAAAACCAACATGATTTAAAGATTAAGATAGTCCGATCGATCGTGGGGAGTACTACGGTCGACATACCCCATATGGACAAGTTCCCGGACCTTTGCAAGGTTTCTACAGAAAATGGTATAGTGGCCCAAAGATTCTACACCGGCGAACCTCAAAGAAATGGAGTAGCTGAAAGACGCAACCGCACTCGATGGATATGGTGCGAAGTATGATGAGCTACTCCACACCGCCATTGAGTTTATGGATGGAGGCGTTAAAACCGCCATTCATATTCTCAACAGAGTACCTAGTAAATCGGTGCCCAAAACACCGCATTTGAGTTGTGGATGTGAAGAGTTCCTCACTACACCACTTACGTGTGTGGGAGTCCCACGAGGCTAAAGTATTTAACCCAAATCTTGGGAAGCTTGATCCCAAAATGATGAAGTCGCCATTTCATTGGCTACCCTGAAAAGTCAAAAGGTTTCCGCTTTCTACCGCCCGCATCGATATACAAAGTTTGTAGAAACGAGACACGCTGTCTTCTTAGAGGATGAAATGATGAGGGGAGCATGGTAGCTCGAGAGACGACCTTGAAGAGAAGCGGGCGATGCGCCCACTCCGATGATTCAAGAGCCATTCTTCACACCGCCGCCTTGCCATTTGCCGACGGTGCAAGACATCAGTGGTGCCAAGACTGTTATTGTTCCTCCCGTGGCAACAATGAATGAAAATGTGGAACCTGTTCTTCAGATCCTATAGAACCCATTGCCACGATGAGGGGAGCAACAACAGCCTCAAATAGAAAATATACCAAATGAGGAGGCCCAGAAGGTCTCAAAGAGTAAGAAGATCACTATTTCGATGATTATCGATTTATCATACAGAGGAATTTCAAATGGAGGATGATCCCACCTCATTTGAAGAAGCCATGAGAAGCTTAAAACTCTTCAAAATGGCTCAAGCCATGGAAGAGGAAATGAGGTCCATGAAGACTAATAAAGTCCGGGACTTGGAAATTATTCCTAAAGGAGCCAAAACAAGAGGGTCAGAAATGGGTCTACAAGACAAAACTTGACTCCCAAGGGAATATAGAAAGATACAAAGCGCGACTTGTGCCAAAAGGCTTTACGCAAAGAGAAGGAATTGATTACAATGAGACCTTTTCTCCAGTCTCATGTAAAGACTCCTTCAGAATCATAATGGCATTAGTAGCACATTATGATTTAGAGTTACATCAGATGGATGTAAAGACGGCATTTCTTAATGGGGATTTGGAGGAAAATATTTACATGGCACAACCGAAAGGTTTTGTCGTGGAAGGAAATGAAAGAATGGGATGCCGCCTAAAGAAATCGATTTATGGGTTAAAGCAAGCTTCAAGACAATGGTACTTGAAGTTTGACAGTACAATAAGAAAATTTGGGTTTAAAGAGAATGTAGAGGACAACTGTGTTTATGCAAAGTTTAAAGATGGGAAGTTTATCTTCCTAATCTCAGATGTAGATGATATCCTACTAGCTAGTAGTGATATCATCACATCGAGACAAAGAAGTTTTTGTCCTCAAACTTTGATATGAAAGATCTTGGTGAAGCTTCGTTCGTTCTAGGAATCAAATTCACCTGATAGAAACAAAGGGATATTGGGACTATCACAAAAAGCATACATAGAGAAAGTCTTAAAGAAATTTGGTATGCATAAAAGTAGTCCTTCACCTGCACCTATAGTCAAGGGCGACAGATATGGGGATTTTCAATGCCCAGAACCAGTACGAGCTCGATCAAATGAAATCGGTTCCATATGCTTCACCGCGGAAGCTTACAAAGATGCTCAAGTGTGCACGCGCTACGACTTAGCGTTTGTTACCGGTTACTTTGGCGATTCCAGAGCAATCTCGAATAGAGCATTGAAATTGGTAAAGAAAGTCTTGCGTTATTTGCAAGGAACAAAAGGCCTCATGATGACATACAGAAGATCAGATTTACTCCATATAGTGGGGTATACAGATTCTGATTATGCGGGAGATGATAGAAAGTCAACATCCGGATATGTATTCACTCTCGCTGGAGGAGCTATATCGTGGAAAAGCTCAAAGCAAACCGTCACTACATCGCCCACAATGTATGCCGAGTTTGTAGCATGTTATGAGGCTACGGGCGGTGAATCGCTAAAGAAGTTCATACCCGTTTAAAAGTGGTTGACGACATCAATAGACCACTTAAGTTGTATCGCGACAATGAACCCGCAGAATGTATGCCCACAACAATAAGTCAAGTGGTGCTGCCAAACACATTGACATAAAGTACTATGTTGTGAAAGATAAAGTTCGGGATCAAATTATAAGTCTTGAGCACATAAGTACCGCAAAGATGTTAGCGGATCCGCTTACTAAAGGCTTACCACCCAACGTGTTCAGAGAACATGTAGCCGCATGGGTTTAAGGAAAGCCTATGATTCTGGACTTAAAGATGGCCCAAAAGATTAAAGTAATCGTTTGAACAGAGAGGTGTATTGTAGTCATTAAATCTATCGGCGCTTGACCGTGACGATGAGACATGTTCTATGCACTAATCTGTGATGGAATAAGTAAAGTCAAAAGTAATTAAAGTTAAAGTATAGTTGAGATCAAGGGGGAGAATGTTAGATTGATCTCCACCGATTAGCCCAACGGCTAATCGGGCCTTGATCCGCGCTTCGATCGGGGCGCCACCCATATGGTGGTGGGCCTGTCATGTTGCACGCGCTATATAAAGAGGGGTGGAGGCCGGCGGCACAATACACGAGGTTGTACGGAGCCGCAACTCCACCCCACAAACCCTAACCGATCTAGAGGGACGCGCAGTGAGCGACGGGAAGCACCACCGCCGTCACCGTCGCCGACCGCCGCCGCCGCCGTCACCGGCCTTCTTCCCCGACCGTCGCTGCCCGTGCGCAGACCTCACCAACGAACCAGCGATGGCCGGATCCTCCTCCAACGCGACAGACGGTTAGTACTCCTCCCTCTCCCTCTCCCTCTCAGATCCAAACCAAGAACGAGAAGAAGAAATCCCAACAGTTACAGGTAAGGCTCGGCAAGAACGGAGTGGAGGAAGTGCTTGGGCTGGGCGAGCTGTCCCCCTTTGAGAAGAGGAGGGGCTGGAAAATCTCAAGGGCGAACTAAAATCTTTCGATTGAGAAGGGTACCAAATTCGCTCAGGAGAACTAGGCAACTTGCTCATATTCCAACAATTCAAATATGAACTCGATGGGATCTCATGATTTTTTTTCTGTTTGGTGCTTTTTCTCGCCCCCTTCTCTGGGGCATTGAGGCATTGTTCTCGAATAAAATCCAGCGGTTTGATGCCAACTGAACAAGCTTGTAGTTCTTAACTTACTATGCCATTTGATGGGCACAGGGTTGGCGCGACATCGAATCCAACCATTTGAGTTCCGGGGATAACGATGTGATTTGACACAGCTTGTTCTTGAAAGATTTCGAGCGATGGAAGTTTGTTATGCTTCCGGGGATAACGATGTGATTCGGCACGGATGTTCGGAAAGGTTTCGGAGCGATTGAAGTTTGTTATGCTATTACGGCTCACTCCGATGCATCGTTGTTGTCGTGGGCGTGCTCGTCGTCTGGGTAGGGTTGTAAAAAAAGCTTGAGGCTCGTGAACTACTCAAGCTTGGTTCGTTTTACACTCAATTCAAGCTCGGCTCGAGCTCCAAACGAACCGAACTCAAGTCTGATCTCAAGCTCGCGAGCTTCAGTGAGCCGAGCTCGAATAGCTCGCGAGCTTGAAATTTTTTATGCCATCCTCAGATCCCGCCGTGCACTCGCGGTCCCCGTCCGATCCATGCAGCGCAGCAGCGCCTCCGCCCAAATTCCCCGCTTGAATAGGCCAAATCCGGCCCACTCCTCGCGAGTCGCGCCACCCTGTCCCTCTCCTCGCGCCCCCCGCCCGCTCCTCGCCCCGTCCCTCTCCTCTCCCACGGCCCCACCCCATCCTCTCTCGCCCCGCCGCCTCCTCGCCCCCGCGCCACCCCACCCCTGTCCTTCCCCATCCCTTCCTCTCCCCCGCCGCCCAGTCCCCTTCTCTCCCCGGCGCCGCCTCTCGCGCCCCGCCGCCTCCTCGGCCCCACCGCCCGCCCCACCCCGCGCCTCCTCTCCCCGCGCCCCGTCCCCTCCTCCCCCGCGCCTCCTCTCCCCGTCGCGGCACCCTCCTCGACCGGATCCGGCTCGCCATGGCTCCCGCGCCTCGCGGCCAGTACTCCCCGTGTTTGTCCCCACTCCCCTCCTCTCTCCCCAAGCCTACACGAGCCTCTCGAGCTTGTTCGAGCCGAGCTCGAGCCCAGCTTGAAGCTCGACGGCAATCTCAAGCTCGCTCGAGCTTCTACCGAGCTCGAGCCAGGTCAAGCTCGCTCGAGCTCGGCTCGTTTACAGCGCTATGTACGGGGCGCACAGGATCGGCGCCAAACTCAAAAGTGTGGAAGCAACGAACACTACAAAGCGTGCGCTGAACGGTTTTGGTTTTTTTTTTTTTTTTTGCTTCTAGTTTTCAAAATTTTTTTGACGTTTTGGCCTTTTTTTTGTTTTTTTATTCCTTTACATTGTCCTAAATAATATAGCGATGTTTTTTTTTATTTTTCTCTTTTTTTTAAGGTGAGGGTGGAGGAGGAATGAATTGTAGGGGAGAGACTCACGTGAGATCCCTTCTCCATGAGCCGTTGGATCGAGGTGATGGAGCTTGGAAAGGCCAATTAATACATGAACTTTAGGGACGGGGAGTGATGGATGCATATATAATCAGCTCATGCAAAACCAGCCAAGCAAGGTCTCATCGAAAGTGATATGACTTTTAGTTAAAATAGTATGGTATTTTTTCTCTACGATATTTAATTAAAGAAAAATAGAAAAAATAAAACACCGTTATATCTCTACGAATAACACAAAAGAAAAAAAAGACATGTTAAAAAATTAACATATTTCAAATGATTTTTAGCATAAAGCCTGAAGCTAAAAATCATCCCTCAGAATGCGGGCTTACATTGTCTGCGAAGTTTTTTCTAATTCTTTATGGTGTGGTACGATGCCACTCTTGTCTTGTCCATCTTGAGGCATGGATGGTTGGAGACGAATAGACGATCAAACCTTTTTCTACGTCATGAGCAAAGCAACCAGTAAATATGCTTTCACTATCTCTATCCTAGCAACTCTATGAAAGGGATTTTGGAATTAAGAACTCTGTGGAAGTAAAGTTGTCCTTAGATACCACTAAATAACTATCTATGTTTCTTATATATCACTGATGTCTTACTATAATATGGGTTCGGAGTTCGGATCCATATATCATTCTCACAATAAATGATATATAAAAAATTATGTAGTTATTTAGTGGTATCTAAGAAATTTTTATTAGAAGTAAGGGGATGTAGCGTGTACCTCTGTTGCATACTTCTTTTTATCAAGGCTCGTGTTACACGCTTTAGCCAAGTAATCTTATTGTGCCTATCATCATGTACTCCATGAACAACGTTCCGATAGGCTGGAGCTTGGAAATTGAACTGGCAATGGGCTCTGGTAAGTAAGCTAGATCTCGGAGCTGTCGATATACGTACTCTAGAAACGGAGAGTTCTGACCGCTGAATGTATATAAAAAATGCTAAGTGCAATGTCTCCCAGGCAAACGAATGGTCGTTCTCTGTGGTTGGAAACAATCAAATCATTTTTGTACATACAGCGTAGGCAAAGCTGTCATGAACTACGGTCTCACTGACTTTCCCTGCTGCTATTATGGGAGAAGAAGACGTCGCAATTAACAACTCCTGATCCTGACCAAGTAAAAGAATGACGATCTAGTATCTGTGTTGGATACTCCACTAGTTTTTATTGAGACTCATGTTGCACGCTTGAGCCCGACGGCCAACTGATCTTTCTAGTTATTTTGAGAGGACTGTTGTAAATATGCACAATATTTTAATTCTAGATTATACAAGAAGATAAATATCGTAAATAATTAGCGATGCATAAATCAATATTAACTTCAGGCAACACATTGTACTTAGAACTATACTCAAGAATACTATATAACAAAGTCGATCGGTTACTCAAACGATTTACACTAGGGCTTAATGGATAATTTAAAGCAATAAAACGCTTGATGCGATCAGATTGTAGAAAGCGTGGCGAGAGGTCGTGAGACGTTAATCGCCCGAAACCTTATTGTTGCCCCGTGCAGGTGTTTTATGTAGCAATGACTTGGAGATACCGCTCATCCTCTTTCCCGGTGCACGCCGAAGAGGAAGGCTGACGTAGTTCAGCTGTTGTACACTCTAACACAGTTCACTAGAGGAAGAAGAAGATGTGGGAGAGGAATGGAAAAAATTCGGTTAGTGAACTTAGACATCTCTTGGTCCTTTTAAAGACGCACGACAATTACTCTTCAGTAACTGACACCATTAATCATAAATTAAACCTAATTAATCTAAACATTTGAAATCCTGTTCAAATAGAATTAAGAAAGATAATGCATGATTCAGCAAAATCAAAGAAACTTGTGTGCATTTGAAACGAATTAAGAGAGATAATCACAAATTAAACAGAATTAAGAGATATAATCTCAAGTCATATGATTTTTTACGTGAAAATATGGAAATATAAAGCATGTGTGTTTAGCTAAAGTTCTCCTCATGTCATCCCCATACCATGTGTCATATACTTTAAGGAGTGACAAGAACTTTTATCTTATTAATTTTCTTTTCTCCACTTAGCTAGATAATATGGTACTAAACTATATATATTTTAAAATGTTTAAAGAAAGTAGGTCTCAATTTATGGGCCGGATCCAATTAGGACAGCCATGTTAATTTTCCTGTGCCTATCTACAACATAATATGAACGCTAAGATAATGGTCCGACGGTGGTACAAGCAATTAAAGCTTGCACGCAATTAAGTGATTAAGTGGCCCGTTAGTTGGATTTTTTAAGTTGATTTATGATTAAATCTGTATTATAGTTAATTTATTTTGTACTATAATTGATGATGACTTATTTAGTGTAATTGAATTTTAAAAAAAAATAAAAATAGAAAAAAAATAGGTTAGTCCATCACGGACAATACAACGAATACAAAAAAAACCGGTAAAAAAACTCAAAAAACTAAAAAAAATAGAAAAGATAAAATTTAAAAATAATAAAAAATAAACTGAAACTAGAAAGCTAAATCAAAATGAGCGGTAGCTAACACACTACAACACATATCCTTAATTCGTTCGTGCAACCCAGTTCAATAACAATGTGAAGAAAAGTGACATGACGGCAACACTTACCAACCAGGCAACCACAAATAGGAACAGTACAAAAAGTCAAGCTACTATCAGAACTAAACAACTTCGCAAATGACAACCTAGTTGCAACAACATTTAACATTGTATTAACCAGTGTCCAGACAAACCTTTCTTTTTGACTTCTACCAGAGCAAGAATTCGGAACACACATTTTATCTGGCTGCAGCCTGCAGGAATCTCTCCCAGTCACACAGGGTTCAACAACAAGAGAAGAGTACCGAATAGAAAAGTTAAATGAAAAAAGAACAACAAAGAAGGGAAGAAACGTACGTTATCACTGCCAGTGCCAACAGTTTGACTGATGATTTTTTGGCTGTATGCGACAGAGATTGCGAAAAGAGAGATTATCGCTTACGATTTTTGATGGTACAGATATTAGTTTTTTTAACGTGTACGACAATTAACTTGTAGATCTCATCTTAAAAAATACTTCGATTGAAAATCAGGTACTATAGCAGAAGCCAAAAGCTGATCGGCTTGTGCCCAGCCGAACAGGCCCATATCGCCCTTCTTGACTGTCTCACTCATATCTCCCTTCATATATCAGATAGCATGATTAGATTGTATCACGTAACTTATTTCTCTCACTTCTATCTTTCGTATGCATCTCTTCGTCACTTATCTCACCGCTCGCTCTTTCGTTATGAAAACCACTTCTTTCAGCCACTACTATTTATTTTCTGCTAAAAGACATCGATCACAATCAAAAAACATCAGCCGCAGTAAATATAAACACCCCAGTTTCCCACAAACAGCAGCTGTGACCTCTTTTTTTGACGAAAAACAACCGTGCGCATCTATGGTCGGCCGGTTGCGACGTTGGATTGACTGCGATTGCGGCGTCCTGCTTGTGCGCGGATACCAGACACGCGCCATCAAGGCTAAAATGCATGATCAGCTTCCGATATATGTACAGTACTGCAAGTCAAGATGACTGTGCTAGGGACGCAAAGTTAAAACTATCGTGAACGAAAACATGTAGTTGCATGCAGTTCTTTTCCTTTTGCCGGTTAGTTTTAGGTAGGACAAAAACTTTTGGACATACTGATTGGCATATTTCTCAAAGAAACATATACTAGAACAAAGTCACATCGATAGCATCGAAACGGCCTACACTTGTAATGATATAAATACACAACCAAGCTGAGAGAAACAAGCCAACACTAGCTAGCTAGTAGCCAAAACCAACGTAGCTATAGCGCCAGTGGTACGTGGCCAAGGCGAGTTGACAGACACTGACCGCGCGCGCGCCATGTCGTCGCCAATGCTTGGAAGCATAGCCAACAGGTGGCGGGAGCTCCATGGCGAGAGCTCGTGGAATGGCCTCCTGGACCCGCTCGACCTCGACCTCCGCGCCTTCATCATCGGCTACGGCGAGCTCGAGCAGGTCACCTACGACGCGTTCAACGCCGAGAAGCGCTCGCCGCACGCCGGCGCTTGCCTGTACGGCCACGACAACCTGCTGACCAGCGTGAACGTGCCCAGCGCCGGCAGCTACACCGTCACCAAGTTCGTGTACGCGACGTCGGCCCTGCCCGTGCCAGAGGCGTTCCTACTCCTACCGCTGCCGTCGCTGCCGGAGGCGTGGAGCCGGGAGTCCAACTGGATGGGGTACGTCGCGGTGGCCACAGACGAGGGCGTGGCGGCGCTCGGGAGGCGCGACATCGTCGTGGCGTGGCGCGGCACGATGAAGAACCTGGAGTGGGTCAACGACTTCGACTTTACGCCTGTGTCCGCCGCGCCGGTGCTGAGCTCCGCGGCGGCCGCGAACCCGTTCGCCATGGTGCACCGGGGCTTCCTGTCCGTGTACACCTCCAGCAACGCAAACTCCAAGTACAACCAGACCAGCGCCAGAGACCAGGTAAGTATGTACACAGTAAACACCATTTCCGAAGTCCTAAATCGATCTTACGCTTAGCACAAGACAGAAGTCAAGAGTGTTAAAGTATAAATGAATTGTTCATATTTCCTCATCAGCTTAAGCTTTTGGATGAACTGATTGGTGCATGCAGCTTAATATGGTATCAGAGCTAAGAGGTCTTGAGTTCGAGACCCGGTTGGCGTAATTAAAAAAAAATAATTGTAGCACACTTCTATTCCACGTCTTAGGCCTAAGGGAGCCTACACGTGAGAGGGAGTGTTGAAGTATAAGTGAATTGCTCACATTTTCTCATGAGCTTAAGCTTTTGGATAAACTAATTGGTGCATGTAGCTTAATAAAGAGGAAACTAGTACATGAAACTCTGGTAATTCATGAGCGAAAAGACTCTGGAAACTAGCCCTAACTCTTACGCTAGACAGAATGCACGTATGTGTGGTCACTTGTCAACCAGTACTGTTTTGTTAAACTCTTGCGTTCAAGTAAGAAATTTGTTAGCAGTAATACAGTTGTGAGGTAGTGTATTGATGAGGGTCAGCTATACAGGTAGTTACATTTAACTCTGAAAAAGTAGATTTGACAGAAATAGGGAAAGTTTGTTGACGTACTACCGGCCAGTACTTCGTAATCGATCTGATGGGCCACTCAAGCGTACATGGAAAGAGGCAAAGAACTTAATTGTATATGTTGCGTCATGTAGCTAATATTGGCTAGCATCACCTAAAAAAATGACTAGTAAAGTAAAGTGATGGCTTAAACATAGCAAGTCGGTTTAACCAATACTTTCCGATCGCAAAGAAAAGTGTTTTATAATCCGTGCTGATACAAGTTGTGTTCTAGGATTTATGTTGGTAAAAACAATTTTACGTTTGATCATCAGTATATAAAAAGGGATTGTCTATTGCATAGTCGACTAGTTTTTTTATTCACTCTTAATCACTTTTTCATCCATTGAATAAGTATCCTCTAACGATCTCTTTTTTTTAGGGGAGAATTAGTAATATGTAACTTTAGGTGACTGAGAGATAAGAAAATTTCAGTCGACTGTGCAATAGCAAAACTAATATAAAAAATTATGTAGATTGGTCTTCACTAGATTCATCATGAAATATACTTTTCACATTTTCACAATTTTTTGGCTCAAAATATCATGTTGTGTACGATAGAAATTAGCAGTTAAATGTGGTACGTACCTTGAAGCTAGACCATGTCACTGTCTAAAATGGTTGTACTTACAATATATAGGAGGTTGTAGCCTTGTAGGTGTTGTGATGCAATCGGAACCGGCCCCACCTTCGACGAGCTCAGCCAGCGTGTTGTTGATTTCTTCAAGCATTAATTATCTCCCATTGTTAATTGTATCTATTATATCGCCAGAAACAGCATACAAAAACGAAGTCCTTAGCATTTGACTTTGCAGGAATTAATCATGCGCAGTTGTTTATTAGCCATGCGTGTATGCAGGTTCTCGGGGAGCTCAGGAGGCTAATGGAGTTGTACAAGGACGAGGTGACGAGCATCACCATCATCGGCCACAGCCTCGGCGCGTCGCTGGCCACGCTCAATGCCGTCGACATCGTGGCCAGCGGCGTCAACAGCCCGGCGAACTCCTCCCAGCCGCCGTGCCCGGTGACGGCCATCGTGTTCGCGAGCCCGCGCGTGGGGGACGGCAACTTCAAGGCGGCCTTCGCTTCGTTCCCGGACCTGAGGGCCCTCCACGTGAAGAACGCCGGCGACGTCGTGCCGCTGTACCCGCCGCTGGGGTACGTGGACGTGGCGGTGCCGCTGCCCATCAGCACGAGCCGGTCGCCCTACCTGCGCCAGCCGGGCACGGTGTCGACGCTTCACAACCTCGAGTGCTACCTCCACGGCGTGGCCGGCGAGCAGGGCAGCGCCGGAGGGTTCAACCTGGAGGTGGAGCGCGACGTGGCGCTGACGAACAAGATCGTCGACGCGCTCAAGGACGAGTACCCGGTGCCGGCGGTTTGGTGGGTGTCCAAGAACAAGTGCATGGTCAGGGGCGGCGATGGCCACTGGACGCTGCAGGACTTCGAGCAAATCTAAGCTGCTGCGGCCACCAGCTGGCTAGGGCACGTTTGTCTCGTACCGCCGCTTGTCATGTATGCATGCATAAGGGCCCACGTGTTGTTCATGGGCTTGACATGTTGAAGCCCAATGGACTGGAAATAAAGGGCCTTTTTTCTATAAGTGCACCTTGCAATTAATTAGTATTACAAGTAAGTACGCGATCCATCTTGGAAGACACTTCATATATGTAGCAGTGATAAAAACTGGGTGGAAAAATAGTACTCAAGATGATTGCATGCGTGGGAGCTGACGAGTGTATGCGCACGTGTGGTCCTGTGCCATGCATGCTTCTTGTAGATAAAATTAAACAACGCATTTTTCTTTTCTTTTTTTCTTTTCTTTTTTTCCCCGATGATCTTGTGCACTTTCTGGGATATGCATGGATGCAAAGAAATGGACGGGTTTATTTTATTGTATTTTTCGAACAGAAAAAGGAACAAGCTTATTTACTTCTTTGGTTGTTATATTCTTTTTTAAAAAGGAATGGACACGGGACATATAAGGGCTTGTTTGTTTTAGCTTCTGACAGCTGCAGCTACTCCCAGAATCTGCAGCTCCCCCAAACAATCCAGATTTTCATCCAGATTCTAAATAGCCAGAAGCTACAGAATCTAGAAAATGAACTAGTAGCCGTGTGGGGTTATCCAATTTCTCTAGATTCCGACTAGCTAGCTACTCACCACTGCTTCTCAAAATCTACAATTGAACAAACAGCCCTAAATTAGTGGGTTTAGTCAGAATCGATTTATCCAAAGCTAGCGTACATTAAACTTTTTTAGTACTTCTGCTAATCATTGTATTTGCGGTGGTGCCGCCATGACAACCTCGTGCTTCCTATTTCATTGTTTTTAAGATTTTTTTATTTTTTCTATATTTTCTTGCATTGTCTATGATAAGATAATATATTTTTACTATTTTTATTTTTTAAAGTTTAATTACACTGAGAAAGCGAATATTATCTACAGTACAAACAAGTCTTAAACAGTAAAAGCTTAAACTTTAAGCTAGAATAAGCTTCTATGCAATGATACATGATCTGTGCTAACTTAGGGAGTATTTAGAATGGCAGTGGCTTATAGTTTTTTTACTATAGCTAGTTTATTTTTTTACTATAGCTGAATTGACTTACTTAGCATAATTAAATTTAAAATTTTAAAAAAATATTAACACATCACAAATAATACAAAAAAATATAACAAAAAAACTAAAAACTAGAAAAAAACAAATAGTTGAAAAGGCGCCACCACAGAAGTCGAACACATATGTCATCCTGCTTCTGAGCGACACCTTAGCTAGCAAGCAGTACACGGTACATTGGGATGTGGTCACAGCTCACCAGAAGATAAGAGAACAACGTATCATGTTCACATGTTAGATGCAACTTGCAACCAATGCATGCAAGGACGACCGCCCCTATGGTGTGATGGAAATATGACCTATGTACCGGCTATCATTTCGTATATAGTCAGCTATCTCTTATCTACATCACCTTAGTAAATTCAAAAGAGGGATGAGAAAAGAGAATATGCTACTTGAGATAGCTTGAGTATATAAACCAATACAAATAGTAATAAAGTGTGAGGGAGAAATCTGATAAAAATAATTAGAAAAATTAATTTTAGAGATAAACTGTTAAAAATGTTATCTTTAGTATTGTCTTTATGTAAAGTATAAACCATAAAGATGATCTTAAAAGATATATTATTATATATGTCCTAAGGCATTTGGTTTTTATATCTTAACAAGGGTATGGTTTATGGTTTAGCTGTACACAGTAGATGTCTATGCATGAATTACACTTCCTACGATCTATATATTCAGTGCTTCCGTGCTTCGATACTTAGAATGTAAATTTTGAATCTATAATTGCGGGAACTCCTACGATTGAATTACACTAGCACGTTAGATCCAATCAACGAAGAGGACAAGTTTTTCACCCTAATACGCGTGCATAAAAACACGGAAAAGAGATAGTAAAATTACATTTCATCCCTGGTTAGATATTTTTCAAGTAACTTGATCAGCTCTGCACGAACCCAATAATTAACTTACAGGACAATAACTTCTAAGTTTTTTTGCCAACTGTACGCAAGAAACCAACGCCTTTTTGTGCCTATGCATTTTCTGACTGATCGGCATGGCAATAATGGTTTTTTAGGTTACGATTATAATTTTTAACTATAATTTATTAGTTTAATAAATAATAATTATTAAAAGTAACCAAAGTTAAAGGCAACTGAGTTCGTCTGCGTTAAAAACCGTCCCGCTCTTGTTGTATTCCAGCTCAGCTGTCGTCTCACTCCGCCCACCCCACGCGCGGGCGCAACCCCCAAAAGTTTAAGCCGACACGCGACCGACATACGGGCCCACATGTCCCCGATCCCGCACGTCAGTTACTGACTGGATAGAGACGGGCGTGGCCTTTGCGTCCCTTCTCCCCCCAACTTGGAACCCCGCACCCCTCGCGTGCCACGCGAGTGATGCTTATCCCCTGACATGTGGGTCCGGTCCCTGTGTCAGTGTGAGAGGATAAGTACGCACAGCTCGCAGCGTGAGGTGATAGCCTGGGCCTCCTAAATGGCAGCTCTCCCAGCTGTAACAATAAGCAGGCACGGCTTGTTCCACCCTCTATGTAACTGACAGATGGATCACACAAAACATGTACCCACACGTCAGTGAGCTATTAGCTCCAGCCCTCTCGTACTCTCCAGATATAGTAAGCAACAGAGTGCCACGTAATTACGATTGTACCACTTCCCCTGCGTATATAAACCCCCTTCCCGAAACTCAGTTCTGTTCCATCCACACCGGGGTAGATAGAGAGCGGAGGGTCACATGCTCCATCGAGCGGCTGCGGCGATGGGCTCCTGCTACCGGCGGCGGGAGGCGGCGGGGGTGTGCACGGAGAGCCTCGGCTCGGAGAGCGGCGACCTCGGCGACGCCGCCGAGATAGACCAGCTCCCGGTCGCCGGAGCAGCCGCAACGGATGAGGAGGAGCAGGTGGCCGGCGCGGGGCGGGTGGAGCCCCAGCTGTTGCCGCAGAAGTGGCGGTGCACGGAGAGGCGCCTTCCTCCGGCGATGCCGCGGGCGGCGGAGGCGTTCATGCGGGCGGAGCGGCGCGGCGGGCGGCTGATCCTGACCGAGTTTGTGCGGGCCGAACGGCGGGAGGTGTTCCGCGCGTCCCGCGCCGACGGGTGCCTGCGGCTGCGCTTCGCCGACGCGTCCGACGAAGGCGGGGACGATGGGACAGAGACGGAGAGCATCAACGGCGAGAGGAGCGTCGCGAACGGGGCTGTGGTTGGTGGCTGTTGCAACGGCGGGGAGTTTTTCCAGGTGGCGGCCGGTACCGGGCGGAGCGTCGAGATTGGTGCCGTGATGGGGATATGAACCGCTGAGATAGAGATGATGTTCTCTCTTGTCAGTGGATGCCCCTCTGTAATCCCGCTAGCTTAGCTGCATTGTTTTTGTTTACCCTTTTCTCTTTTTCGTCATTTGATTTGAGAGAGATTATTGGTAGAGTGAGAGTTTCTTGGTGAAATCGATGATGCAATTTAATTTCTGTTCTTGGGGGATATTTCCTTTTCTTTCTTTTCTCTCTTTTTAGAAAAACCTGTGTAATGTACAAAATTTCCAGGAGAGATTAATTTATGAATATGACTAACTAAATATTTGTGTTTTACTATAAACAAAAAAATCATATCACCTCAACACATCGAGTTGATATTATTAGGATCATCCAATCCGATTTACGTCCTCGACTCCACCTTCACGCTTGGGCACAATGTGTCTTCGTATCCTCAGCTCTATTGTGCATCAAGTAATGTTGTTTTTTTTTTGTAAGAGAATTTTTAGTGTGATAATTTTGTTTTTTTTTTGTAAATTAAGCCTATGGTTATCTCTTGACGAAGCCTTATCTAGCTGCCTATAGCCTATAGCTATAGAGATGATATGTAGGATAACCTCGCATTTACTTGCGCGTGCAGCAATTAGCAGCCCATCTGTTCCGTCCTGGTGTTCTTTATATAAGAAAGCAATACGGCGATATGCATAATTGTTGTGTGCGCGTGTGTGTATATCTTAGCTGATGTGGTTGGAAGTTGGAAGGCTATGATATATGTCTGGTAATTAAATTGGTCATTGAAGAAACACGAGTATATATGATTATATGATAAGATCTGATGCATGCATGAATAGAAGGAAAGAAGAAGAAGAAAAGGGAAGAAAAACCATCTATCATACATGCATTTCGGATTTCGGGGAAGAGATTTTGTGAATACTAGTTTCTTAAAAAAAAAATGGTAAACACATGGATTGGCACACCTGACTACGACGTATTTCTGACGTTAATTCGTTATAAAGGGACTGTCATTTGGGAATGATTGCTAGATGTTGGCGCTGCAACATTTTATAACTAGTAAGGTGTCCGTGTGTTGCAACGGAAAACCAAATAAAAATGATACATACTATCAAATATGATCTCAAACTGAATAATTGGGGATTTACAGAACGAGTTTTAGGTGAAATTGGGGATCTCCTCCGACGTTTTGGTGACCTCAACTGCGGTGAGCGGTGAGGTGGCGAGACCACCGCCTTCACGAGACCGAGATCTTGGCCTATGTCTTCTAGGAGATGGAGACCGTTGCTCGAGTCTTCACGGAGATGGAGACCGGTGTATGGCGTGAAACTCTGCGTCGAAAGGTGATCTACGACATGCAGAGAAGCCGATCTCCTCGGTGCATGAGCTGGAGACCGACAATGGTAGGGAGATGGTGATCTACGCTGCCCAGAAGATGGCGATTTTCTCCGAATATGAGAGTTCCGACGAGGTGACAGGAATATCTTGCACTGAAGGTGATCTTCTCCTCAAATATGGTGACCTCCGCCTAGACACCGAAGGAGTACTTCTTGGAGAATGCCTTCGGGAGAAACAGAGCGTCTAGGTGAAATAGAACGCCGTGATGATCTTTGCTGTCTATCAAAAGAAAAGGAATGCTGGAAGGGGATGGAGAACGCCTCCGGGAGAAATAGATCGTTGCCTACCACGAGGTGACCAAGATATGCTCTGGATCTGCGACCCTCCCGAAATGAAAAATCAAATTAGCTTCCCATGAGTGACTTGTTTCGTTAAGACTATCGAATGTAACTTACTTCTTGCCATCATGCCATGTCACTAATACATCGGACAAGTGTTCACAAATGCCATGACAAGGTAAAAATACCAAGATTATCGGTCAGTCGTTTGGTAAACTATAGCAATCCAGCATTTGGTGTAAAAGAATCAAGTTTAATGGCGCTAATTAGGTTGAACCGCTTAATGTAAAGTAGGAATGCATGAAACAATGTCGATTATTTTTATCAAAGGTTTGGGGCATCCTTCAGCCTCAAGGGAAACAGGGGCTCAATTGTCCAATTCTTAAATGCAAGTGCCTACAAAGAGAAGCCTTTTGGGTCAATTAGAAAATCACAGCAGGATCATCGATCGAGTACTTAAAAAACACCAATGTGAAACAACTATGCACAAATAATTAAAAATGATTCACACACTAAGAATGATCTCACAACAAGAACATAACAAATTCGTAAAGGTTTCGATATAGGCATTCTTAATGAGCGTATTGAAAAATTCAAATACAACAAACAACAACAAAAAATGTGCGCCAAAGAATGGCAAGCTAAACACAACTGGGCTTATCAATGTAACAAGCAAGAATTGTGGCAAAGTTCAAAGAGAGAGGAAAACAACTTACGTAAGCACCTTCTCGCCAAAGTACAAAACTTATTGAGAGAATGAAAGGTATGCCAAATTAATCTTACAGAATGATTCTATGAGGCGAAGACGAGGAGTGCACTTATACCAAGTATTATTATTGTTGTTCATAAGCAGCAATTAATAGTTTCAATCAAGTGCCCAAAAAATAGTTTCTTCGAAGAATCGAGATGCCTGGAATTCCTTATTTCTATATCATGCAAAAGAAGAGAATTCAAGGCAAAGGGGGATGGAAGATAATTTGGTAATTCCTGTTAGTGACAGGATCTTACTCAAAAATAGATGAGGCCATCGTTAGCACATAATGGTTTGTAGAAAAAGAAGTAACACTATATGAGCTGAACCTAAACAAAGATAAACACAAATGTGGGCATTTCATGGACAACACAATAAAACATTAATGATGCATAGTCTGAGAAAATAAATGAAGGAAATCTTAAATATGGGCATTATATGGCCATTTTCCTTAAAAGAAAACAGGGGGTCTCAAAGATGGAAGTTCTATAAATATTATCTGATTGGATGCCATGTATTTAAACGGTAGTTCAAGTTTCTCAAGAAGTTAACAACTAACCGGCTCTTTGTTCTTGAACTATGCTTCGAGTTCAGTTCCTTTTCTTTCTCGAATCAAGATGGATTATTCAAAGTAGAGCCAAGTGGATCACCATGAAATCTTGAGTTACTGGTATCCCCGTCCTACAATAGTTTTGAGGTAAAGAACGATATGAACCGAAATAATCGGAGAAGCTATTTGAATACCATCAGAAACAAAAGGGGTCGCAAGATAACCCTACAAATAATGATACAAGAAAATTGGTTGAAAGGAATTAGCTCAACGTCATTTTGTGTTTCTCCAGTTCTGTGGCCCTTCCATCTTTCTCTCGTTTCTTCTCGATCTCTTGGGCAATTCTAGCTTCCTCTGCCTGCATACAAGGCAGATGGAATTAGTGAGAAAAATACACTTTTATGAAAAATAAGTCCCACAAACAAGTCCCATGAGTTCTAAAAATTCCAATTTCGCCAAATAAAAACAAAATCCAAAAGACCACAACAAAATTTGATTGTATTCAAGAAATCACATCTAAGAGAATGAAAAATAATTTTGTAAAGTCTTCCACAAACTCTCCACTGTCAAAAAAAATTGACCTGTGGGAAAATATACCCAAGCCACAATAATGATCTATGTACAATATGCAAGAACAAAATAAAGGAGGTCATTTACAACTTCCATCACGATGGCAGCTTGCACTGTCATTTGACAGACACATAAACTTTTAGACCATTCTGGAGGCCTACGCTAGTTGAATATCTTTTTTGTCTGTATTATAGCTTATGAGTTAACTGCAAACAGCATATCCAAAATGTGCCATCCAAATATAGTTACAATACAGTAATATTTTTACACAAACCTTGTGCTGCTAAAACTCAGCCTCCTTTGCATCCAAAAATTGTTGGGGCACCCCATCGTTCTCATTGTACATCGAGGAGGAGGCTCCACACTCCTCATGAACTTCATGTGTTCTTCTCCATGAACCATGTCAATCGGATCTCAGATGTTCTTCCCATCCACCTCCTACAAAACAAACAAAAAGCAACCCAAAATGTATTAAGCTCATGATCACGGCTATTACCACGTGTACAAACCCACTAATTTTAATCATTAGGCAAACACAAAGTAGCTACACAAGATTTGAGTTCGGGTTAACTAACCAAAAAGAAATTCTATAGCAGGCAACAAAGAGCTCAATGACATGGCTAGAAACAAAACTTCCAAAAGAAAAAACAAATATGTGTTGTGCAAGCATAATTGATTGGTACAAACACAACACAGCCTTGTTTGGCAAAAGTTACAAAAGTTTCCAAGAGTAGCCGAATGCGCTTGGAATTTTCTCGAATTATTAGAACTCTCTGGTTTAGCTCTAGAAGATGGACTTGGATTCCGTGTCTTACGGAATTACGGTATCCAAACAAGCCTGTGCAAGCTTTTGAATATAATTCTGAACAATTGCACATGCATTATTTCATTTAAATTCCTCACTACACCACGAAATAGTATAGTTTTTAATTCATAAGCTACATTCGTCAAGCCAAATCCTCCCTATCCATACAAGCCCTACATGAACCAAATACGGAGTTTGGTTTTTGATAAGCCTATTTACATCAAATTTGCCATCTGCCTACACACCATGTGCACACAATTCAACGAGCCCATAACAAGCAAGCACCATTGCTCAAGTTAAACAAACCATCTCTCCAAAAGCTTTACCTTCTCATCGAGGAGGCCGTAGATGAAGTTGATAAGCACTTTGTCCTCAAACCTGAGGAGCTCAGTGACCCGCGTCACAATCCACGGCTTCATCACGTCCATCTGCACCTTCGTCATGTCCACCTATCACCAACCCAACAAAAAAACAAATTAGAGTTCGCGTCAAAACAACAGTAGACAGCACGGAACGCTCGTCAACTACAACCCAATTGAGGCATGGAGCGCATGGGCAAACAAACTAACCAGGTGGTCGAGCAAGGAGAGGTGCTTGGAGGCAGGGACGTTCAGGTGCGTGAGGAGGGACTTGCGGGAGGCGGTGGCCTTGGTCTCGAACTGCGGGAGCGTGTAGCGTTGGGAGGAGCGCCATATGGGCTTGAGGGCGGGCGCGCGGAGAGACCAAGCCGCCGGTGTCGGGTGGGAAGGACGGGTGGGGTCGTGCAGGTGGAGCGGGGTGAAGGAGCGGGAGAGGTTGGAAAGGGTGGCCTCTTGGCCGGCGGTGGGCAGAGCGGCACGACCTTGCAAATGCCGAAGGGCGCCGCGGTGGGCTCGATTTTGAGGATGTAGGCGACGGATCGGCGAACTTCGGCGGCGGTGGGGTGGAACTCGGGCGCAAGGGGAGAGATTTCAGCCACGGGGCACAAGCTCGACCACCACGCCCGGCGGTGGGGACGGCGAGGACGGCATGCGCCACAAGCTGCGTCGGAGCTGGATTGGGTGGGGATTACTCGCGATTCGGAGGAGAGGCTTTGGTTTGGGGTTTGGGAGTGGAGGAAGGAAGGGAAGTGAAGCGGAGGAGGAGGAGGGGCGAGCGGGCTGACCGCAACCCGGTGACATTGTACGCGCGAGGGGAGAGCGAGGGGAGGCGGGGCGCGAGAGAGCGAGGAGGCGGCTGGGAGAGCAACGGGAGGCGGGGCGCGAGGGAGCGAGGCGGATTTTAGGTTTAGGAGGCGGCGTGCGGGGTGGGAGGGGAGGGGTGACAGACGGTTCGGATTTAATCTCATAATCAGATCGAATGGTTGCGAAGAGAGGAGTGACGACGGGTCAACCACCAACTCCTTCTTTTATAATAGTAAAGATTTAAGATATATGCACATTGGCCTATCAAAATTTAAAGTTGCTTATTCAGCACTTAAATAAGTTACTAATACGCTTAAGTGAACACTTCATGTTTTATTAGGTCCACTTGAACACGAAGTTTGCTTATTCAATTTGAACCCGCGCTGTTATAATTCCTCGAGCACAAAAAAAATTCTTTTAGATATCGATACAGACTCTAAAATATAATTTTGACCGGTTCTATTGAGACATATTTATAAAATGTAAAAAATAACAATATTATAAAAGTATTTTTTGATATAAATTTAAACATAACATTTTCATATGTCCAATGTAAATATTCAAAAATATATTAATAGTCAAAAGTTTGTAGTTTTTTTATTGTACATAACCTAAAATAACTTGTTTTTGCAATTGGAGGGACTATATAATAAAAGATGAGCCGCTTCCCTAAGTGGTCGCTAAAACAGCGTAACTTTCTTACCAAATTGATTTTGAATTACACGCACGTTTTCCTTATATTTTTGTGGGTTTCATGAGATGAGTAAAGTAATTGTGGTACGTGATGCGGTTGTAAAATATATACGCATGTAAAAAAAAAGCAGCTTTAACAAAAACGGCCGGCGACACGCATAAACAAAAAAAAAAGGCACATAGTTGTCATTTTATTTTGGTATTTCACGCAACCAATTGATCGGTAAATCACTCTATAACAAAAATATTATTATTATTATAAATAAATGCATAAAAACACGTCCGACAAACTTGTGGTATCGACAAAAGGCGAAAGCTATTTTTTATACTGGATAAGCTCCAACGAACGAATGGCGTAGACAGAAAAACAGCACGTATGCCATTTTTATTGTACTAATAAGATGCCCGTACGTTACAATAGAAAACCAAATAAAAGTGATGCATACTATCAAATATGTATACATAATACAAAATCTGATAGCAACATCTATATTATCCCATTCTAAATGCATACATAATACAAAATCTGGCATTATCCTTTTAAGCCGTTGGTTCATACTTAAGGGAAAATCCAGTACATCTAAGTATCCAACTATAACTCTTTCTGTTGTATATATTAAGTGGTCTGCAGGTTATCATTTGAATATTGTGAAATGTAAGCAAAATGTATGTTTAAACTCACTATTTTGTATAACAAAATATGATCCATGGGACCTGGACATTCAAAGCTGCCTTGAACCATCTTATACACCATTCCACCGAAATTTTTCAGTCAGTGGCTTCGGAATGCATTTATGGAACATTACTCGGAGTTTTGAATTACTCAGTGTTTCAAAAAAGTAGTGTACCTGTAATATCACACCTAAAACTCTTTTAACTCTAAACCCCTTTAACCCTAAAACCCGTCTCCTACACCACCCATCCCCGTGCGCTGTGTTCATTTCGCCTCCTCCCTGCCTCTTCTTCCGCCTCGCCTTCCGCCTCTCCATCCTCCCGCATTCGCGCTTCCGCCTCCTCCCCCTCTTCTTCCGCTCTCCCATCGCCTCCCGCCGCCACGCTCCGCTCTCCATCGCCTCTCCTGCCGCGCACCGCCTCGCCTCCCCGTCCGCCTCCCCACCAAACTCATGCGCCTTTCTCCATCGCAACTCCCACCGCCGCGCCGCCTCCTCCTCCTCTCCGCCTCGCCACCTCCGCCCCGCGCCGCCACATCCTCCCGGCGCGCCTCCTCCTCTACCCCGGACGCCTCCTACCTACTCCGCTCTCCAGCGCCCCTCCCGCCGCGCCCGCCTCTCTCCGCTTCCTTCCGCCGCCGCGCCGCCTCGCCTCCTCCTCCTCCGCCTCGCCACCTCCGCCCCCGCCGCCGCATCATCCTCCCGGTGCCGCCTCCTCCCTAGCCCGCGCCCGCCACCTCCTCCTCTACCCCGGACGCCTCCCCTACTCCCCAATCCCCGCACCGCCGCCCCTCTCTCGTCCCCCGCACTGCGCGCTTCCTACTCCCCACCTCTCCCTCCTCCTCCGCCGTCCGCATCCTCCACCGGCGTGAATCGTCGCGCCACCATCGACTCCTCCTCCTCCCCATCTTCGCTCGGGGCGCGGAGGAGAGCGAGGCGGCGGGGAGAGCGAGGGGAGGCGGGGGCAGCAGCGGCGCGGGGGAGGAGGAGGAGGACATGGGCGCAGCGGGAGGAGAGAGAGGAGGAGGCGGCGGGGAGGAAGAGCGAGGAGGAGGTGTGGGCGACGAAGGGAAGAGCGAGGTAGGCGTGGGGCGGAGGTGATGTTGGGATTTTAGGGTTTAATCAGATCATGTGGTTGAGAAGAGAGGAGAAAGATCGAATGGTTAAGAAGTGAGGGAGGGTGGACGTGACGGCAACCACCAACTCCTTCTTTTTAAATAGTAAAGATAAGATGCAACGAACACCATCAATATATGTATATGGCTGGATTCGAAGTAGCTGTTTGTTAGCTTACGGTGTACGGATAAACAATAACGTGCTGTTAAATAGTGTGTTTTTTAAGATGAATTTATAGGTAACTTATAATACAAATTGTATAGAGTATATGCCTATTTCTTTCTATATACTACCTCTCATAAATATATCAAAATTTAAAAATTACAATCATAAATCATAATCATCAGTAAAAAAAAATCCATCTAAAGACAAAGAAACACATAGATGTCATTCGTACATAAGTTCCACCAACACCATTGTTATAGAAAAACAAACGAAAGCATAGATGTTTGCAAGCCCCAGGCTACAAACATTATATACGGCCATAGTTTTATTACGTAAGCATAATGTTGGTTGCAATCTCTTTGAGTCTGTTTATATTAGTTTTTATTTTTAGTTTTTGTTTAAAGAAATTAAAAATTAATATAAATCAACTTTTCGAAGCGGTTTTTCTACTCATCTCACTTCAGGGATAAGGTAGAGATTACGGGTGCATCACATACTCTACCCTGTCGCTCTTGTTTCGTGTATATATCTCTTTCTCACTTTTTCCATCACTCATCTACTTTTTTTTCTTCTAAAAGTCACTTTTTTCAGTCACTAGTATTCATTTTTAGTCAAAACTATCAACAACACATAATATAAACATGCCCTTAGATATGATCATGATCATGTTCAACACGATGGGCATGTATAGAATTGGTGGTCTGATGCCTTTTCAATACGCAAGCAGCATAGGCCGGCTATGGCTTAATCTCTCCATATATACAAGCTGCACGACAGAATGATAAAATTGGGCCATTCATCTCGTAAAACAGCAAACAGTCTCTTAGGCATAAACTAACCTATCATTATGTTGCATTACGGAATTTGACCCTATATATACGGTGAGGCTGCTGCCATATTTTAGATTAAGGATTTCTTAGCGAAAGGCAATTCTTTTCTCTTTTCGAGATTGAAAGAAAATTGATCGATCAAAAATACACTTTTATGGTGTTGCATGCGTGCACTGGCTCAAGCAACAATGAATAAATAACCTATGAAAAACTATGGTTGAGCCTTTCCCACTTATAATTTATGACTTAAAGTTTATGCTATAATAACTAGCTTTTAAATAGCGTGTTTTTTAAAACGGGATCAACAGAAAGATTAAAATAAAAAGTGTATTGAGTTCAACTATACCAACCAAAATCATATACATCTATTTTTCTATCCGTACGGTCTCTCACAAACAGCTAGAATTTAAAATTTTAAGCCATAAACCACATATCAAAAGAATCCACCCATAGCCCTCTTTGTATTGGCTTCTATTTTTAGCTTCTGCTTGAAAAAGCCAGAAAGTAATATAAATACTTAGTTTCTCGAAGTGACTTCTCCACTCCTCTCGCTCTCGTCTCACTCCAAAGATAAGTCAGAGTTTATAGACGCGTCACCTATCTAATTCCTTTTATGTACGTATCTCTCACTCATTTTTTTTGCACCACTCACCCCCTACTTCTAAAAACCACTTTTTTCGGCGGTTACTATTTATTTTAAACCAGAAATCATTAGCCGTAGTTAAAAACCATCAGCAGAAGTCAATACAAATGCCCATATACATGTCTTACTCCCTCTGCTCTTTTTTTATTTGATGTTTCTAACTTTTCAAACTTTCCAAGATGCAACTTTAACAATTACTTTTATAGCTTTTATTAATATATAATAATACAATTCTAATACTACAAAAGTATTTTTAGTAAAAAATATAATGATATAGCTTTAATATTAGATAATTTTAAACATAATAATAGTTAAACTTTGCACCATACAGATTTTGGGACACCAGTTCAGTGAAGAAAACAAGAGGGAGCAGCTAATAGGCAGCTCTGGCTTTTGTGCGATTGCGATGGGCGCCTCGCTGTCACGATCCAAAGCTTTTCTACCCGTAGGTTGCGACTCCTTTACGTCTCGCGTATGCATGTTTGCGACGGCTTGGGTATGCGCTCTAACAGAACCGTTGGTTCTGGGCAGAGATGGCGATGGTGGTGTTCGTTCTGTTCCGTTGCACATGTTCTTCCCTTCCTTTTCTTCAACGAATCCGACAGCGACGCCGTACCTCGCACGCGTCGTCGCCAATATCAATAATTCTATTTTTCCAAGATGGGTTAAAATTTTTCATTTTTAGAGGAAAAAATAACTCAGTTTAGTGGCCATCATTTCGCAGGCAAGTTCATTTGTGAGTGCTAATGTTTTTTTTAAAAAGGCTTCTGGCCCAATGTTTGGGGCTTCTGGCCCAATGTTCTGCGGCCCACAAACGTGGAGTTATCTCCGTGCGTGGACGTGGCAGGAAGAACTCACTATTGTGGCCCAAGCTTTGCGATCAAAATCTCTTGTCAGTAACAGCAAATTGAATATTCTTCAGGAAAAAAAAAAAGAAAACAGCAAGTTGAAGTCCTTGCACCAGTCACGACGTAGCATCTCCACATTCACGATACTTCGAAGTTGCATTTTCTTGTGATCAGGAAACAAGCTGACCAGGCTCATGTTATGTGTGAAAGACTCAAAAAGATCAGATCATAAGGTTTCATTGTTGTTCTGTAAACTGAAAGCATCATCATAGATGCATGCATCAACAAGAGGGCTCATCTGTCAGTGGAGGCTTTTTACAATTACATCCAGTGAAACAATATGCCCAGTCCTAATTTGCTTGTGGCTGTTACATAGTACATACATGACCACAACCTAATTTATCCAATTATCCTTCGTTTTCAAGGGTTTAAACCAATTGCAATCCCTGTTCCATCTCATCTTTTGCGTGCTGGACCCGAGTGCACACTGTTATTCTGCAAGCTATCCACATTGTTTCCTATGCCTGCAGCCAAAAGGAAATGATGCTCGCCCAATTCCGACATTCCAACCTTGTCTGTCGGTTTCATTCCTAGCATGGTGTCTGCTCTGCTGGCACTTGTAACTCTGCCTTCCACCTTGATGTCCCACCGCAAGAAACACTACACGAAAGGCAGATTTGATTCAAATTTTCAGGAAAAAAATAAATGAGAGAAACATAAAATAGTTATGTGTCCGAAATATTCCAGGCCTAATCCACCAGAATGGATACTAGTTATAGTTGCTGTAAGTATCAGAAGAATGTGGCAGAGCTGGTTCTAACTGACTTAGATGAGGAAATGTTTACCAAGATTGATTGGATTTGATGAGTGACTTCTCACTTTAGCACCGCAGTAAGGAAAATTGGTAGGTTTTTATCACTAAGAAAACTGATAAAGGTTTGATCATAAATAGTTTGTGCGCTGTTATCACCTAATCTGTGAGGAGAATGCTGTCCAGAACAGCAAATCCTGCAGCCACTCCACCTTCGTTTGATGATGAAACTTTGGTGCGCATCAAGTAACCACACTGATCATTCATGACTACCTTATCTTTGTTCCTGCGATTGACCATTGAAAATTGTATTATTTGACCAGAAAAAGGAAACATGACACACATGTAGAGCACAAGAGTTCTGAGCTTCCACAGGGCTAATTACCGCAGGTAAGCTCCATATATCCCAAGCTCAGATATTGTAAGGTCCTCAAAGCAAACACCGCCCTGGACCAGATGAGCAAGAGAAGCTCTGGGAAAAATCCGCTGCATCAGAATGTAGGCTGCAAGTGCCTCTCCTTGTTCCTTTTGTAGTCTGACCAGCGTTTCTCGCAAATCATGACCATATATGTTGTTCCCTGAAGACAGATATCATGATCAACAGATTTTGTGAAAATTTATTGTGAAAAGGGTGTTTTCAAGTGCCAAGAAAACTGACCTCCGCCTTCTCGCTGAGGCTTCAAGACAAACAACTCAGGTTTTTCTATTGCTGATTTCACCATTTCTTCATTATCCAAGCTCCATAACCCTGCGAAGCATTTACGTAGCTTGGCAATGTCCTCGTTGTTGTCAAGGAATCTACAGAGCATAAAATCAGATAGTGATTAGGAATGTGTGACTAGAAATTAGAAGTAAGCACTAGGAATTTAAATATGACATGCTACCATGAAGTCTGGTATGAATTCAATACATCTATAATGTAACATGCACATCACAGGAATATTCAAATACATAAACCACCCATTAGACCATTGTTTTTGTTGGGGGGGGGGGGGTCAAATCACCTTTCAAGAACATTAGGTTTTGCTAGTTCTTGCTGGATCTTTTTTGTTCCCACCAAATGGTAGGATATTGAAGGGCACTTAATAGCAGACGATTGTTCCATCAAAAGCCTTGCTCTCCATTCCTGAAATACAAGAACATGCCATGGTGAAAACCTGTCACAACAAACTAAATAGTATGCACCCACACCACATGCAATCACATCACTTAACATGCTGGACTTTGGCTTTACAACACGGAAAATGAAATTCAGAAACAAAAGAAGTTTCCTTTTCCTTTTCCATGAAAAAATGGAAAGCAAAGAAGCATCACATCAAAACAAAACAAACATATGATTCTGAAAGAAAAGTTCTTCCAGGAAACTTTGTTTTCAACCAAATTAATAATTTCACTCTCTAATGAGAAAGGGTGTTGGCTAAACAAATGCAGTAGTACATACCGCTTCTGAAGGGTAATCATTCGGTGCATACCCAGCTCTGAAATATACAACAGCAACTGTCCGGCCATCTCTGCATTTTCAAAAATTGAAGTATTAAATTGCTGGTAGCAAACAGTACGCCTTCCTTCATGTTTGTACAGAATACATACACCACAAGTGTTCCATCCGGAAGCAACTGTCCTTCAGCCTCCACCTGTGCCAATGTTTTCCTGATAGTCATCACACCATGCGTAGTAGATAGTTAAGGAAAGTCCCATTTCCATGCTGTTAATTGTCATCACCACATAAGTACATTAGTAAAAATAAATCCTTACCAACCCAACAACAGTTTTCCAAAGTATTGTCAAGCAGACAACATGTTGATAATTAAAGTGTACAAACAAAAGATCAACACAATCATAAGTTTGTATTGTACAGGAGAAACTGAACCACAACACATCAGAAACTGAACAAGAAATAAATAAATTACAAGCCTATACGGATGAAAAGAGCATGTCTACAATGGTAAGCTGTAAATCCAGCTCAGTAGTAGCTTATTTTTCCCATTATTTTTTTTTCTAAACAAGAATGTTGACTTAAGGAGAAAAATTGAAGTTTTGGTTGGCATTAGGAGGGAAAAGAAAGCAAATAGTAAAAGGATATGATTCCTTCAAATGATTGGTGAGCCAGTATTGGTCATACATATTTCTTTCTTCAGGTTGAACAACCATCATAACTACAGAACTGGGCAACCAAGAGGAAAAAAGATGCGTTAGTTGATGCTTGTGTTTTCTAAATGATCTGAATAACACAACCTCAAACCGCATAGGTAAAGCATAGACCTGTCATTATTATACTCAGCCCATGCTCTGCCCAATGCTTCAGCAAATTGACTGGCTGCCCAGTTCCGAGGAATCCTTTTAGAATCAAGACCTAATACTTTACCATATTGATTAAGTAAGGCCCTGCAGTTGACATAATAATAGCACTTATCAAGTTAACTGTAGGAAATTAAAACGAAAAATCATGTAGACATTTCAAGATAAGAAATGAATGCTATTATAGATTAAGAATGACATGCTGCCTAATTTATCTTTCACTGACATAGGACATGCAATAGTTAAGTAGTCAACTCCTCAAGTATTACACCCCTTTAAAAAGGCACAGTCTTACAGCTAAGGATTTAAAAAGTCTACAATAAAAAACATAATTAATGTCTTTAAGATTAATATGAGGCTTCCAAATTGTGGAATTTAAATATTTCTTATGTTCTTGTAAGCACATAGCTCTTTTAAGCAGGCCTGTTGAATGAGTTAAGATATTGCTCTTGGGTGCTCTGAGATGTTAAAGAGAGAACCTAAATGGCTGGCAAGATTACCATTTACAATTGGATGCAGAACACATGTGAGCATTCAGCGTGTTCAGTGCAATGTCTTACTTTTATGTTTGAGATATTACTAAAAGTCACAGGCACAAAAAGCAAGATGATTCTACCAAAATAGTGTAAGAGTGCACGGTAAGTTGACCTGTGAAGCTCGCACAAGGAGCTAAGACCAGGAAAAGATGATGAAATAGTGTTGAGCTCAATTTGAAGAAGTGAATTGGTTTCAGAATCCAGCATGTAATCAGATCGGTGCAACCCTAAGCGGATATCCTGATGGTTTATTAAACACTTGTCAGTACCTTACTAACAAACATATTACCAAGAAGCAAAAATTAAAGATACATTCTTCGGAATTCAGAATCAGAAGTTAACAACAAACTCAGTTAATTACCTCCGTCTTATTTAGTGCCATCATCTTTGCGTGAATTTCTAACAGCCTAGCAGTGAAATCGTCAACCTGCTTTGTTCTGGAATCACAAAATATGAATTGCTATTAATCTGGCAATTAATTCCTTAGAATCTGGACTTTTTACCTAGGTGATGTTTATTTAAAAAAAAAAATGAAAAATGGAATGGTCATTTCAATGATCAGACTAACAGACAATAATATGCTTCTGAAAAATCAAGACATCGCCCTTCGAATGGTATCAATCAGTTGTGACTACTGCACTTGGTGCAATTTTAAAGCGAAGCTCTACACATCAATATCAAGAAAATTTAATACATAATTTAAATCTTGCCTAGACAAAGAATCTTGCAAGAACTTCCCATCCAAGCTCACACGATCCACAAGCTCACTGAAAATAGGAGCCAGTTCACATGCTTGCTTCCAAAAAGATGTTGGAAAACGTGTTGGAAGTAGCGAAAATGGAGCATGTACCAGACCAACACCAGGGACTGTTCCCGATCTCTGCAAGGGGTCAATATTATGTTAAATTGCTAATTCCACAAGAGTGCTAGTTTACAACTATTATGAATAGTACTTGTATTTATTATGAGGCCAATGGGCAAATATATATACACATACAAGTATGTTATATACGCAGAAAACCCCTTATACAATAGGGTAAATGCAAAGCTATATAAGATATATCTATCCCCGGCAAACTTATGATGGATCAACAATATGAAGTTTAGAGAGGTGAAATTATGCCGGGATCTGGTCTGTGTCTTTGTGAAGAAGTCTGTTAACGAAAGCTCGGAAGGCATATACTGAAAAGCAACAACCTAATCCTGCACCTGTGTCCACATGTAGGAAGCATCAACACCAATATACTTTGTAAACTCATGCTTCACAGGATTTTTAGCAATGTAATAGCACATGTACTATCAGATAAAAGAGGAGTCGGTGCAGAAACAGAAATACCAAAATCCTAAAGTAACCACGGTAGCCAAGTAACCTCCGTAGTCAACAACGCCATAGCTCGCAACTCAGCTTCAGCACTCAAACGGGAAACTGTGGTATACTTCTTAGTCTTCCAAGCAATGAGAGAACCACTAACAAAAACACAATAAGCAGAGAGAGACCGACGATCAGAGGGATCACTAGCCCATGTGGCATCAGAATATGCCTAGAGCTATAAAGAGCTGGAGCGAGGGAAAAAGAAACGACGAGAGATAGTTCCACGAAAATATCGTAGAATACGAAGAAGATGACTATAGTGGAGTTGAGTGGGAGCAGAAACTAACTAACTCAAGATATGCACAGGGTACGAAATGTCAGGAGTAATACCAAGATAAACAAGGCTCCCAACAAGATAGTGATAGCGAGTAGAATCAGGAAGAGACTCACCATCAGTGAGACGAAGATGAATATTAAGCTCTATAGGAGTCTCGGCTGTGCGCTGATCAGTAAGAGAGGCACAATCAAGAAGATCCTAAAAGACCATGACGAAGACATACGTGACTTGCAAAGATGTCTTAAACGATGATGCCACTGAGCAAAAGATGCGGTGGAGATTGCAACAAATGCGGAGGCAGTGGTGGAGGTGATCAGACTGACAGGGGCAACCGAAGGATTACAAAGCCAGTCAAGCTCCTAGAGCCGTTGTGAGTCACGGCGGCGAAGGCCAGTACCACCCACAATCCCCGTGCGGCAATCCTGAACACAACAAGAATCAGAATCGAGAATGACACGACAACCACAATCAATGAGCTGGCCGACAGATATGAGCTGCATGGTTAGTTTTGGGACATAAGAAACAGCAGAAACAAGAAAAGATGAATTGAAAAGAGTGCCTCGTCTTATGACAGAAAGAGAGGTACCATCGGCTGTTTGAACAGTGATAGGAGCAACTAAAGAATCAATGGAAGTGAGAGTGGTGGAATCAGATGTCATATGAAAAGCATCAGAATCAAGATCCAAGGTGATATACCTGAGGAAGAAGTAGAAGGTGGTCTCTCACCCGAAGACTGAATAGCAGAACCAGCAGTACCTAACGATGCAGAAGCAACCATGCGACCTAGCAGTGTTAGAAACAGCTGAGTGTCAGAGACACTATGATTCCGCTGAGAGGAGGAATCTCCAGTGCCCCTCGGAGGACGAACACCAAGATGAAAATCTTTCTTCTTGTAACAAACTGCTCTACATGTTCATCCTTATTGCAATAGGTGCAGTGGAGTCCCCTACCGACAGCAGTTGTCACTATGGAGGTGCAACTGATGAAGGAGTAACTGGCGGTGCAGCAGGTGGAGAAGCTGAAGAAGCCGCCAAAACCGAAGGAAACGATGATGACTACAGCAAACCCACACAACGAAGGCGAATCTCCTCAGTACGAACAGCTGTAAGGGCTTCTAACAGAGTCACACGAGGATGATGAGCCAACAATTGAGCACAAGTCTGCTTAAACTCTGACTGAAGACGTGTCAAGAAGTCGTAGATGCGGCGAAGCTCTAAGTGAGACTGCTGACGTTGACAGCACTGACAGGTGTAACAAACATCTAGACCAAAAGAGTCAATCTGACGCCATACCACAGACAACTGAGCATAAAACTCGTTCACAGTGGCATCTCCCTGCTGCAACAACTGCTCTTGACGCACAACAGCAAGATACAAGAAATCACCAAATGGCTCGTAGCGTGTACGCAGATGCATCCACATCGCCTGTGTGGAAGCCAAACCAACAACGTCCCAAACCAACAACATCATCAGTGAGATGCACCTGCATGCTGACAACTAGAATAGCAGAGGCACGAGCATCCACATCGATCCATGTCTTTTAAGTAGCATACTGAATCTAAAAAGTCTCCATGGCATTTGCAAACGCCTCAGAGGCCTTTGTACGAGTATCTTCGAAAGCATCATTCGGGAGTATAGGAGCAGTAGGTGGAGTGGGACGAGACGGACAAGGCAACTCGCCAATCAAAAACTCCCAAAGGCACTGACCACACATGTGGAGACGCATGTGCTGAAACCAATCCCGATAATTGAGACCATCGAAGATCACCGGATAATGAGAAACAGAAACGGTGCCTGCAAACGAAGACATATTTTTTCTTTTTTTCTTTTTCTTTCTTTTCTATCTTTTTTTACCTTACCCCGTCAAAAACGACCGAAGACGCCACAAACCGTCACAACCAAAACAGTCATCGGTCAAGAAAGAGAGACCGGCGATCGACGGCTGCTCAAGCTCAGGCCGATGACGCCGGTGGCGATCTCGGCCGGACAAGTTCGGATCCGGGCGGCGGCGGTCCGGACTGGCGACCGGATCGGTCGAGAGACCAAGAACGAGTGGCGGCGACGCCAGCGATTTCACCGGATGGGCTCGAATCCGGCGGCGGCGGCCGATTGGAGTCAATCGCCGACGATCGGGCCGGCGACAATCTCGGCCGGACGGGCTTGGATCCGGGCGGTGGCGGCCCGGATGGAGTCAACTGACGATCGGGGCTGGCGACGATCTCGGTCGAACAGCGACTGGGGCTGGCGACGTCGGAAACAATCTCGGCCGGACGGGCTTGGATCCGAGTGACGGCGGCTGATGGAGTCTTCATTGTAGATCGCCGGCGACCGGCAATTGGACAAGCGGTGAGGCCACAAAACCCAAGCAAATCTTGAGCAAAGCGGCGGAAGTGGAGAGCCCCAACGATGGCTCGGCAGTGCAGATCGACAGGCGGATCAAGGATAGCAGGTGGAGAGCCACTGCGGAAAAAAGCAGCGACGGTGGAGGGCAAGACCAGGCGGCGGCGACCACCGGAGAAGATGAATTGGCAGAGGTGGTGGCTTGACGAAGAAAAATCCTAGGTGTGCTCTGATACAAGGTTATAAATAGCGTTTGTATTCATCATGAGGCCAATGGGCCAATATATATACATGTATAGGTATGTCATATATACAGAAAACCCTTTATACAATAGGATAAATACACAGCTACATGAGATATATCTAACAACAACTACTGTTTTTTTGTCACTCATCACATGAAAATCTGCCACAGGATTTTATGATTCTCAGCTCTAGACTCACTCAACAGTTCTAAACACATTATTTGCATGGCTAGTCAATGCAAATCGCGAAATCATCGTGCAATGTAATTCCAATACTCTACTTCTTTTATTTGCACAATTACATATTTACATTTGATGGACGCGAATGCCTCATTGTGTACATACTTCAGTTCCATAACAACTGCAAATCCTATAGGTTGACCAACGCCCAACTTCCACCAAATGAGGCAGATGCAACCTTAAAAAAAAGATCTACGGGAGTAATGGGACTTATGTATTTGGTCACTGAGTAGCATCAGCAATACTAAGAGAATGTGCAGGTAAAATGCTGAGCACTAATGTGCTATTCCATTTTTTTCAATCAACTCTTATGTTCCAAAAAAAATATCAATGAACTCTGGGGAGGAATTCTGTCTTAACACAAACCATGAAGCTTATGGCAAAATCTACTAGTTGCTTGTGCCTTGAAGTTAATCGAATCCATAATCAACCCTATGCACTGCTTATAAACTACCGTCAACCACCAAGATCTCATCACATTTCAAAGAACCTTGTCCTCTCCAAACGAATCATTCATAACAGATAAAAAAAGAGCAACCTTTCGATCCAGGAAACCAAGGGACTAGGAGCACGCAGCCGTACCGGGTTGGCGCGATCGCCGACGACGAGCCCGTGCACGGCGCACCACACGGCGGCCTCCTCCACCATCTCCGCCACCGCTACCGGCCCAGCCCCCTGCCTCGCCGGCTCCGCCGGCGCCACATCCGGAGCCGCTTCCGCGCTCATCGCCGTTCGCACCACGCGGCGCCGACGCGGGGCGTGCGAGGCCGCGGCGAGGTTTACCTGGGGCGAGGCGCGCGGAGCCGGGAGGCAGCCGGAGCAGTGGTGGTGGGAGACGCGGGAGGGCATGGCGAGATGTTTGGGGAATCCCGAGGAGGCTTTCTGCAATTTATCCCTCGGTTCGTGGTGGCAAGTTGGGTCGGATTCGTCCGCGTGGCGTAGCGGGTCAAACTCGGGAATCTCCGAGCCGTGCCGTAGCTTCTCACTTTCTCCCGGTCTTTCCAGCTGTCTATTATCCCTTTATTTTTACGGTTTGGATGAGTTGATCGCGGCGTGTGATCGTCACGTCTGACACGGCGACACCACGGATCTGCTGCGCATCCGCCTGTGTGGCTCATAAAAGCTAGGACAAGAAAAAGAAGATGCTCTAAAGTTTAAAACTAAGATAAGACAGAACACTGAACATACATTGAACGGTGCTGCGTGAGCCGCCTCCCGCTTAGGGCTGCGCCTCCCTCAGTCCTCACCAAATCCATCAAGGCATCGGTAAAGGGAAAATTTTTATCGAAGTCATTAAAAAAACATGTAATTTTATTTATATCATCTAAAATCTTGTTATTTTATTTTTACCATCCTTCCATCCGTGCGCATTGCGTTTTTACCATTCCGTCTAATTTTCCATCAAGTCAACAGATTTTGACCATGCGCAGCAGTGACACTTATCGATTAATTTGATAGAAAATTAGACAGAATGACAAAAAACGAAATATGCACGGATGGAAGGATGGCAAAAATAAAATAACAAAATTTTGGATGACACCAACAAAATTATATACCTGTTCAATGGCACCAACAATTTTCCCTCAAGCAAAACCCACCTCCAGCAAAACCCACCTCCGAGCGAGGCAACAAGCCAAGTAACCAGGTGGTCATGTTATAGACTAGTGGATCTCCTATGCCATGTAGTAACTGCATAACCACACTGCCCTCGAAAACTACAGAAACCTCAACTCCCCATGGTGGACTAGTGGATTTCCTATCCTATGCCATGTAGTAGGGCAGCCCGAAGCTCCACCTCGACCTGCGCCCTAGCACTGGCCAGATCTACAACCACGACAACGCAAACTCAGAGGATCATGCTGACACGGTGTCCGACGACAAAGGGATCGACCGATATCAGTCCTCGTAGAAAGAGATTGCCCAGCCACTCCCCACCATTCCGATCCCCATGCTCCATCTCCATCTCAGATGGAAGGATAAGTCCCCGTAGAGAGAGATTGCACCCCACTCCCCATCCCGATCCCCCCTACTCTTGCTTGTTGGATCTATCTAACAGGATGGCAAGAAAATAGAGCAAGAATAAAGTAGAAGTATTCTCAACTCAACTATACTATTTCTTGACTTGAACTCACAAGCTACTATATTGAGTTCATTTCTCGCTCTGTGACACAAGCGTTAACCCCTCAATCTCTCCCTTGGCCTTGACAGTGTCCTACACGCCTTGCGCCTTCATGTAGACGTGCACCTTGATCGACCACATTGCATAGTTCATGGTCGTCAGCAGTGGGTACTGTAGAGACACCGAACTTTCTTTCTTGGCTGCCTTTGACATCGTAGCATCGCTGGTACCGCTCTTCACCGGTATGTACGATATCACCAGGGCTTGATACCAATTATTGGATCTATCTAATGGGATGTCAAGAAAGCAAAGCAAGAACAGAGTAGAAGTATCTCAACTCAACTATACTATTTTTTGACTTCAACTTACAAACTACTACATTGAGTTCATTTCTCACTCTGCAACACGAGCATTACAGGCTAGCGTATTTATAGAGCTAGCCATGCTATAGCCGAAGCTATCTTCTTACCGCCATTGACCAAAGGAGTTATCCAGTGCAGTGACAGCTCAAAGATTTAACTTACATGGCTACTGACTAACACTTGTGTTCATATAAGACTAATAGAGCAACAGCTAGATACTGCTACAAAGTTCTATTGACGACATGCATGTACAATAGACTACAAAGTTCTATTGCTTCGATGACAGCCTCTCCGATGATGAGGACCATCCTTACAAACGACAACATCCATGGGAGGAGAAGCATGACTACACCGCGGAGTCTCTGCCTCGACCCCTGCAAGCTCAACTCGCTGACCACCATTAGCCTGCCATCCCTCAAGACGCTGCTCCTGACCCGCATCGCTGACACGGGAAGGGATGTACAGTGGCTCACCTTCGGTTGCTCGCGCCTCACCGACGTGACACTCAAGGCCTGCGCCGAAGTGACCACCCTCTCCGTCCTTGACAAGTGCCTCCGTCAACTAGCCCTACGAGCCACCGCCACCTCGAGCTGATGGGATGCCTCCCAAAAGATGACGCCGCCATTGTCGTTGCAGTGACTAGAATCCTCGAGCACGCCCCGAACTTGGAGGTGCTGTCGCTCTTCTTCCGGCCGCCGAAGCCTAGGGAGCTTGACAAGTACGAGTACTCTGACAAGGAGGAGGAGCTTTTCTACGCTCACCATCTCGAGTGTGGCTGGAACTCCGCCATTGACGCGCTAAGCGTGAGGGAGATCAACTTCGTGCACTACCGATGTGGCAATGCGCGGAGGATGCCGGCCAAGTTTTTGCTCCGCAACGCCCGGGTCATCGACAAACTATGCTGCACATTCGCCGAGAGGCCACTGTCGATCCAGACTGAATTGATGAACGAGATCAAAGACTGGTTGATGAACGAGTCAGCCATGACGCGGCTCTTCCAATGCGATCGTTGGATCTACCACAATTGTGATGGATGCTAGATAACTTTCAGCAGAACTATATAATGTATTTTGTTTCCCAAAACATGGTTATATGCAATGATGCTTCACATTATCCAATTGTAATATGTCATGAGTTTTGTCAGTACTACCATTTTTTATGTTGAATTTAAACTCTAATACAAACCAAATTTCTGGTACAAAGATGTTGTTTTTTGTGCACTTTACATAAACAAAATTTCATCATCCAGGACAGGGGTGTTCGGAGTGGCGTTGGCTTATGATTTTTTTTACTGTGGTTGGCTTATTTTTTTTACTGTAGTTGAGTTGGCTTATTTGGCATAATTAAATTTTAAAAAATTTAAAAATACAAATAATATGTTAGCTCATCTCGGACAATACAAAGGAATTCGAGAAAAAAAAAGAAAAAACAAAAAAGCCCCAAAAAACTAAAAAATAAAAAAAGATGAAATTACTGAATAGTAAAAAAAAGTAGAACCAGAAGGTGTGTGGTTTTAAGCCAAAATGAGCGGGGTTGTTTTCCCTTCTCTGACAAGAATGTGACATCCTAGAATACGTGTAGTCAAAATGTATTGATTTAGACCAAAAGTATTGCCTAGAATAAGTGGTTTGAATATATGAAAATGATATACGCAAATATTACACTTTCATAACTTTTTTTGGAATATGTGATGATAAAATTTAGTGGCCAAAGTTGCATAATATTGCCTTTAAAAAGTAAAAAATGCCACAAAATTGTGACTTGAGGGGGTTTAGGTGTGTTTCAATGCATTTTTTTATCTCCATTAACATGGAAAGTCACATAGCTAAATGTATAAATAGCAATCTAAATATCTCAGTGAAAAGGAGTTATTATCCATATATAGCCTACACACAGGGGGAAGGGGAAAGTGGCTTCACATTTGGCAAACCATACTTGTATTGTAACCATGTTTATATTATTGTCATCGATATGAGATCGGATAGTAAACTTGTGGGCACCCTGGTCGGATGCTTCAACCGCTAAGGATGCAAGGGGAAAACTCAATGAGGATCAAGCACAAGAGGTAGCATGAATATATTTGCATAAGTGCTGAAAGAATCACCAGTGGTCTCTCCCTCTCCAGTACAAGGGGCCCTATTTATAGAAGTTATATCTTTGCCCTTGGGCCTTAGCTTGTACCAAGGGGTATTTCATCTATTTCGGACCGAATGGGTCGCTCCATTTATGAGGTTCATGAACCACAAGGGTGTGGACTGCTCTACCCACCCAAGTTTTGGAGCCAAGGTTTTGCCGGGGTTGGAGCCTCGATGTGTTGTTACCCTAAATCTAGGTCAAGGGTTGGGGCCTCAGCTTGTGATTACCCTAGATCTAGGTCTAGGCTGGACTACTTCGACGTACTGTGCCTCGATGAAGGGGTAGCAACTTCAGCGCATTGCGATTTGCCGAAGTTGTCGTTGGGTACCTCGACGGTTCCTGCTTCGTCGAAGTTGCCATCTTTTCACTCACGTCACTCATGCCATGCATTCTGATTGCCATCACATATCGGTCAAACTGGCTGTTGTCTGACAAAAATGAAATGAGAAAGTTTGGCTGAAGTCATACTAGAAGGTCGCGTATATAATTCTGCTCATGAGATGAGTTGATTGGACCATGAGAGCATTTAGGCCGCGCTCATTTGAGCGATTGGCGTTAGCTTTTGGTGATAAAAACACTGTAGCACTTTTGTCTTTATTCATTTTTTTGTGTTTTTTTAGTATTTTTGTGTTTTGTTTTTTTCCATATTCCTTTGCATCGTCCGCTTTAGATTAGGGTGCCGCTTTTATTTTTACATTTTTTAGATTTAATTATGCCCAATAAGCCAACTCAGTTGCAGTAAAAAATAAGCTAGCTACAGTAAAATTTCAGTAAAAACAAAAAACCATCGCTATTCCGAACGCTACCTAAACCTTGGGCCGAGTGGACACTATGGTATATGAAAACCGTGGTATTCCATGGGTGATATATCGAAAACCATGGTTTTTAATACTGTATTTGCTTGTAGTGCATTTTTTTCCGGTTACGGCTTATAGTTTTTGGCCCTAGCGTGAGCACTTATACGAATGAACCGAATACTGATAAATTGCTTCAAAAAGATTGTTATGACAAACCGTTTCGAAACAACATCATAAAAATCGTTCTGTTTGTTTGTTCGGGAAAAACTATAAGCTATATCTTGCTGGTTTAGATTGCGGTTGATAGCTTTTGACTACCCTTTTTGAGACATGGCGGACGGCGGAGATGGTGACACGAACGATGTACATGTCTTTAGATTCAGGAAGCCGTTCAAAGAAGTGATTTTGAAAAATCGTTTGGAGAAGTCATCTTATTTATTTCGATTTTTAGAGAAATCGAACCAGAAAATCATAAAAAAATAAAAAAAGAACATGGCTATAAGCTGAAAGAACGGGCCTCGGTATGTAAATGTTGTAACATCCAATGCAAACCGACTCGTATTCGTACACGGGTACGTATCCGTATTCGAAAAAGGCGACATCGTGCCCTACCCTAGCCACTCCGTAACTCCCTATAAGCAACGAACAGACGAACCCTCACACATCGATCTCTATCGATCTCGATCTCGTCAACCACGATGCCTCACTCCCATGGCGGCGACCGGCTGAGCAAGCTGGGCGACGACGTGCTGGGCCACATCTTGTCCTTCCTGCCCGCCAAGGAGGCGGCGCGTGCGGCGGTGCTCGTCGCGGTGGCGCGACGCCTTCGCCGGCGTCCACACCGTCTCCTGGAGGAGCCGGAGGGACCCATCCCCAACTACGACGACCGCGGCTGCGACAGCCCGGGCTGCCACTTTGGCCATACCCCCGACCCCAACCCGCCGCTGCCCTTCACCACCGCCGTCACAGCCGCCCTCCTGGCCCGCCACCGCCGCCCAGCCGCCGCGCCGCCGCTGCGCGCGCTCCGCGTCGCCATGGGCAAGTACTGCGGTGGCGACTCCGCCAAGGTGGACCAGTGGGTCTCCTACGCCGTCAAGCAGGCCGCCCCGAGCTCGAGCTCGAGCTCCGCCTCCGCCCCGTCCCAGTGCGCTGCCGCCCCTACTCCTCCGAGTCCGCGGCCGCGGTGCGATTAGCCCGGAGGAGGATCTCGAAGTCGATGGCGAGAAAGAGAACGATCCACGCGGCGACGGAGAGATCAGCCCCCTCACGCCCGACATCATCCCCGACGGCCGTGAAGAGCATGCGCTCGGCGTCGTACCCGACGGGGAGTCCAATTCCCTTTCGCTGAGCCCCATCTCGGCGAGCTCTCACGTCGAAGTCGACCGCTCGCCGGCCCCGCGGCCTCGTAGCCGTAGCCCCCCGGGCGTCGGTGACGACGTCTCCACCGACCACGACGACGACGTCTTCTCCACCGACGACGAGAAGACTCTTCCACTAGGACAACTACGACCGTGGAGCTGCCGCCGCCGGAGTACACCGTCCCGAGGGGCTCTTCTCCTGCGCCGCGCTGCGATCGCTCCGCATCGGCCCCTGCAGACTCTCCCCGCCGGCCGCCTTCAGCCTGCCGTCCATCGAGGAGCTGCTCCTCACCCACGTCTCCGACGAGGGGAAGGACGTGCAGAGGCTCATCTCCTCCTGCCCGCGTCTCGCCGACCTCACGCTCGAGGCCTGCGACACGGTGACCGCGCTCTCCCTCCTCGACATGCGCCTCCGCAGGCTCGCCCTCCGGTGCTGCCACAAGCTGGCCAGCGTCGCCGTCGACGCGTCAGAGCTTCAAGCCTTCGAGTACCGCGGCGCCGCCCCTGATAATTCGTTCCTGACCATGCGCGGGGGCTCGCGGAGGATCACGTCGTGCAAGGTCCATATCTGCGGCCAGGCCCCTGATAATTCGTTCCTGACCATGCGCGGGGGCTCGCGGAGGATCACGTCGTGCAAGGTCGATATCTGCGGCCAGGTGGCCTCGTCAGTGCAGGAGCTCATCAAGTTCAGGGAGTTTCTGCAGCTGTTCGCGGACACGAAGCACCTTCACCTGCAGTCGGCTCGCCTGGGCTCAGGCGTCGAGAATGGCGTCTTCGTGAGGTTCCCGGCGTTCTCGAGCCTCCGCCACCTCGAGCTGAGGGGACGCCTGCCGCACGACGACGACGCCATCGTCGGCGCGATGACCAGAATCCTCGAGCACACCCCTAACTTGGAGGTGCTGTCGCTCTTCTTCGAATCAGATCCTGTCGACCATGAGTCGCGCGCCCACCACTATGACGACAAGGAGGAGGAGCTCCTCGACGCGCACCACCTCAAGTACAACCGGCACGACGTCCCCGTCGCGCCGCGCGTCCTGATCCCCTGCTTGAGGAACCGGGTGAGGGAGATCAACCTGGTGCATTACCAAGGCGGCAGGGCGCAGAGGACGCTGGCCAAGTTCTTGCTCTGCAACGCCCCGGCGATCGACGAGCTGTGGTGCGGATTCGCCGAGGGCCCTTGTGGATGCAGACTGGATTGATGCGCGAGATCAAAGGCTGGCTGATGAACGACGAGGCCAACACCCACTTCTCTTGATGCGTACGTGCATGCGAGGCACCTTCTAGCTAGAGCCGTCATGGATGCATGCATGCTAGACCTTTTATTTTTTTAGCAAAAATAACTAATGTGTCTTGTTCCCCCCCCCCCCCACCCCCACATGGTTCTGTTTCCCATTATAAAAAAAATCTGTAGTACGCAGGAGTTTTTGGCAGTAATAATAAAGTACGCAATTTTGCATTTGAAATTTATGGCAGTAATAATCGTAGGCCACTGAAAGGAGCTAACGTGCGAATGGAGCCAAGAAAGTAATTTTCAACTTGAGGGGCAAGGCGAGATAATCGCATAAGTTTAAAGAGCTCTAGTGCAAGTTTAGTTGTTGCCTCAATCTAATAGAATCACTAGCAATATACTCTTTTTAAAGGGATAATTGATCATATATCCCAAAGTTAAGAGGATATTGCCAAAATACTCTCCATTACGTGGTAATAGATCAACTGCCCTAAAGTTGAGAGGCCAATTGATTATTTACCTTTTTTATATTTTTATTGCTTTTTAGTTATTTTATTGTTTTACTAATAGTCTTAAATTGTTCCATGAGCATATTTACTTTGTTCTACTAATAATTTTTTTGCATTTATTTGGAACACTGTCGATTAACTTTTGGAACATTGTCGATTAACTTTTGGAACAATGAAACCAAACACGTGAAACGTTGGTCCATCCCCCATCTTTATCTTTATATCTTTACTATTTAAAAAGAAGGAGTTGGTGGTTGCCGTCACGTCCACCCTCCCTCACTTCTTCACCATTCGATCTTTCTCCTCTCTTCTCAGCCACACGATCTGATTAAACCCTAAAATCCCAACATCACCCCTCCGCCCCCACGCCTACCCCTCGCTCTTCCCCCCGCCGCCCCCATGCCTCCTCCTCGCTCTTCCTCCCGCCGCCCCCACGCCTCCCCCTCGCTCTCCCCGCGCCCGCGCCTCCTCCTCCCCACCCCGCGCCGCTACTTGCCCCCGCCTCCCCTCGCTCTCCCCGCCGCCTCGCTCTCCCTCCGCCGCCCCGCCTCCTTCCCCCCCCACCCGCCCACCGCCTCGCTCTCCCTCCGCCCCCGCCTCCTCCCCTCCCACCCCGCGCGCCTCCTCCCCTCCTCTCACCCGCGGCGCCGCCTCCTCCTCCTCTCTCCAAGCGCGCCGCCCCACCACCTCCAGCCCCGGCGCCTCCTCCTCCCCTCCCCAACCCCACGCGCGCGCCTCCCCTCTCGTCCCCGCACCGCCCTCCTACCCCCATCCCTCTCCTCCTCCGCCGCCGCATCCTCCCCTCCCTCCGCGGCCAAGACTTCGTTCGACGGTGGCGCGGATAAGAAGCCGGCGCGCGCGAGGTGAACGATGGACAGCTGGAAGACAAAGAAAGCGCTGCAACTCCCGAGTACCGAGCCAGAGGAGCCGGAAGCGGTGCTCAAGACGATCGAGACCTTCCGTTGGTGGTGTTCGCGGGAGGTGCGGCACTGAGGACCGACTTGCCGACGCCGCCATGGGCCGCGCTTCGTCCTCCAAGTGGTGATCCCCACTCCACCCATGGCGGTCCAACCGTGCTCCTCCTCGCCCTCGCCTACTCCGCGGCGCGCCGCGGGTTCTACCTCCCGGCATCGCTCCCGCCGACTTCCACAAGGTCCCGCCCTTTTCTTCTCCTCCTGCTCTCCCCGCCTCTCGCGCACTTCCTTCCGGGTTGGGTTGGTTCTTGATCCGGCGAGTCTTCACGCGCTGAAATTACAAATGAATCGTGCGCTTGTGTTGTTGTGTCGTGGTGATTTGCGTATGATCTGCCGTGTGAAGGTGAACCACCGAGCTCCGCCAAGACCCAAATGAAATTGTTGAAATTGTTATGCTCTACAAGGTTACAAACTGTTTGTTGAAATTGTTAGTTTGCATTAGATTTATTGTTTAATATAGTTGTTGATATAATGACATGCTTATGTGCTATGTGCCGTGTCATATTCGATTCGCATGTGTCTCAAGTGTTAGCAAGATCCGATCATGCAATGCTCATATTATCCAAGTGTTCGATATCTCGAGAAAGGTGGTATGTCAGATCTTAATATATTATTCTTGTGTTGTATTTTGGCTAGATATATATAACCTTATTGAGTAATGGGTAAATGATTTGTCGTAAGTGTTTCAAAATTCGCTTAGCATGCATAATACAACAAGAATGTATTCAAGCCACCGTAATGTTCCATAAATTCATTCAAGCCATCGATCAAAAAGTAATGTTCCATAAATTCATTCGAAGCCACATGTGCGTAGATGATTTGTCGTCGCCACGAACATTACTCTGTTTCAAAAAGTAGTGCACCTATTTTTGATCACTTCATTTGGGTAGATGATTTGTCGTAAGTGTTTCAAAATTCGCTTAGCATGCATGATAGTTGAAAAATTAATCTATTATTAGGTGTTAGTTATAAACATTTATGCATGGTGTGCTTTGTTTCATTGTTCATGTTCCTTCTTATTTAGAGCATGTAAAAGTTAAATGTGTTCTTGTAATAGCCAAATTATATATATCGAGTTGCTAATAATTTGTTTGAGGTAGCTTTCACAATCCACATTTTTATTAAGCTCTTTTGTGATGTCATGCAGGTTGTACTCCTTTACATTGGGCTGCTATAAGAGGAAATTTGGAAGTTTGCACTGTTCTTGTACATGCCGTACCAAGGAGGAACTCACATTAAAGGATAGCAGTGGGTTTACTCTGTGCAACTTGCAGCAGACAAAGGTCATCGACACCTTTCCTATATCCTTGTAATGTTCCCCTGGCATTCTTATTTAACTCTTAAGAGCTAGCCCTCTTTTATTTGCCTTAGAAATTTCATAGCTCATACACTACTGCAGCTATCTAGGTGTAGGATGTGGTAAATGGTTGCAATCAAACATATATATTAGTGTGGACTAGAATTGATTTGATGCACTCACAATTATTCTTATTTCCTATTTTTGAACATATCCCCTTCTTTTGGAGTTGGTTCTCCCAAGTACTTATTCAGAGTGTGTGCATTAGGTATCGATTTCAACTCCACTAACGAAAGTTTCATTCTCTGCTTTTAGTCTAATGCTACAAAAGTAAGCTTTGAAGAGAAGTACTGCTCAGGGAGGTCAGAAAGATTGGATATGCCCCTATCCTGATTTGTTTTGTTGTTATCCTCATCATCCTGTTCTCGAACTCGATTATTTTTGGTGAGGATTGCTTGTGAGCTTTTATTATGTATGTTCAAACTTGAGACTTGTGAAGCCTTTGTTCATCATCCGACTGATCTTAAAACCTCGCCACTCCTAATTTTTCTAGAATCACTGTGTAATCAAATGGCTAAAGGTAACCAAAGAAGGCAATGTGCGATTAAATGAAACCATAAGGCCGATAATTTCACTAAAAGCTACCCCGCATCTTACGTTATAGAAATAATCAAGGAATTTGTCTAAACATTACAAAGACTAGACAACATTCACCACCTGGCTAAAAATCGCGATGATGAATCACCCAACCGTCTGCACTGGTTCATTGTGGTCGTGGACGGCGTGGCCGGGGGTGGGCACCAGTCGCGACGAAGATAGAGGGAGGAGGAGGGAGTCGATGGTGGCGGCGACGATTCACGCTGGTGGAGGATGCGGCGGCGGAGGAGGGAGAGGAGTGGGGGGAGTAGGAGGCGACGGTGCGGGGGACGGAGAGGGGGAGGCGGCGGTGCGGGGGATTGGGGGAGTAGGGGAGGAGGCGTCCGGGGGGTAGAGGAGGAGGTGGCGGCGGGCGCGGCTAGGGAGGAGGCGGCACCGGAGGATGATGCGCGGCGGGGGGGGCGGAGGTGGCGAGGGCGAGGAGGAGGAGGCGAGGGCGGCGCGACGGCGGGAGTTGCGATGGAGAAAGGCGCACGGGTTCGGTTGGGGAGGCAAACGGGAGGAGGCGAGGGCGGCGCGGCGGCGGGAGGGGCGATGGAGAGAGGCGGAAGGTGCGCGACGGAGGGGCGATGGAGTAGGGGAGGAGGTGTCCGGGGTAGAGGAGGAGGCGGCGCCGGGAGGAGGATGCGGCGCTGGGGCGGAGGTGGCGAGGGCGGAGGAGGGGGGAGGCGAGGCGCGCGCGGCGGGAGTCGCGATGGAGAAAGGCGCATGAGTTCGGTGAGGAGGCGGACGAGGAGGCGAGGCGCGCGCGGCAGAGGGGCGATGGAGAGAGCCGGAAGGCGCGGCGGCGGGAGGGGCGATGGAGAGAGGCGGAAGAAGAGGCAGGGAGGAGGCGGAAGGCGCGAATGCGGGAGGGATGGAGAGGCGGAAGGCGAGGTGGAAGAAGAGGCAGGGAGGAGGCGGAATGAACACAGCGCACGGGGATGGGTGGTGTAGGAGACGGGTTTTAGGGTTAAAGGGGTTTAGGGTTAAAAGAGTTTTAGGTGTGACATTACAGGTGCACTACTTTTTTGAAACACCGAGTAATTCAAAACTCCGAGTAATGTTCCATAAATGCATTCCGAAGCCACTGACTGAAAAATTTCGGTAGAATGGTGTATAAGATGGTTCAAGGCAGCTTTGAATGTCCAGGTCCCATGGATCATATTTTGTTATACAAAATAGTGAGTTTGAACATACATTTTTGCTTACATTTCACAATATTCAAATGATAACCTGCAGACCACTTAATATATACAACAGAAAGAGTTATAGTTGGATACTTAGATGTACTGGATTTCCCTTAAGTGTGAACCAACGGCTTAAAAGGATAATGCCAGATTTTGTATTATGTATGCATTTAGAATGGGGTAATATAGATGTTGCTACCAGATTTTGTATTATGTATGCATATTTGATAGTATGCATCACTTTTATTTGGTTTTCCGTTGCAACGCACGGGCACCTTACTAGTATTATATAAAAGAAGGAGTTGGTGGTTGGTATGGCCTCCTTCATCTCTTCTCAGCCATCCGATTTGATTTAGACTATTCGTCTCTCTCCTCCTCTTTCTCTCAGGATACAACCGCCCACCTCCTCCACTTTTCCCATCTTCTCGCGTATTCTGGCCACCTTTCTTTCTCTGTCGCTTGCTCTCTAATGTTTTGATGTGTGAAGTTGGTCAGGCAGTAAGTTCTGTCTCATTATTTTTATAATTCCGTTGCAACGCACGAGTCTCTAACTAGTTATAACTTAATGCATGGAACATCATTAATGAACCGTCGGCACATTGTTGATGAATTGTCAAAACATTGAAACCGAATATGTGTAATATTTCCCACCACACTCAAACTTAATTCATGGAACATCGCCGATAAACTATTGGAACATTGAAATCAAATACGTGAAACATTTTGATTTTACCTACTAGAACATTTAACACACATGGAATTCATTTTCTCTACCTCTTTATATTATAAAAGAAGGAGTTGGTGGTTGGTATGGCCTCCTTCATCTCTTCTCAGCCATCCGATTTGATTTAGACTATTCGTCTCTCTCCTCCTCTTTCTCTCAGGATACAACCGCCCACCTCCTCCACTTTTCCCATCTTCTCGCGTATTCTGGCCACCTTTCTTTCTCTGTCGCTTGCTCTCTAATGTTTTGATGTGTGAAGTTGGTCAGGCAGTAAGTTCTGTCTCATTATTTTTATAATTCCGTTGCAACGCACGAGTCTCTAACTAGTTATAACTTAATGCATGGAACATCATTAATGAACCGTCAGCACATTGTTGATGAATTGTCAAAACATTGAAACCGAATATGTGTAATATTTCCCACCACACTCAAACTTAATTCATGGAACATCGCCGATAAACTATTGGAACATTGAAATCAAATACGTGAAACATTTTGATTTTACCTACTAGAACATTTAACACACATGGAATTCATTTTCTCTACCCAATTCAAAAGATATGCACCAGAACATCATCCATGAACTAATGGGACATCAAAGAGTAATTCATCAAATATTTTTATTTTTATCTACCTGAAGATATCGTTATTAAGCCAAAATTTCTACATTTAATATAGGAACACGAGAATGCAAACGGATCGCAAAGTGGACACTTGGGTCGAAAGATATAATTATTTGACATTTTGAATTAATAAAAGAAACATTACATTTCTGGACCACTACAACATATTTATTTGACCTGCAAAAATATGGGCCACGTCAGGGCTTGTATAATAATCTGTCTCTTAAGATTGTCTCTGAGACTTTCACCTAACCTAAAAATAACACTAGAGATAATCTCTCTAACAGTAAATTATTTATCTAACTACTCTATACTATTTTTACCATAACTTTCTACCTCACACTATCTCATTATTTGTGTTGGTTTGCGGACTCAACCCATCTCTTGCATAAGAGATAACACATTATCTTTTCTCATCTCCTCTCTCCTCCATATAGGATTTTACTCATTTAATATAGCTAAGAGATAGTTGAGATAATACTATTAAACATGTCCTCATGGAGGGTTGTAGACCAAACTCGCATGCAAAGAAAGGCAATTGCGGTGGTTGCCCAACTTGCTTGTTTCGGAAGGTAGGAGGCACACATTCGTTTGTCCTGTGAGGGTCATAGTATTATGATACAGCTAAGATAAGGTGAGTTCTTTTTTGTTGCAGTTTATGGTTTATAGTTTTTAGTTCTAATGCGAAATCTTATGTGAACGAAGCGAATGTCAATAAACCGCTTCAAAAAAGCTGTCCTGATAAGCCACTTAAAAATAGCGATGGAGAAGCTTTCTTATTTGTTTATTTGATGTGACCATGCCACATACTCATACAACCAAAGCTCTCAAGAATAAATAAATGGTGAATTCGTTTCTTCGATTTCAATTTATTTTAATTGAGAATATGATGCTATCTAAAGATGAAAATGTATTTTTGTCCAGCTGTATAAGGAGGATTGCATCAACGCTATGCGCTCGTGGTTGGGGTCCACCAAAAGGGAAGCCGACCAATATATCAAGACTAAGTCAACACCTTCCCCAACTCTTGCTCAAGGTCACCACGTTACTTTTGGGTCAATTCAAGCAAGAGTTTAAGTGGGACGCATTTTAGAATTCAATTCGGCCTCCGGATCAATTCAGGGTTAGCCTGATAGGTCGAACTTCAAATGTGTATAACTTTTGCATAAAAACTCCGTTTGAGGTGTGCAAGTACAGCAAAGAAAGAAGATCTCGTCCACTTTCCAATGGATTTGGCCCCACCTCCAAATTCGTTCTATACGCATTGGAATCACCAAAACAAGGCGATGCTGACTCAGCCTGACAGGTCCCAATTTAAATACTCATAGATTTCGCATCAAGAGTCCAATTGGAATGTGTGAGTATAGCATGGAAAGCTTATTCCGTCCTCTTTCCAACGGATCTAACCCTATCCAAAAATTCCTTTTGTGCGCGACGCAATCAATAAAACAATCTTCGGTTTTGGAAACAGAGATAGAATCAGCTATGATTTGAATACTTTCCATGTGTTGAGAACTTTCCATATACAAGGACCTGCGTGTCCCTATAAATAGAGGCTCATTTGGCCATGTAACTCAGGCTTGTTTAGATTAGTTTTTTACCGTGAAACTTCATCGTGTGTTCTTGTGTCGACTAGACCAACAACTGCGATTGCAGACCTCAACCCCTTTGTGTTCTTCATTCATATATGCAATATTCAGATTGCTCTTTATCTTGTTCTTGCTTGTTCTTCGATTGCTTGCAGGAATTGAACTTCGTGTTCAGGTCAACCGCGTTCTTAGCACGGTTGATAGCGACTAGGGTGTGGTGTAGCGATTGCAGGACGGACTTGGTCGTCTCGGTCAAGTAGCCTCTTCGTCAACGTTATATCAAATCGAACTTATCCATCTCATCGGAAGATCGGGCCACCCTCTCATCATTATTTGAAAAAAAGACATAAGTCATAGGCCTAAGCCAAGACATTTTTCCAAAATAAATTGTGCATGAACCAAACTGCTTATCTTCGAAAACTTGTGTACCATTATAACTATAGAGAAGGCCCAAGTGTAGTTCGGCCTCGTTGAGAAACTGCTGCCAACAGCTCAGCCCGTTTTGTTTTGCCGTTGCCGTCGCATTCAGTCCTAACCGACTCCGAGGAGTGCTTTAATACGCTCCCTCGTATCACGCATCCCCATGACCTGCAGATCCCAATCCCATCGAGATCTTGCGCCGCCGACGTCGACGATGGCCAACTGCGACCGCCTGTCCGACCTCTCCGACGACCTTCTCCGGCGCGTCCTCCACTTCGCCCCCGCCAAGGAGGCCGCGTCCACCAGCGTGCTCTCGCGGCGGTGGCGCTCGCTCTGGCGCTCCTCGGGCGCCGTCAACCTCCAGACGCGCGTCCACGAGGACAACAATCGTTACCACTCCAGGCTCTTCGACCGCGACGGCGGCGCCTTCTTCTCCCGGCGCGACGCCTTCGTCTCGGCTGCCGAGGCGGCGCTGACCGCAGCCGCCGACCCCGTCACGAGACTCACCTTCCACGTGGAGGCCGACCACGACGAGACGATCAACATGTTCCTGCACAGTGGCAGGGGCTGGTCGGAGGGCCGCGACGTGGTTTCCGACGTGCTCTCCCACCCGGCGGCGTGCCGCGTGGAGGAGCTCCGGCTCACCGCCGTCGGCTCCTTCAGCCGCATGTCCTTCAACGACGAGGTCAGATCGTTGCGGGTAGGAGTCTACAAGCTCAGCCTCGGCTCCCTGCCGTCGGAGAGCCTTCGCGTGCTGGACCTCACCAACTGCCTTGGCCTCACGCAGCCGGCCGACGTCGCGTTCCCGCGGCTAGCGTCGCTGCGGCTGTGCTACTGCGCCGTGCCTCTCGAGTATCTCCAGGGCGTCATCGACGCCTCGCCGGTGCTCGCCACCGTTCACCTCGAGTCCGTCCTCCTCGCTCGAAGAGACGGCGCAGGAACAAGAGGCTACGGCGCTAACCAGCCGCCGCCGGAAGAACGCGTGCCCCGCCTCCGCTGCCCGGCGGCCACCGCGCTCGTGCTGGATAAGTGCTGCTGGCCGCAGGGGCACGGCGACGGCGACGCCGTGGAGATCGACGCGCCGAGGCTGCGGCGCTTCAGGTACATGGGGTATCTCCGGCAGTTCTCGCTGAGTTCGCAGGCGCCGGATTTGGCACGGGTGGACCTGAACTTTCTCCCTGACCGAAGAGAGAACTCAGACAAGGATGTATGCCGCGTGAGCTTCTGGCGGTTTGTTCAGAACTTCAGCAACGCGAAGGAGTTGAAGCTGAGGGTGAGCTACCTCGAGGACATCGCCGTCGTCGGCGAGAAGAGGCGGGCCGAGCTCCTGTGCGCGTTCCGCAATCTCGAGCGCCTCGAGCTGGCAGGAGCGCACAAGCTTGAAAGCAAGACCGCGGCGGCGGCGATTGCGAACCTGCTCCGTTGCTGCCCTGTGCTTCGTGACCTCAGGCTCACGCTCAGCACGGTGGCCATTGATTCTTACAAGAAGGTCCCGTACGGATCTTTTTTCTTAGAAAGGAAATATCGATATGATTTCGGCAAGTCTATCGATCATTTCATGCGCCGCAGGTCAGAGCCGATGGTTTCCCTGGAAGGAGACGACGATGATGTTAGCTACGACGAGGTTTCCGATATCCCTGGCTTGAGTGGGCACCTGTTCGGCTGCTTGCAAAGTTGCCTGAGAAGAGTGGCGCTGCAATTCCGGTTGCAGAAGTCGAACTGCTTCGGAGTCAAGCTGGTCAAATTCTTCGCTGAAAACGCGATGGTTCTTGAAGAGATGTGCATCGACGACGGAAACGCGAGGATGTGCGAGCACATCAATCGCAAGGTTGAAAGATGGATCGCCAATTCATCCACAAGGAGAAACCTCGTAGTCTTACCGCTCGAAAGGTAAGATTAAGAAGATGGGTTGCAATAAGGTCCTGGCACTCTATGAAAGGATGGGGATTTTAATTATTTTTTTCTAGCTAGTGTATTTCCGTAAGTGAGAATTATTATTTTTCAGTCTTTCTGGTTGAGCTCCGTACGAATGAGGGCATCTATATACGCATCGATGTGCCATTCAAAACGGAAAGTAGAATAATCGACTATGGGCGTTTGTTGATCGTGTTTTGCTTCCTATCATTCTGCTGCTGGTCTTTCGGTAATCACCATATATTGCAACTAACCTTTTTCCTGACTCGTAATTGTATTTTCTGAGTAACTGATACCAGCATATATTATCAGTTTGTTGTCAAGAGATCAGGGGTGGACAGATAGGATGGTCTATTTCTAACCCCTTTTTTTTGTTTGTTATGAGGACTTGTGTACAATGATGAATTATGTTACCTATACGAGCAGTAGCTGTCTAGCTGACAGCCTCACAGGTTATCCTGCATGTCTGGATAAAAAAAATTCTAGTTCCAGTAACATGCAGTATTTCCAACAACTGTAAGCAAAGACTCCGTTCTTTCATATGGCTAGGTTTTGATCTTTATATCTAAAGTAATTTATCGTTAAACGATACGTTTTTTTAAGATAGAATCTACAGTTAAATTATAGTATGAATTTTTATGCATCAATATTCTTTATACAGTGACGGCAAAACAAAACGGGCTGTACTGGGCTGATCATTCTCCTCTCAGAAAGATAAAAAAAACGAAACTATCTTACTTCTGTTTAAACTCTCCTCTTCTTCATAGATTGAATTGAATCCTAAAGGATCGACTTACAGTTTGACACATTACAGTGGGAAACACTCAAAAGAATACATCCCTTTTACAGTAAGAATCGTCACCAATGGAATGAAGGATACAAATCCATCCTTATTTGTATTGATAAAAATAATCTTCTTGAAAACTCTACGGCTGACTCAGACCATTGGCGCCACATCTCTTGAAATCTGCCGGTGGCGGAGGCAGGCTAGTCTCCGGCGTCGGCCCGTTCTCCACGATGAACGCCGTCGCCATGCCCATCACGATGTGGAACTCAAAGTGGCAGTGCAGGTACCACATCCCTGTTCACAAAAAATCAAATCAAAGATCAGATTCTCTCTACATAATAATTTGATTAGTTGGGAACTAGTGTTGGATTGGAGGCATGGATCATCGTGATACCCGGATTGTCTGTGACGAAGCGGACGGCGGCCCAGCCGGTCCTGGGGACCTGCACGGTGTTCCTCAGCTGCGGGTTGTGGTAGTTGAACTTCTTGACGTCCCTCTTGGGGTTGAAGTTGCCGAGCCCCTGTGCGAGGACGAAGAAGTCGTAGCCATGGAGGTGCATGGGGTTGGAGTCGCTCTGCAGCAGCGCCGTGCTCTGGAACACGATCTCCACCGAGGTGTTGTATTTGAACCGCCGGAGCTTGGTCGCCTTGAACGTCGGCTCCAGCGCCTCCTCGAGCGGCCCCGGCGGGATCATATCCCTGTCCGTGTAGTTGTACGGCTTCGGCGGCTGGTCGGGGAAGTCCTCCGTGTACACGCCCTTCCCCGTGCCGTCGTAGTACCTCTCGAGGAGCGCAGTCGTGGTCGGGTGGTGGAAGGAGACGTTGTTCATGGTGGCCACCACGATGGTCTCGTTGCTGCGCCGGCGCTTGCACGTCTTCTTGCCGTCGCGACAGATGGAGCCGAGGCCGAGCGTGATGAAGAAGCGCTCGTCGACGTGCATCGGCACGCGGTGGCGGTCCGGGTGCGCCAGGCCGGTGAGGTTGCTGTGGAAGTAGAAGGACGGCATCGTGTTGTGCTGGTTGGGCATGATGGGCATCGGGACGGGGAGGCCGTTGTTGTTTCCGGGGACGCCGGCGTAGCGGACGAGGCCGCGGGAGACGAACACGGGGATCTGCGGGTCCGGCTCCGGCGGTTGGTTGGCGAGCGCCATCATGTGGTAGTGGGCCGGCGGGGCGTCGGCGGCCATGAGCACGTCGATGGTCTCTCCCGGCGCGATGGAGACCATGTCCGTCTTGTACGGCGTCAGGTAGTTGCCGTCGGCGGCGACCACCGTGAACGTGTGGCCGGCGACCTTGAAGTAGTACTCGGAGAAGAGCGCCGTGTTGACGATCCGGAGCAGGTAGCTCTGGCCGCGCTCCACGTCGAGGACGAAGCTCTCCTCCACCGTGCCGGAGCAGTTGCTGAGGTCTCCGAGCTTCCCGTTGATGGTCGCTGAGAGCGGGTTGTCGTCGAAGTTGCCGTCGGCCATCCTTCTGTCCAGCTCAACTAGGTCAAGCTCCCACCATTCACCTGCATGTAACCGAGATAATCAATGGTCACAATCGATCGTGCAGTGCAGTTGATCCATCTCAACCGTCGGTTTCTTTCTCGAGAAAGTAAACCAACCTATGACTATGGGGACATCCTTGGCCGGCGTGGGGAAGGGGTACTTCCCGTCCTTGGGGCGGATGACGAAGGCGCCATTGATGGTGGAGCGGAGGCAGGTGACGTGGGCGTGCCACCACAGCGTGCCGACCTGGCCGGTGACGTTGAAGCGGTAGATGTGCTCGCCGTTGGGCGGGATGGGGCACTCGGTGACGAACCCCGCGCCGTCGGCCCAGCAGCTCCGGATCTGCCGCACGCCGTGCCAGTGGATCGTCAGCCCATGTGGCAGCTTGTTGATGACGTGGACCACCACGGTGTCACCGTCGACGACGTCGATCTGTGGGCCCGGGAACTGCCCGTTCACCACGTAGATCTTGGTCGTGTTGCACAGGTGCGTCACGTTCATCTCATGCACCTGCACGTACGTTGATCGTTGGGCACAAAACAGATTAGACACACACCTACCACTGGATCAGCAAAGATATATAGCTCATAGTTACTTGTTTAGCTAAGCAAGATTGTCCCAATGAGACCACACAAATTACATATATCTCATAGTTACTTGTTTAGCTAAGCAAGATTGTCCCAATGAGACCACACAAATTACTGCAAGGTTGAGCAGCCAATGATCGGCACATGTTTTATGTAGCTTCCTTTCCTTTCTTTTTCCTTTTTTTTACCTTTGAGAACCACGTTAAGTCTTTAACATTTTAGCTAAGCCCAAAGCAAGCTAATTTTGTTTTCTCAAGCAGGACCAAATTAACGAAAGCAAATCGATGGAAAGAAGATCACAAACACATTATCAATAAGTAGACATATATATACTCACAACGAAGGTGTGCTCGACGACCGCCGCCTCGCCGCCGGCCGCCGCAGCCAGAGCCACAAGCGCCACGGCGCAGAAGACGGACGCTGCCGCCATGGAGAGCTTCGCCATGCTAGCTACGAACTCAGCGATGCTTGGTACGCCGCTGATCTCTGCGAAGTGATGCTTCTGCCAAGCCAGGTTTGTGCCCTATATATACACTCCACAGACGCTACTGTGCTAGGCGCAAAACATCTGAATCGAGTGGCCGTATGCAATGGCTGACCGGCCAGTCAAAGTAGCGACCAAGATCGATCGATCTTGCAAGACAAGTAAAACCGTCCTACTTTTCCTACCCCAACGCACGCAACCAAAGTTGCATGGATAGGCTGGCTGCATGATGCTTCATGGAAAGATCATGTCAAGGGAGATTAGCATCATTGGCACGTACACCTTTTGGCACCAACCAGCCAACCAGGAGGCTAATTAACCCTCTGCCTTGGGGATTAATTAGTTAGGGGCTGCTTAAGTTGGTTTAAAATCAGTTTCTACTTCTGGTTTCTGTTTTTTCCACTATTCAGTAATTTTATCTTTTTCTGATTTTTTTAGATTTTTTAGACTTTTTTGTCTTTTCTTTTTTTTGTATTCCTTTGTATTATCCATGATAGACTAACATATTTTTTTATTTTTTAAAATTTAATTATACTAAATAAGCCAACTCAGCTACAGCAAAAAAATGAGCTAGCTATAGTAAAAAAAGTTATAAACCAACGTTAAACTGAGCGTTAGGTTGACGAGAGTATAGATTATTACATGCAAATACTTTTTTTTTCACGGAGGAAGTGTGCACCATAGGTTAACACAACCGAGAGGCTCGATCCCGACCAGCTCAAACTAAACACAGCTGAAATCCTCGATCTATCTACGTGAATCCAAGTCTGAAATAGGCCAAACAAGATGTCAGTGGAAATCAACCCTTAACCCGTTAGGCACACAAAAGATATGCAAAGACTTTTGTCTCACCTACCTCTACGTACCAAGCAGAGTCAGCGTCCGATTCCCTCGAGTACGTGTGTTCGTCCCTCGCCAATCCCAATATTTTTTGTGCATGGATACGATGTCGCATGTTGCACGAAAGATAATTAATTAACTAATCAGATGTCGCTTTAGCAGGCTTGACTTACGTTGCTACTTGCTTCTGGTACTAGATCTAGCTACAAGTCCAAATGAACAGTGCTACTACAGTGTGACCATGCGTGCAGCAGAATCTAGCTAAGTTTATGCGAGTTCAGATTGGTAACACGTAGATTAGTTGCTTGTTTTTATGGTAGTTAGAATGGATCATGCATGCTGGTTCATTTTGGGTAACCTAGTCAAATATTGTTTGTTAATCTTGCTACTCAACCGGCCTTGCACACCTAGTTAGTGTCAACCTTCAGAAAAAAAACGAAGTCACTGTCTTGTAACTGTGAGAGGGCTATCTCAAGCAGAAGCAATACACATGGGTAATTAAGCAAACTCTCACCACAATCATGTATCAATTAGAACACAAGCTATCTTAATTAGTAGTATCAATTAGAACACAAGCTAGCTTAGCAATATCAATTAGAACACAAGCCAGCGATACATGTGGTTTTCTGTGAACTGAATTCAAATGCATTGAAGCCCGTGTTAACCACGGCATTTGGTTGGCTTCGGATTTCTCTGTACGACCGGATTCAGAAAGGGAAATGCATGGCCCTATTGAAGCGACAGATGCAAGGACTTGGTGCAAAACTGAAACGATATTTGTATCACATGCGAAAAGAAGATGTGGAATTCGTTGAGTTTTGAGTTCTGACAGGTCATATCTAGGGGTAGGTAGCTCGCTATTTCGATCGACTGTGGACCATGAGAATTCTTGGTTCTGTAGTTTCAACCCCAGCTACATGTCTTAATTCGACTCAAGAACCGAGCATTATTTATTTTGTCGTATGAACTCACCGTGTAAATCAATCAAAATACGAACTCTTTTTTTTTTGGACAGAAATAATATGAACTCTTACCAGTAGTTATATATGGACGATCTTACTGAAAAGCACCCTAGCTTGTTCAAGGGAAAATTAAACCATGAACCATGTATTCAATAAAAATTTCCCAGTTTCAGTTACTAAACTTGATCGACAGGTCACATCATTGAAGATACAACTAGATATTGATCGCTGGCTCTCAACGTAGCGGCGGCACGAAGCAACGTAATTGGTCAAAACTGCGGATAAATCCGATGCAACAGGATTCAGTCAAAGTCATTGTTATCTACGTAATCACTTCTGGAGGTCAAGAGTTACTTCTTTTTTCCGTTATCACGCGTTCTTGCAGCGCCATGCATGCCTGACGGATGCATCGATCCAATTAGCAGCAGCTAGCAGCCAGAGGGGAAAAAACGACATGCTCTTTCCACTAATCTGTAAAGACAGTCGAAATGGCTTTGAACGTGAGGGCATGTTTGCTAGCCGTTTGATGGACAAGAACTAGGTTAATTGCAGCCAGACTTGGCCCTCAAGCAAATCAATTAGGGCAAGTGAAGTGGTTTTATGTGAACAAGCTTAATTACACACAAATTTTCCTATGTCGACTGCTCAAGAGAGGAAGAGGAAGAGAGAGGCAGAATGTATAGCATCCATTTGGAACAGCTCGCAATTATATATTCACTTAGCTGCCGAATGCCGGGGGTCAAGACATGCCAAATTTACCAAAGTTGTCAAAACCGTATCGGAAGTCATGCCGGTTTGGTTCTTAGGATGGTACGTTTCGATACAAGCTCATACTGACGTTCTGTTTCAGATTTAATATAATAATATGAGTATATATTTGTTTAATTATATGCACATTAAATACTACTTGTAATATTATTTCAAATACATAGTAGCACCGTCAAATATAACATATAGTTTAATAGATAATATTATCAATTCTGCTAGTACCGACCGGTATCAAAGCCGGTATGGTCGGTATTAGCCGGTATCGAGCCGATATAACTGATATTGGCTGGTATTTAGACCGGTATGATATGAGACTTACTTTGGTTTGTGTTGTGATATGGTACGTGCCGGTCGGTAGGGTCGGTACCGAAACGGTATTGACAAGATTAAAATTTACCTGATGTTGAAGTTGCTACTTTAAGGTCAAGTTACAGCTGCTGAATTTGTCATAACCATGTACTAGATGTTCCCCGACATGACTTAGTTTCTCTGAATTAAATTCTGTTTTTTTATCATAGATGTACCACGACAAGATGATAGATAATCCATTAGAAACTAACTTTGACCTAATTTACCATAAACATGAAATCCACGACTACTAAGGGTAAGTTCTTTTGGACTGTAACTTATGATTTTTGGTTTAAAATTTTGAATTCTAGCTGTTTGCAAAAGAGTATAGAGAGAGTCACTGGCGTGTGATTTTGGCAGATATACATGAATTTGGTACAGTATCTATTACAATTAACTTGTAGACTTCGTCTTAAAAAATATGCCATTTAAAATTCAGTTACTGTATCATAAGCCAAAAGTCCAAAAAAAACCTAGCCCAAGTCATGATTGATCACAAGTCACTCTGAAAATAGCCTTGATTTCTGCATTCGTCACATTTTACTTGTGTTACGACTTTTGGATAGAACCAGCTAGGGCAATGCCGCTCATTTTGAGATGTACATTTAGTACATCAAAACTGTACATTTGAAGAACAAACATATATTGCCATGCCTTACGAACAAAAAGAGATTAAATAGTATATATATATATACATCGTGCCTTGTGCTGTAAATTCAAGGGGAAAAAACACTAAAAGATACACTTTTCCTAATCATTGTCCCGGCCCTGTAACTGAAATTTCAGATAAGCAAGCACGCAAAGCCCGGGCTACGCACGGCGTCTCTCGTCAGATAATCTACTCACAACCTTGGTACGTAATTGGTCAGAAAACTAAATAATTTTACTGTAGCTGGATTTTTTTTATAGTTGATTTGGTTTTTTAAGCATAATTAATTTTAAAAAAATATAAAAATAGAAAAAATATGTTAACCCATTAGGGATAATACAAAGGAACACAGAAAAAAAAGAAAATACAAAAAAGCCTAAAATATCTAAAAAAATTCAGAAAAAATTGAAATACTGAATAGTGAAAAAAACAAAAACTAGAAGCTGAAGTTAAAAAAAAAACCGAAATGAGTGAGGGCCTAATATCGTCAAATGCCCCTAGCTAGTTACTAGTTCGTTATTGACTAGAAAACCAATATCTGGGCCGGCCAGTACTAGAATCAGATGAGAATTCCTAGTTTACTTTGCTTGTTAATTTCAGCCAGCTGCAGCAGCCGAGTCGATCGATCTTTCGCTATCGGAGGCCTGCCTGCCGATCAAACAAAACGGCCGCACCAGGCCAGGTCAGCTACCAACCTCACTGTAGTACTGTACAGTGTACACACCCCCGTATATTTGGTCAGTTAAGAATATAAAGAAACTGCTTCTAACCCCGTATATTTTGAGGAATTTCGATTACTTTTCAGAAATTTTAGGGCTAGAAACCTCCTTGTGTTTTTCGTGTGTCGGAAACCCTATCTTCTTTCCCTAAAATTTCTGAAAAGTCATCTAAATTCCTTAAAATCTTTTCTCTCTCTTGGCCTGTTTCTAGCCCTGCCCACGACCATCTTTCTCTTCTCATCTTCTTTCTTTCTTTCTTCCTCTTTTCTTTTCTGTGCCACAATTCATCTTCTTTTTCTCCTTTTTTTCTTTCTTCCCTTCCATTCGGCTAGCCTATCTCCTTCCAGCTCAACTCCTTACTACCCCTACTTGCCCGGCCATCACCACCACCACCGATGCTTCACCACCTCTACCACCTTGCCAGCCAAGCGCCACCATCTCTTTCTCTCACTACTTGAGCCACTATGCTATCGCCCTACTTGGTCACCATGTCACCCAAACTATGCTCCCCTCGCCAGCTCGCTCCATGCATGTCGCACGGTAGAGAGGGGCCAAAGCCACCTCACCGCTCACCTCCTCCCTCATCTCCGTTGTTGCCATGGCTATAAAGCTCGAGACCCAGTGTTTTGCCTTGTTTTTCGCCTTCCCCTTCACTCCCCAAAGCCAACCGCACCGTTGCTGAACTGTGCCATCATCCACAAGTTTGGCGAAGTGCCATTTGATCTAGAAAACCATCTCTGGTAAATTGTGATCTTCTCACTGTCCTTCCCACTTCATCGTGACTCTATCTGTGCTTTTATGCAGCCGCATCATCGCCGGAGACGTTGTCAGATCTCACTGCGCCACCAATCACATCGCCGTCATCGCTGATCCATCACCTCTATCGTCCCCTTCCCTCACAGTCTGTGTCACAAGGTGCGTCTTAATCTACCGTTGCCGAATCCCACCTCCATCTACCACAGTGTCCGCTGTGCGCAGCCACTACCGAGCTTCGCCTCACTGCCATGGCTGCCATTGCACCACCCTTCCTCATTACGTCCTAGGCCGAGTCGTCACCACTGCAGGATCCCCCATGCCGACATCGTCCTCACGTACCTGTCGTTTACACCGAAGACCGCCGGAGCTCACCGCCAGTGAGTTTTCCCCCTTTTCATGGCCACCCCCCTTGATCTACTTTTTTTGCCACCACGGTCCTCCACATCATCCCAAACCATCCAAAATGGATTTGCGGTGCCTAGGAATAGGCCATGCATGCATCATCATCGCCGTTACACCACCACATTGCCATCACCATCTATATTTCTCTCTCTGTTTCTGTCGGATCCAGATTTAGCCAATCTAGAATCCTCTGTAAAACTATTATACTATTCTCTGAATCAGTAGATAGTGTTCACAGATACATCACTAAATTATTTCATACATAATATAAATTGTACCATGCATTAATGTTACAGATCAAATTTCAAATAGATCGCATCAAGTCAAATTTACAATATGGACCAATCGGGCTAAATAGATACATTGCATAAGGCGGAAGTGGAAGTAATAGCAAAAAGGGGAGAGCACATCCCGCCATAGGCAAGATTGACTAGGGGTAAAAACTTAGACTACTAGAGACTATTCTAATATCCTCCATCTACTTCTCCGTCAGTTCCTGAGGCATCGTAGTACGTATAGTGACTTTGTTCCGCATGTTCTGAGGGATTTAGCGAGCGAGGGCGAGCACAAAAAATAGTGCTTCATGAGCCAAAAACACATAATATAATATTATACATGCAAGGTTCAATAAATGTAGGCTCATATTCTTTTATTTGCTAAAGGCATTAATTGAAGTTACAATAAGTAGAAATTCGTATGACTTTGCATTTTAACTAAATTAAGTTTTTATTAAAGAGAGTAAAAGTGTGCAATATTAATAGCAGTACAGGTTTCATCTACCTGTTACATGGTTCCACCCACCATATGCTAGTTTTGGTTACAAGGGTTACATCCACCCATAATCATCATAGGGCTATATCCACTTAGGGCAAATCAAAATCAGAATTACATCAACCCGATGAGTTTTTATCCTACCCACAAAGTTTTGTTTTTGGAAATAGATACTAACTAGAGTAAGTTCCCATACCTGCCATTGACCGTGGGTACGATTATTCGAATAGTTTACTAAATCGGTTTGTTATGTTTCACACATTTCTTTGGACATGTGAATCAAGAAGATTATCATAAGGCCTTTACAATGCATCTCTCGGTTAAGTTACACCCGCTAAGATTTTATCTTAGTGAGGTTACATCCACCACACTATGACCCTCTCTTGCGCTGTATAATTGTTTAAATCCAGCGACACAACTCGTGTCCACGGTGGCTTAAAACCAGCGACACGACCCATTGGTCACTCCAATGGTGCAACCCGCACTGCTGGATGCAAAATAGTTAGTTAGGTTATACCCATTATAAACTTATAGTTGTACTGTTTTATGTTGGGAGGTCATCACAGGATTCAGTCCTTAGAGTTATCTAGCCTGTGCTACCACAAAATCATAATTTCTCATGCTGCATCCCCACCAACTCTCTTACCATCCATTAGATATGTGAAATAAGTTTTAGAGTTTTGAGAAGCACAAAACTAAGCTATCTCAACATACCATCCATTTGTCTCCAATGGCTACCTAAAACTAGTTTTGTGATCGAAAGATGATAATAGGGCAATTTAATATCCTAATACTTAAGCAAGACTAAGTATAACGCTTAAGTACAACTTATAGCTAGTATGGTACCATTATAGTTTCTAGAGTGATAAGAATTGTGTGATTCAAGTGTCCATCACTTATCACTTGCCATCTGCCATCACGAGTTGATGTGTCAGGACTTACATATGAAATGAATCGTGATGTTTATGTTGGATCATTCACCGAGAGTGATGATTTGGAAATGTTGGCCAAGGGCGTTGTATGGTTTATCATGCTAATCATAAAATTGTAGTGATTCGTGTTGTGATTGTCAATGATTTTCACCTTGCTCAATGGTGTGTAAGAAATAAATTTGTGCCTTGAGAAAAGACATAATTACCGCCCATCTACATGATCGATTACTCGAACTTGATTAAGCTACTATAGTAGTTTCATTGGTGCTATCATGGGTAGGTTTGGTATTAGTGTGTACCATAGACCAACCTATACCACAAAATCACCCCTATGAGCAGCGGAGCGGTTACCTGTACTTAAGCCTAGTAAGGAACCCGCTTTGTACTGGGTAGTATTAACATTGTGAATTAGTGATGGATTTTGTTATCCTGTCTTTGATTAAGTCGTGGATATCGTGTGGGTAAAGATAGGCATTCTCTGCAGAGATTAAATTAAATCATTTGAATGTTCTATGCTTTCAGTTAATAGAGCTGTATCAAAAGGGTGATTCCCAAATTAAGCCATAAGGAATATTGTTGGTTAAAATTGTAGTAACTTGGAAATAAAATAACTTGTTAATATACATCCCCTTAACAAAACATTTTTATGAACTTATTTTGATTTAAGTCAAATGTTTACAAATAAAATTGTATGGTACTAATGATGATGGTCCAAGATAAACCCCCTTGTTAAACACCCCCCTTGAAATCCTCAGTTGCATTATAAAACTTTGATCACAGCGACTTGTTGAGTACGAATATACTCATTCTTACATATTTTGACTCAGACAATGAACAATATATATAGGACATGCCAGCAGATGACGAGTACTACGATGGTGAAGATCACACGTTCTAGGTCGAGCCTACATGCACTCAAGTGTAGTTGTGCTGTGGTCATCTTTTGTTTGTAATATAAGTAAATTTGACTTGAAAACTTTAAAACTTTGTAATCGATAGATATTCATATTTTATGTAGAACTTCTGTTATGGTGTTATAATTGTAAGCAGACTGTTTATCAATCTACACACAACTAAAATTCTGGACAGTTACGTGAATACATAGATTCCTAATAAATCTGGGTGTCCACACACAGATACACGGTGTGTTCAATGCTAAGGGCTATACTGCCTCATCATGCATGATCATGCATTTCGAGGACTTATTTGAAACACAGAAAAATTTCTCCATTTCTAATAAAATTAAATTATTCTCTGCAAAATTCATATGAATTTCCTGAATTTTTAAAGGTGTTCTACATCACTGGACTTAGGAAAATATATAGGTCCCTTTTTTTTAAAAAAAAAGGGCAACGTGCAAAACCTGACAAGGCAACACCAACACACACGTTTACCGGTGGATGGCGCGCACGATCGACATGGACGAAACCGCCCGGTCCTACGTTTGTTTCTTTGTCCCCAGTACCACAAGCAGGCTCGGCCTTGACTTCCCTTTGCACGGGCCCACCTGTCCGTTGAACAAAAGACAACAGAACCAGCTAAATCAGATCAGCTAGCCCCAAGGCCCCAACAGAACGCAAGTACTCTAGTAGTATTAATTATTACCGGTGGTATAACCGTAGAGAGAAATTTATTCGTTCCTAGATGGTCGTCGTCTACACGTAGCGGCGGTCCAAAGCAAACATGACAATCAAAACTACTCGCACACAAGCGTACGTTCGATTACTTCCTCAAGTCACAGTTACCTGTCAATTTCGACACTGACACGTCTAAAACCCAAAAATTTTAGTGTAATATAGCTATAACCTTAGATAAAATTATACTGTTATGAAAATACTTTTTAGAACATATATATATATATATATATATATATGATTTTTCATATATCTAATCTAAATATTTAAAAATATATCGATGATCAAAATTTAAAAAAATTATCTACACATATTTCAAATCGATATGCATTTATAATTAGAGAGTACTTGCAAATTCTCTGACACAGACTGAGACAGAGTAACCGCAGATATAAACGGGACAATGGAAGAGAAGAGGAAGAGGAGAGTGAAAATTGCAGAGTGTATGTAGTGTCTAGATTGACATAGATTCTCTCAGTTCAAGTTCATTTAATATTTGTTTCTGTTCGGTTTTTCTGTGAAATGCAGTCACCCTACTTGCCACCATTTCTTTCTCTCACTGCTCGAGCCACTACGCTATCACCCTACTTGGTCACCCAAACTATGCTCCCCTCGCCAGCTCGCTCCATGTGTGTCGCACGGTAGAGAGGGGCCAAAGCCACCTCACCGCTTACCTCCTCCCTCATCTCCGTTGTTGCCATGGCTATAAAGCCCGTGACCCAGCGTTTTGCCTTGTTTTTCGCCTTCCCCTTCACTCCCCAAAGCCAACCGCACCGCTGCTGAGTTGTGCTATCATCCACAAGTTTGGTGAAATGCCGTCTGATCCAGAAAACCATATATGGTAAATTGTCCAAATTCATCCCCACCTTTGAGCCATCCTTAAAAATTGATCTTCTCACTATCCTTCCCATTTCATCGCGACCCTATCTATGCTTTTATGCAACCACATCATCGTCGGAGATGTTGTCAGAGCTCATTGCGCCACTGGCCACATCACCGTCACCGCTAATCCATCGCCTCCATTGTCCCCTTCCCTCACAGCCTATGTCACGAGGTGCATCTTAATCTACCGTTGCTGAATCCTACCTCCATCTACCACCGTGTCCACTGTGCGCAGCCACTGTCGAGCTTCGCCTCACCGCCATGGCTGCCATTGCACCAGCCTCCCTCATTACATTCCAGGCCGAGTCATCACCACTGGAGGATCCCCCATGCCAACATCGTGCTCACGTACCCGCCGTTTACACAGAAGACCGCTGAAGCTCACCGCTAGTGAGTTTTCCCCTTTTCATGGCTGCCACCCTTGCTCACTTTTTTTGGCCACCACGGTCCTCTTCATCATCCCAAACCACCTAAAATGGATTTGCAGTGCCCAGAAACAAGCCATGCATGCGTCATCATCGCAGTTACGCCACCGCATTGCCATCACCATCTCTATTTCTCTCTCTGTTCTGTCGGACCCAGATTTAGCCAATCCAAAATCCTCTGTGAAACTACTACACTATTCCCTGAATCAGTAGATAGTATTCACAGATATATCACTAAATTATTTCATATATATTATAAACCATACCATACATTAATATTACATATCAAATTTTAAATAGATCACATCGGGTTAAATTTATAATATGGACTAATCGAGCTAAATAGATACATTACATTAGACGAAAGTGGAAGTGATAGAAAAAGGAGGAGCACATCCCGCCATAGACAACGTGCAAAACCTGACAAGGCAACACCAACACACACGTTTACCGGATGGATGGCACGCACGATCGATATGGACGAAACAGCCCGGTCCTACGTTTGTTTCTTTGTCCCCAGTACCACAAGCAGGCTCGCCCTTGACTTCCCTTTTGCATGGGCCCACCTGTCCGTTGAACAAAAGACAACAGAACCAGCTAAATCAGACCAAGTTGTACTTTAGTAGTATTATTACCGGTGGTATAACCGCAGAGAAAGAAATTTATTCGTTCCTAGATGGTCGTGTCGTCTACACGTAGCGGCGGTCCAAAGCAAACATGACAATCAAAACTACTTGCACACAAGCGTACGTTCGATTACTCCCTCAAGTCACAGTTACCTGCCATTTTCGACACTGACACGTCTAAAACACAACTTTTACCAAAAAAATTATTGTAATATAGGTATAGCCTTAGATAAAATTATACTATTATGAAAATACTTTTTAGGACAAATTTATATATATAATTTTTATTTATCTAATCTAAATATTTTAAAAAATATCGATGACTAAAATTTAAAAAATTAATTACATGAATTTTAAAATAATATGTATTTACAATTAGAGAGTACTTGCAAATTCTACACAGACTGAGATGAGACAGAGTAACCGCATATATAAACGGGACAATGGAAGAGAAGAGGAACAAGAGAGTGAAAATTGCAGTGTATGTAGTATCTAGATTGACATAGATTCTTTCGGTTTTAATACTTGTTCCTGTTCGGTTTTTCTGTGAAATGCAGTGGCTACATCTCGGAAAATGCCTGTTCTTTCTGGTTGCGGCTGATAGCTTTTGGCTGTGGCTGATAGCTTTTTGGCTGTTTGCGATAGATATTGCGGAAAGAGAGATACTCGCTTACGATTTTTGATGATACAGATATTAGTTTTTTAACGTGTACTACAATTAACTTGTAGACCCTATCTTAAAAAATACTCCGTTTAAAAGTTAGTTACTATAGTAAAAATTAAAAACGATTTTTAGAAACCGTAAACAGTCCTAATTTACCGCCGGCTGTGGAAAAACGCGCCACGTGCACCCCTGTGCATCGTACAAGATGAGAAGATCTTGCTTGGAATGCTATCTTGGCGTTCTAGCTAGCTAGTAACAGCAGGAGGTCTCTGTCTACGTTTGGCATTCTAGCTTATTCCAGAAGAGAGATGTTAAAATGTCCATACACGTGTGGGACGAGTAGCTTGTGCCTAATGCCTATCCTTTCCTATTAGGGTTAACATTCCAACGACGCCATACGTCGTCCAACCACATGCATGAAGGATGGTCATGTGAAGCTGACACACGATTTAGACCACGCTCACAGCGGCTTCTACGGCCGCGTCTGTATTTTATTTTTATTTTTTTATATTCATTTTGTATTGTGATTAATATGTTTTTTATTTTTAAAAATTTAATTATACCAAATAAATCAACTTAACTACTATATAAAAAATCAACTACAGTAAAAAAACAATAAATCACCATCATTCTGAATACCCCTTAACAAGCACGATGAATTCTTACATGGATTGGACACGGTGGCGTTTCAAGTATTAAGCACCAATCGAGAACGGGGTTAGCATCTGATACATATACATATCGGTGTCCCTTAACGGTGCTTCTACTCGAGTAATTCTTAATTTCTCAGGCCTCTTCTCATCCCTCAAATCTCTGCATCCTAGTTGCCAAGAGCGTCCTGTACTTCTGTATATATCTAGGGAAAATTGTATTTGGTCAAAAATTTTATCGGAGGTCAGCGATACGATCGATAATCGCTGGTTATCGGAAACTTTTAAAATTTTAGTTGAAAATTTTGAATTCAAATTTAAAATTTTTATTTTTTATTATTTTGAATTTTAGATGAATTTTAATGAATCTGAATTTTTGTATTCGATATAAAATTTTACGGGTACCCGCTGGTGGTTACCTGCGAAATTTCAGCATACAATTTTCCTGTATATGCCAACATCAACCGAGTCGCTCTGCAGCATGCATCTCGTCGTACTCTGAAATACAAAAGAAAGTCCTATAAGATCTTACCTCCTGTGTACCTTTATTAGACCCTTTCAATCTCATCGCACCACTCGATCAGAGCATCAGCTAGTTTGTAGCTTCGATCAGTCTCATGGTTTCCTGCTCTACTCTGTATGTAGCTTGTTCCTTAGATTTTGCTTTGAGCTACCCACCAGTTTCAGTTAAATCTTGCAGCACACACTCTCTCTCATTGTACATCTCGTTCAGAATTTACACCGGAACTGAAAGCTATTCTCGTCGTTCCCCTTGTACCTTCATCTGAATCCCATTCACTTCTCCCTCGATAGTGCCTTCCCCAGGAGCAGCTACCACACGTGGCCCCGACGCCGGGCGGCGGCGAATGCGCCGCTGCACCCGTTCAATGTTGGAACCGGGTTTAGGGCTGTAAACGAGCTGAGCTCGAGCGAGTTTACCCTGGCTTGGCTCGAGCTCGGTAGAAACTCGAGCCGAGCTCGAGCGAGCTTGAGATTGCCGTCGAGCTTCAAGCTGGGCTCGAGCTCAGCTCGGACGGCTCGTGTAGGCTCGTGTACTTGCTGGCGGTTGCCGGTTGGGGGAGACGTGGCCGACTTGCCGTAGGAGCCGTGGCCGAGGCGCCGAGCTGCAGGGGGCGGGCCGGCGAGGAGGGGCGCCGCGGGAGAGAGGAGGAGAGCGGTGGCGGCATCGGGCGGCACGAGCGGCGGCGGCCGGGTGGCGGGCGCGAGCCCGATCCGGCAGATCCGCCCAGAGAGGCGGCGGTGGGGGCCGAGGAGGCGGCGCCGGGGAGGAAGGGGACGAGGTGGTGGGGGAGGAGGCGGGGAGGGACGGGGTGGAGGGGCGGGGCGGCGGCGGGGAGAGGAAGGGGATGGGGAGAGGAGGGGCGCGGGAGGCGAGGAGGGCGGCGTCGGGGTGAGAGAGGAGGAAGGGGAACGGGAGGCGGCGGGGAGAGGAGGCGGTGGGGAGAGGAGGGAGGCGGTGGCGAGGCGCCGGGGCGGGGATTTGGGCGCGGGGCTAGGGTTGGGTGCGGGGATTTGGGCGCGGGGGCGCAGGGGATTTGGGCGTAGGGAGGGCGCGCGGCGCGGCACGCGGGCCGGGGATTTTGGCGCGGGAGGAGCGGCCGCGGGCCGTGGGGTTTTGGGCGCGGGGGGAGGGGCGTGGCCACGCGGGCCGGTGGTTTTTGGGCCGCGGGTGGGAGGTTTTTTGTACCGATTTTGAGAGAGGAGGTGGGAGGGGAAAAAATTCTAAGCTCGCGAGCTATTCGAGCTCGGCTCGGTAAAGCTCGCGAGTTTAGAATGAAGCTCGAATTCGGCTCGTTTGGAGCTCAAGCCGAGCTCGAATCGAGTCTAGAGCAAGCCGAACTTGAGTAGTTCGCGAGCCTCGAGCTTTTTTTACAGCCCTACACAGGTCTAAATAAGCTTAACACAACTAAGCCCACGGAATCCGACACGCTCCTCGGGTTACCTTACGTTGGTGACGCCGGCTCGATGCACATCGACGTGAGAGACACCGCCGCGGGAGGCACGGCGTAGCGTTGCGACAGCCGGCGACAGCGGCTGAGGAAGCCGGCATCCACGAGCTCCCCGGAGGGAGGCGGCCGCCGTCGGCTTAGCCCACATGGCAGAGGGAGGGCGTGATCCGCTCCTCGGGGCCTTCACGAACCGTCCGATCATATCGTGCAGCCCAGATCGAGTACGGTAGAGTGGGGGGAGGGATGTTTCGCAATGGAAACCCTGCCTTGTGTACAATTACCCATTGAGCCCTCCGAAAATTGGATCGCGATCTTTGTGCGCGATCAAACCCGGGTTACCGTTGACCGTATGATCAGCGGCCCAGATTGAACTTAGCAGAGCAGCGGAGGGACGTTTTTCGTAACAGACCTTTTTGCACACGGTTTTAGCATGGTCTGCCTCTGACGATGGTGCCCCACCTGCCTGCTTTCTTTTGTGGTGTGCCTCTTTGCCGTGCGCTTCGGTTTTCTCTCTTCTGTTCCTCTCGCCTGCTACTGCGCAGTGCGCATGGACCGCGAACTTCGGTAGGGAGTCTTCTATTTCGCTTTTTGGTCGACGTAGTGCGTCCGTCTGCTTTTGGTTCTTGTTTCGCCCTTGTGGTTTCCGCCGGCGTTTGTCCTGCGTCGCCTCGAACTCGTGCGTTTGTCCGGTGATTCTTCCGCCTTCGTTTCTGGTGAAGGTGCTACTTCCTGCTCATTGTTCTTACGGTCCCTGCGGTCGTAGCCGATCCGAATTAGAATGCGGACCTTTTCTTGCGAGTTCTTTATGCTTATTTGTTCTTAGAGTTTGTACAACGGTCGTCGCCTCCGATTAGAGTGCAGATCTCTTCTTGTACAGCGGTGATCGCCTCCGATTAGAATGTAAATCTCTTCTTGATAGGTACTTGGATTAGGTGGTCTGATTTATTCTTACAGTTTGTGCAGCGGTAACTGCCTCCGATTAGAATGCAAATCTCTTCTTGGATTAAGTGGTTCTTTATTTGTGTGCAAGCTCTTTAGCCTTTTTGCGATTAAGTGGTTCTTTATCTGTGTGCAAGCTCTTTAGCCTTTCTGCGTTCGTACGCAGGTTCTTTATGTTTTTTTGCGTTCCTACGGACTACCTGTTTAGATTAGAATACTTGTTCTTACAGTTCGTGTAGTGGTGGCCGCTTCATGTTACAATGCGAATCTCTTCTTGGATTAGGTGGTTCCAGATATCATGTATGTGCAAATCCTTGATGCTTTTTGTGTTCTTATGAAGTGCTTGCTTGGAGTAGGATGTGAACTCAGTGAGAGATTGCTGTATTTACAATCGTCTTTTATTGTGCTTTTCAGAAATTTTTATCATTTTAGTGCTGCCCATTATTTTTTGCCCTTACTTTGTGTCCTAATGTTTATACTCTTTTACTTGCTAGACCGAGGCTCCTTCAGATAGATCGGTACATTGTATTGTGGAACGCAGTTGTTTTACCTCTAATATTGGAGTGTTCACTTTGCTCTATTCGTGGTCGCGGTTCTTCCACCTTCATTCCTGTCCAAGGTATTGCTTGCTGCTCGTTGTTCCTATAGCTGTGTTATTTTTGTGAGTTCTTGCCGTTTTAATATAGTGTATTATTTTTCTTGCCTACTTTGCATTGTATTATTTATAGTGCTTGGTTTGTTATACAGGAGTGCTTTCAGATAGCTCAGTGTGTTGTGTTGCCAAGCGCAATTTTTTTCCTTCTAATCTTAGGGCGCTGGCCTATTCGTGATTGCGGTTCTTCCACCTTCGCTTCTATCCAAGGTGCTGCTTCCTACTCATTGTTTTGGGCACTGTGTTGTTCTTATGAGTACACTCTCCGTACATTTTTAGCATTTTAATGCTGTTTATTCTTTTTCTGGCTTGCTCTGTGCCGTAGCATTTATACTGTTTTCTTTCTTATACAGGAGTGTCTTCAGATAGCTTGGTGCGTTGTTCTGTGAAGCGCGATTGTTTTGCTTCTACTCTTACAGTGATCGCCTTGATTTGCTCTTCACGTTCCGTGTTCGTGAGGTGCTTTCCTTGATCTTTACTTTTCGTATTTCGTTATTGCTATATACAGTCTCTTGCAATATGGCTTATATACTTTGATGTTGTTCTTGTGAGTACGCTCTGGGCTATTGCCCTGTTGCTTGCTATGCACAATCTTTTTTGCAATGCCGCTTACATACTTTCATGTTATGCTTGCATAGCCATTTCTACGCTTCCTATAGTGATCTCTGTTGTTATCGATGCTTCGTTCGTTACACGTCCATTGTTTCTGGGCTATTGCCCTGTTGCTTGTTATGTACAGTCTCTTCGAATGCCGCTTATATACTTTCATGTTGTGCATATTTTTTTGCATAACCATTTCAGCGCTTCCTATAGTGATTTCTGTTGCTATCGATGCTTCGTTTGTCAGGTTTCATAGACTCTTTTTGCGTATACATATGCACATTTCACACGCCCCTTGTTTCTGGACTATTGCTCTGTTGCTTGTTGTTATTTGCTTTTATGGATTCATCACGCTCTGCTAAAGCTCGCCGTGAAGAAATTCTACGTGGAAAACAACCAATTAGCTCAGCACCGTTGTTACCGTTGTCTATGCATGCTTTGCCTGATGCCTTTCGACCAGTGGTTTCGTAGGCGGCACCACAACCATGTATGACCGTTATTGATGCTATATAGATGGATATAAATGCCGAAGATGTAATGCTACAACAGCAGAACCAAGGTATAACACTGTTGACATATCTGTGTTCTTGATGATACGAGAGAGGAGAGAGAGAGAGGGGTTAGGAGTACCGACCGTCCGTGGTGTTGGATGAAGACCCGGCCATCGCTGGTTCGTCGGTGACGGCGGCGGAGATCCGGTGACGGCGTGATGGAGCTTCCCGTCGCTGGAGCGCCCCCTTCTCAGATCGGATTAGAGTTTGTCGGTGGGGTTTGTGGCGGCACGGTGAACCTCGTCATGTATGTCGCCCCAGCCCCCCACCTCTATTTATATGGCGTCGCGACAGGGCCTGACCTATTGGGGGGGACGCCCCGATCGAGCGCGAACAAGGGGGCCCGTTTGGCCGTTGGGCCAAACGGTTGAGATCATTCTAACATTCTCCCCCTTGATCTCAATCTATGCTTTAACTTTAATTACTTTCGACTTTACTCATTCCATTACAGATTAGTGCATAGAACATGTCTCATCGTCACGATCAATCGTCGATAGATTTAACAGCTACAATACACCTCTCTATTCTGAAATAGCTACTTTAATCCTTTGGGCCATCTTTTAGTCCAGGAATCATAGGCTTTCCCTTAAACCCATGCCGGCTACATGTTCTCTGAACACGTTGGGTGGTAAGCCTTTAGTAAGCGGATCCGCTAACATCTTTGCGGTACTTATATGCTCAAGACTTATAATTTGATCCCGAACTTTATCTTTTACAACATAGTACTTTATATCAATGTGTTTGGCAGCACCACTTGACTTATTGTTGTGGGCATACATTCTCATGGTTCATTCTCGCAGACAACTTAAGTGGTCTATTGATGTCGTCAACCACTTTTAAACCGGTATGAACTTCTTAAGCCGGTTCACCCCCGTAGCCTCATAACATGCTACAAACTCGGCATACATTGTGGGCGATGTAGTGACGGTTTGCTTTGAGCTTTTCCACGATATAGCTCCTCCAAATGAGAGTGAATACATATCCGGATGTCGACTTTCTATCATCTCCGCATAATCGAATCAGTATACCCCACTATATGGAGTAAATCGATCTTACGTATGTCATCATGAGCCCTTTTGTTCCTTGCAAATAACGCAAGATTTTCTTTACCAATTTCAATGTTCTATTCCGTGATTGCTCGGAATCGCCAAATAACCCAGAACAAACGCTAAGTCGTATGTACACACTTGAGCATCCGCAAGCTTCCGACACCAAGCATATGGAACCGATTTCATTTGATCGAGCTCGTCGGTTCCCGGGCATTGAAAATCCCCATATCCGCCGCCCTTGACTATAGGTGCGGTGAAGGACTACATTTATGCATACCAAATTTCTTTAAGACTTTCTCTATGTATGCCTTTTGTGATAGTCCCAATGTCCCTTTGTTTCTATCCCGGTGAATTTGATCCTAGAACGAACGAAGCTTCACCAAGATCTTTCATATCAAAATTTGAGGACAAAAACTTCTTTGTCTCTAGTAGTAGACTGACATCACTACTAGCTAGTAGGATATCATCCACATACGAGATTAGGAAGATAAACTTCCCATCTTTGAACTTTGCATAAACACGCTTGTCCTCTACATTCTCTTTAAACCCAAATTTTCTTATTGTCTTGTCAAACTTCAAGTACCATTGTCTTGAAGCTTGCTTTAACCCATAAATCGATTTCTTTAGGCGGCATCCTATTCTTTCATTTCCTTCCACGACAAAACCTTTCGGTTGTGCCATGTAAACATTTTCCTCCAAATCCCCATTAAGAAATACCGTCTTTACATCCATCTCGATGTAACTCTAAATCATAATGTGCTACTAATGCCATTATGATTCAAGGAGTTTTTACATGAGACCGAGAAAAGGTCTCATTGTAATCAATCCCTTCTCTTTGCGTAAAGCTTTTGCCACAAGTCGCGCTTTGTATGTTTCTACATTCCTTGGGAGTCAAGTTTTGTCTTGTAGACCCATTTACTGACCCTCTTTTTTTGGCTCCTTTAGAAATAATTTCCAAGTCCCAGACTTTATTAGTTTTCATGGACCTCATTTCCTCTTCCATGGCTTCAAGCCATTTTGAAGAGTTTTCGCTTCTCATGGCTTCTTCAAATGAGGTGGGATCATCCTCCATTTGAAATTCCTCTGTATTATAAATCTGATAATCATCAGAAATAGCTGATCTTCTTACTCTTTGAGACCTCCTGGGGCCTCCACATTTGGTACATCTTACTGCTTGGGGCTCTTGTTGCTCCCCTCATCTGTGGTAATGGGTTCTGTAGGATCCTGAGGAACAGGTTCCTCATTCTCATTCATTGTTGCCACAGGAGGAACAATAACAGGTACTGGCACCACAGTGTCTTGCACCGTCGGTGTAGCGACAGCAGGCACTGCGAAGAATGGCTCTTGAATCATCGGAGTGGGCGCATACGCCCGCTTCTCTTCAAGGTCAATCCTCGAGTTACCATGCTTCCCCTCATCATTTCATCCTCTAAGAAGACAGCGTGTCTCGTCTCTACAAACTTTGTATATCGGTCTGGATAGTAGAAACGAAAACCTTTTGACTTTTCAGGGTAGCCAATGAAATGGCAGCTTACTGTTTTGGGATCAAGCTTCCCAAGATTTGGGTTAAATACTTTAGCCTCAGCAGGACTCCCCCACACACGTAAGTGGTGTAGTGAGGAACTCTTCCCGTCCACAACTCGCATCACGTGTTTTGGGCACCGACTTACTAGGCACTCTGTTGAGAATATGAATGGCGGTTTTAACGCCTCCATCCATAAACTCAATGGCAGTGTGGAATAGCTCATCATGCTTCGCACCATATCCATCAGGGTACGGTTGCGTCTTTCAGCGACTCTATTTGGCTGAGGTTCGCTCGGTGTAGAATACTGGGCCACTATGCTATTTTCCTGTAAAAATCTTGCAAAAGATCCAGGAACTTGTCCATATGGGGTATGTCGACCGTAGTACTCCCCCCCACGATCAGATCGGACTATCTTAATCTTTAAATCGTGTTGGTTTTCAACTTCAGTCTTAAATATCTTGAATTTATCCAAGGCTTCATTTCTTTCTTTGATTGGATAAATATATCCATAACGGGAGTAATCATCCGTGAATGTTATGAACGAGTCATATCCATCCACACTTTTCACAGGAAAAGGACCACAAATATCTGTGTGAATAATTTGTAGAATTCCTGTGCTTCTTTTGGTGTCTTTCTTAATTTTCTTTACATATTTTCCTGTAATGCATTCTCTGCATTGTTCTAAGTCTGAGAACTCTAATGCAGGAAGAATATCATTCTTAACTAGTCTTTCTATTCTCCCCCTCGAAATATGGCCTAAACGACAGTGCCATAATTTCGACGACGCATCTAGAGTTCTCTTTCGTTTCCTGTTTGCATTCGTAGAAGAGGATTCATTTACTTTCTCGCACGCGACGTTCCTATTATCGCATACGACATTCACATCATCACATAGTGATAACAAATAAAGCTCATTTTGTAAGATGGCAAGACCAACACATTCTTTATTAAACATTATTTCACACTTGCCATTTCCAAAATGACAATCATAACCATCATTGTCCAAACATGAAACACTAATCAAATTCCTCTGTAAAGAGGGAACATAAAGAACATCTCTAAAATTCCTCTGTAAAGAGGGAACATAAATAACATCTCTAAGTAAAAGAGTGAAGCCATCAGCTAGCTCTAATGAAAGATCGCCAACGGTTTCAACTTCAGCTTGAACTTCATTTGCGACTTTAACGCATCTTTCTTTTCTTTGCATATTCCTCGTCAAACGGAATCCCTGCAAATTATTAGCAACATGAACAGTTGCACCTGAATCAATCCACCAAGTAGATTTTGAATATTGTACATACAGGGACTCATTTATGAATGTAATGATGTCCTCACCTTTCTTTGACATAATCATTTTCAAGAAATCGGGACAATCTTTCTTGTAATGTCCCTTTTTCTTGCAATGAAGGCACTGATCTTTCTCCACTGTGAAATTCTGTTGCTGAGGCTTATGCTGAGGCTTTCCTTGCTTTGAAGAGGAATGAATAAAGTTCTTTTTCTTGTAATCCTTCACATAGTTAATGGAACCACCATGTGAGGATTTAATTCTTTCCTCCTCTTGCACACACATAGCTATGCACTTTTCTAAGTCCCATTTCTCGGGCTGCATATTGTAGTTGACAACAAAAGTGTCAAACTCTTTCGGCAAGGAAGCAAAAACCAAATGAATAAGGAACTCATCCTTGAGAGCCAAATCCATTGGTTTGAGCTTGGATGCCAAGTTGCTCATCCTTAGTATATGCTCTCTTATGCCACTGCCACCACCAGAGTACCTTTCTCACAAGTCGCTTAATCACCGTAGCATAAGTCTTTGAAGAGCCAAGAAATTGACTCTTTATTTTCTCAAGGTACTCGTGATGCGGTGTCACACTCTGCGATGGAGCCCACAATTGCGTGCTCAATCGTGTTCTTTATCACGACCAAACATTTCTTGTTGGCGGTGACCCTTTTTATGATCAAGATCATATGACATTTTTATGGGAGCATAGTCCTCTGTCTGCAGTGCGCAAAGATCGACCTCATTGTCACCTCTCACCGGTGCCACAGGTTCTGTGGGACACGGTGTGGTGACTACCCAGTCCACCTCAGTCAAGATGAATGCCAGGTCAATCTTTTTGTTCCATTCACCGTAGTTGTCTCCTTTGAGAACCGGGATATCCCGGATGTACCCCATCAAAGAGTATCCTCTTGAAACCACAATTCATATATAGTGAGAACATTTAAACATATTAACAACAACTGCATGCCTTAGTTTCAACGTTGGTTAAAAATAAAACATACAATTGTTTACACATTAAATCTACATCACCGTTGGGTAGAAATAGAGATAATGTAAAAACTCATCGATTAAAATTATAATACTGTTATTATCAACGTTGGTCAGAAAATAACAATATCATAATATCACAATTATATGCCTTACAATTTTATTTATACATTAAATCTACATCACCGTTGGGCAGAAATAGAAATAATGCATAAAATCATTAATTAAATTATAATACTGTTATTATCGACATTGGTCAGAAAATAACAATATCATAATTCACAACAATGCTCAAAATTAAATTCTCCCGTTGGTTCGAATTTAATTTAAAGAGATGGCTGGGGCGACATACATGACGAGGTTCACCGTGCCGCCACAAACCCCACCAACAAACCCTAATCCGATCTGAGAAGGGGCGCCCAACACGGAAGCTCCATCACGCGTCACGGATCTCCGCTCATCACCGACGAACCAGCGATGGCTGGGTCTTCATCCAACACCACGGACGGTCGGTACTCCTAACCCCTCTCTCTCTCTCATTCTCTCTCGTATCATCAAGAACACAGATATGTCAACAAACACCACTTGTGCATTCATACAGTTTAGATCTTTGATTCAATAAGTGATTAGCCAATGAAAAGGTATAGTTTATAACACGCTTTCCAAATCTTCAAACAGATACAAAATAAATATGTATGACACTGATCCTTAAAAAACAATGAGCAAAACAGACAGATCCATGTAGAGTTTATGTTCTTTGGTGACATAGGCCAAGAGCTAATTGGAAAACCTCCCATGCTATTGGTTGCGACTACCGAAGGGCAAATAGAATATATCCCACCTGAAATCAAAGCAGTTATTGGCCGAAATTACGAAATTATTGTTCAGATGTCAGAAGGATCGCTACAAAGTGATGTTCCAACATTCCATGTGCGATCAATGATAGTCCAGCCAGATGAAAACAGGCTCCTATTGGCAGATAAACCAGAAGCTTCATCGTCGACGCCCACACAAATACAAGCCATTACACATCACGGAGAACAACCTGTTTCTATTCCTTCGGCGCCGCCAGCTGCTACTACCACATGTGCAGGGGCAATTACTCCCTTAATAGCAACATATGTTGATACTTTGTGTCCTAACAGATACTACTACTTTGATGCTATATACCAGGTATATAGCAATATGTTCCTCGATAGCACTTCTTGCTGACACAAACAAAATTGTAACCTAACAGATACTACTACTTTGATGCTATATACCAGGTATATAGCAATATGTTCCTCGATAGCACTTCTTGCTGACACAAACAAAATTGTAACCTAACAGATACTACTATTTCTACCTCACCTCTTGTTTACAGAAAGACTGCGTGCTTTCCTCACACCGAGTAATATATCTCCCTCCCACCTCGCCACCACGATGCCCGAGAGATGATACTACGTTGTATCGATATCGCTGCGATCCTCACTTCCATCGAGCTTATTCTGCCGCCCACACTTATTTTGTTGTACGTAACGCCGCTACCTATGCCATGTCTATGAACAAAACTGCCATTACTAAATAGCGCTCGCTATAGTTAGCCCTATATTAGCTAATCCCGAACATGTTCGCCAGCCCTTCGCTTTGTTCGAATACAAGACATATGCCAATTTCTACACCATCTGTCTACTAACTTGCTCTTCCGAGTCTATTTCGCATTGTGTTTCCCTCTACAATTGTTAATGTCTCTTGCTATTCATCTTGTTTCTCGTACCAACGTTAACGGTCGATCTCGAGTTTGCTCGGATCGATTCCCTTGATGTATACACCATGTTGACAACATTGTACAAAAAAAAAATCATGGTACTTACAGCAAACATAGCATGGACTATTCTCTCCCACTTTCGCGCACACTCAAATCAAAATAGACTAACCCAATTACACCTAAACTTTACACAAAACGCTTATGCCGCATGTAATTAATAACGGTAGGCAAAACACGTGATCACAAAAACATATGTATCTACCTTCAACCAGAACCCATACCACAGACAACACTTTTATATCCATCTAACATCTCATGCCTACCTAAAAATTACCTGCGCTCTTACCATAGTATATATTTGATTCTTACATGATCTTTATATATATACATATATATCTATATATACAAACCTACTAATTCTGCAAATTCCTAAACAACACTGTCAGATACCACCCTATAAAATACGCTTGTTTAGCCAATAAAAGACAGCATTTTCTGTTATCTAAGTTAATATACATACCCTATTATCAAAATAATTCAGCAAAGAAATTAAACACATCGATTATATCAATGACCACAAAAAAACGTAGAAGCTGTCTTTACATGATAATCAACCATTTATATGAACTAATTTGTGTGGCGTATCGCCACGCATATGTACCTATGTTGGAAAGTGATCTGAATTCGGATTCGTGTCCGTGTAGGACTTTTATTTTATTTACTTTCCATGTGGGACTCTATCCCCAATACTATATAAGCACCCCAGTAGTCCATAGGATGAACACGCCCTCAGAGAGTCTCTTCATTGTAATCTCTCCAAAATATAGTGATTTGCCTTCGAACGCCCGTGGTTTTTTCCCGCAAGGGTTTTCCACGTAAAAATTCGTGTCTCTTGTCTCTTTTATTCTGTGCATTATTTGCAACAAGTGGTATCAGAGCACAGGAGTTTTAGAGCTCGAGAAAAAAAAATTCAATCTGGTCGAGTCCGAAGCACATCTGGTGGCGTCGTCGAATCCTTTTCTCAGTCGATCTTCGAGCAGCGCAAATTAGAAAGGGTGCAGTGCGGTGTGCCACACCGAGAGGAAGCCGTCGCGTCGTCCCAGAGCAGATTGGAGGAAGCCATCACCTCCTTGTCTCGGTCGGTGTCTTGAAGCAACAGAGCACAAGCATCGCAGAGCACCAAAGAAGCTCTTTGATCGAAGCAAGGAGCAGTCCCCTCCGCACGGTCACGCAACCCGAGAAGCCTACTCTATTTTGCTTGGTGTCCAGCAAGGAAGCAAAAGTGCAGATCGAGATACACTGCACGACATGCAAAAAGAAGCCAAGGCAATAAAGTAGTCGAGAGAGAAGGTAAATTTTTTCTTCTCAAATCAAAGCCAACACGCAAGCTTCATCTTCAAACAAAAAAAAGAAGCAAGCAATCAACCAGGCCATAAAGGGCACGTCAACCAAGGAAATAAAATAAGGTGTGTTGGCATTATTTTTTCTTGGATATTGCTACCAGCATGCAAGTTTTGGGGCTATTTGTTTGATGAGAATCTCCAAGTGCACTCGAGCGTGCAGTTTTTTGTCGATCGCTAGATTTGTTTTTAAGATTTCATACTAGTAAAATTTTTTGGTTTTCTTCCGCATGGCTACTATGAAATATGATCTTCCGTTGTTGGATCGCGACACGAGATTTTCTCTATGGCAAGTCAAGATGCGGGCTGTTTTATCACAACTTGATTTGGATGATGCTCTTTTGGGGATCGACAAGATGCCAGCAACACTGTCTGCCGATGAGAAGCAACGTAAAGATCGTAAGGCCTTATCCCAAATTCATCTTCATCTATCAAATAATATTCTACAGGGAGGTTATGAAGGAGACATCCGCCGCCGCATTATGGTCGAAGTGGAGCAGATCTGCATGACCAAGGATCTGACCAGTAAGTTGCATTTGAAGCAAAAGCTTTATTCACACAAGATGGCGGAGGGAGCCTCATTGTTGGACCACCTGACAACTTTCAAGGAAGTTGTTTCTGACCTCGAGTCTATGGAGGTAAAATATGATGAAGAAGATTTGGGTCTTATTTTGTTATGCTCTCTGCCTAGTTCATACTCTACTTTTAGAGATACTATTCTATATAGTCGAGATACTCTTACTCTCAGTGAAGTTTATGAAGCTCTGCATGCTAAAAAAAAGATAAAACTTATGGTTCCCGGTGGGAGTTCAAGTACGCATGCAGAAGCTTTGTCTGTCCGCGGCAGGCAATATGAGAAGAGTTCATACGACAATTCATGAGGCAGAAGCAAAAGCAAATTCAGAGGCAGATCTAAATCCAGAAACAGGAAGTCTTGCAGGTATTGCAAGAAAGATGGACAGACATATCCGAGTGCTGGAAGTTGCAGAACAAGGAGAAGAGGAATAATAATTTTAAGAAAGATCAACAAGAAGATGAATCTAGAGCCACCGTTGTCACTAAAGAAGGTTCTGATGGAGATGTTCTCGTTGCCTTTGCCGGAAATTGCAAAGCCGATGATGAATGGATTCTTGATTCAGCCTGCACTTTTCACATGAGCCCGAACCGTGATTGGTTCGTTACCTATGAAGCTACGCCAAGTGGATCTGTATTGATGGGTGATAATACACCATGCAAGGTTGCAGGCATTGGTTCTATCCAGATCAAGATGTTTGATGGCACCATCAGGACTTTGTCAGATGTTCGTCATATTCCAGATTTAAAGAGAAATCTTATCTCATTGAGTACTCTTGATGCTAAAGGGTACAAATATTCCGGTGGAGGTGGAGTTCTAAAAGTCATCAAAGGTTCTCTTGTTGTGATGAAAAGTGATATGAAAGCTGCAAATTTATATCATCTGTAAGGCACTACTATTTCAGGTAATGTTGCTGTTGTTTCAAATAAATCATTTAATTCTGATACTACTAATCTTTGGCATATGCGTCTGGAGCATATGAGCCAAGCTGGGATGACAGAATTATGCAAAAGAGGATTTCTTGATGGTAAAAATATCGATAAGTTGAAGTTTTGTGAACATTGTGTCTTCGGCAAGCAAAAGAGGGTGAAATTCAGCACTGCGACTCACTCTACAAAAGGCATATTGGATTATATTCACTCCGATTTGTGGGGAGAATCCCGCGTTCCATCACTTGGAGGTGCAAGCTATATGTTGACCATTATTGATGATTATTCAAGAAAAGTTTGGGCATACTTCATCAAGCAGAAATCGGATGTATTCAGCACATTCAAGGAGTGGAAGACTATGATCGAGAGGCAAACTGGTAAGCATGTTAAGAAGCTTCGTACTGACAATGGTTTGGAATTTTGTTCAGGAGAATTTGAAGCTTTATGCAAGTCAGAAGGTATTGTGAGACATTACACCGTTCCAGGCACTCCTCAACAAAACGGTGTGGCCGAACGCATGAACAGAACCATCATGGAGAAGGTACGTTGCATGTTATCAAACTCTGGATTATCAAAGAGTTTTTGGGCTGAAGCCGCTTCCACTGCTTGTTATTTGATTAATCGGTCACCAAATTTGGTTATTGATAAGAAGACTCCAATTGAGGTATGGTCTGGCTCTCCAGCAGATTATTCAAATTTAAAAATATTTGGCTGTCCTGTTTATGCTCGTGTCAACAATGGTAAATTAGAACCTAGAGCAGTTAAGTGCATTTTTCTTGGCTATAAAATTGGTGTGAAAGGATATAAGTTGTGGAATCCTGAAACTAAAAAGGTGGTTATTAGTAGAGATGTTACTTTTGATGAGTCTGCTATGTTGCATGATAAACCATCTATTGATGTTCCCATTGAGAAGCAATCAAGCGTGCAGGTGGAGCATATTATTGATTCAGGATCTACACCAGAAATCAACAAGGAAAATACTCTAGAAGTTCCTATTGTTGTGCCACCAACACAACATTCCATTGCAGCTAATAGAGAAAGGAGGAACATTCACCTCCTAAGAGATTTATTGAAGAAGCCAACTTTGCGGCTTATTGTCTAAATATGGCGAAGTAATTGAAGGTACCAGAACCTTCATATTATTGAAGCTATCTCTTCTAGTGATTCAGAAGGTGGATGGTGCCATGCATGATGAGATGGAATCTCTTGACAAGAATGGTACTTGGGAGCTGGTCAAGTTGCCAATTGAGAAGAAACATATTCACTGCAAATGGATTTTCAAGAAAAAGGAAGGCGTTTCACCAACCAAGAGGTTAGGTATAAAGCAAGGTTAGTTGCTAAAGGATACAACAAATTCAGTATTGATTTCACAGATGTCTTTTCTCCTGTTGTGAAGCATAGTTCTATTCGCACTTTGCTTAGTATTGTGGCTATGCATGATTTTGAGCTTGAACAAATGGATGTGAAAACTGCATTCTTACATGGGGAATTAGAAGAAGACATTTATATGGAGCAACCGGAAGGTTTTATCGTTCCCGGAAAGGAGAATTTTGCTTGCAAATTGAGGAAATCCCTTTATGGTTTGAAACTGCCACCTAGACAATGGTATAAGAGATTTGACTCCTTTATGATATCTCAGGATTTTAAAAGATCAAATTATGATAGTTGTGTTTATTTCAAGATTGTTAATGGTTCAGCTATTTATTTGCTCATATATGTTGATGATATGTTGATTGCTGCAAAAGACAAGGCTGGAGTTTCAAAGTTAAAGGCACAATTAAGCAGTGAATTTGAGATGAAAGATCTCGGTGCAGTTAAGAAGATTCTTGGTATGGAAATCATTAGAGACAGAAAACTTGGTAAATTATATCTAAGTCAAAAAGGGTACATTGATAAAGTTCTTCGTCGTTTCAACATGCATGAGGCTAAACCTGTGAGTACTCCCTTAGCAGCATATTTCAAACTTTCCTCAGCATCATGTCCAAAATCTAATGATGAAGTGGAGTACATGTCTAAAGTCCCATATGCGAGTGCAGTTGGTTCACTTATGTATGCCATGGTATGTTGTCGCCCCGATTTATCTCAATCATTAAGTGTGGTTAGTAGATACATGGCTAATCCTGGAAAAGAGCATTGGAAAGCAGTTCAATGGATTTTCAGATATCTGCGGGGCACATCTAATGTTTCTTTACAGTTTGGAAGGATTAAAGATGGACTTGTTGGTTATGTGGATTCTGATTTTGCGGGAGACTTGGATAATAGAAGGTCTCTCACTGGTTATGTGTTCACTGTTGGAGGGTGTGCCGTAAGTTGGAAAGCAAGTTTACAAGCTACCGTTGCCTTGTCTACTACGTGTTTGAGTATATGGCTATCTCTCAAGCTTGCAAAGAAGCTATTTGGTTGAGAGGTTTATTTATCGAGCTTTGTGAAAGTACATCTTGCATTACAATATTTTGTGACACCAAAGTGCTATTTGCCTTACAAAAGATCAAATGTTCCATGAGAGAACAAAGCACATTGATATCGGTATCACTACATTCGAGGTGTCATTACTCAAGGTGATATTAAAGTCCGCAAGATAAGTACTCATGATAATCCAGCTGATATGTTGACAAAGCCAGTTCCTGCATCTAAGTTTGAGCTTTGCTCAGACTTAGTTGGTATTACTCACTAGTCCTTTGGACTTTCGGCGCTCAAGGTGTACATGCTGATTTTGTTGGAGGAGTTCATAATATTCTTCGACTACTGGAGGGAATTCGGCTCAAGGTGGAGATTATTGTTGAAAAGTGATCCGAATTCGGCTCAAGGTGGAGATTGTTGGAAAGTGATCCGAATTCGGATTCGTGTCCATGTAGGACTTTTATTTTATTTACTTTCCATGTGGGACTCTATCCCCAATACTATATAAGCACCCCAGTAGTCCATAGGATGAACACGCCCTCAGAGAGTCTCTCCATTGTAATCTCTCCAAAATATAGTGATTTGCCTTCGAGCGCCCGTGGTTTTTTCCCGCAAGGGTTTTCCACGTAAAAATTCGTGTCTCTTGTCTCTTTTATTCTGTGCATTATTTGCAACAACCTAGTATATAACAATCTGGAGAGAAGGGAGCCCAGGGGGGGGAACATCACCATGAGACGCGGTAGACAAGCACGGACATAGGCGTGGCCTCCTCATTGCCACCGTGGAACCGCGCCTTTGGAATATCTGTCTGCATCAGCCGTTGTTCTAGAAGGTTGCTCGGTTGGGTTAAAATTTGGTTGATTATGGCTAAAATTGTATTGTAACTGATTGAAATTACATTATAATTGATGGTGGCTTATTTGGTGTAATTAATTTTTTAAAAAATCTTTAAAAAATAGATTAGCCCATCACGTATAATACGAACGGATACGAAAAAAGAATCAATAAAAAAGCTCAAGAAAATACCGAAAAGTTAGAAATTAATAAAAATTATTAATAGTGAAAAATAAGTTAGAAAATAAAAAAGTTAAACCCAAATAAGTAGGTCTAGATCTGCCAGGCGCTGTGGGCGTTGCCGTAGTTTGAACCCAAATATATAGCAGCGCCTAGACGGCCGGGCTGCGGCGGAGCTCAGGCGAGCGACGGGGCACCATCATTGGAGCAAAAGATGTCCAGCCCACGCGCACGCTCAGGCTGGCTCTCGATCCGTTGCTCGATTCCATCAATATGCATGCATGGTTTGAGAAATCAAAAACTCGATCCCTTTCCCTTTTTTTTTGCTTGATTGAGATATTGAACCAAGAACACATGCTATCTTCTTGCTCAGGATTTAAACTAATCACAAACTAATAACAATGTTGATGTCTTTCTTGAACCAAGAAAAAATGCAATTGAATTAACAAAAAAGTAGTACAATATTGAATTAAAAAATACTAGTGTTTTTATGATATGATAACTGTTGTATAATACACGGTTTCAACAATAAATTGCTAACAAATCTAGAATTATAGTTGAATTTAACAGCACAATTCCAATAGCATAGATATGACAAGAGCTCAATTAAAATATGAAATTTCCTCAAGTCGTGTAAATAGGATATTATGTTGATCGTTGCAAAGATAAAGTGATAAACAATCTGCAGTATATTTATTTTAAATTAATGAATTGGTGCTCTCATATGTTGGCTACACTTATTATTAAACAAGGCCTCATCGACACAGTGGGTCTAATTACTTCAACAAATAGAGTGGCAATATCGAATAATTGCTAATTTTCACTTATACACTTGACCTCAACTATTAACAGCAGTTCAACTATTATAGTATCAATTGAATTGCAATAATGGAATGAACCAAAGATAATTTAATACTATGGCAAGTGACAGGACATCAAATAATATAATCACTAATTACTCAAAACTAGTAGATTGCTTCTAAACTGTCACTGTTATTTTGATCAGACCATAAAAATCCTCATCGAGCATTGTTTATCCAATATTTAATTGTGTCAAGTGACGCAATACTAGTGATGAAATAAATCAGAGATAAACAAATGAAGATATTCACTAGTATAGCACACTTAACAAATTAAAAAGAGCTATTGAAGCCAACAGAAGTACTCACAACCGAGATAACACGCAAAGCTATCTAGAAGTAACTCAACTAGGCATGTCGAGGATGACGCCAACTCAGAAAACCTATCGCTACCGCTTGAACCGCGGTTATCTGGTGTGGTTCTCGGAGATACAAAGCCTCCTTTATGCACTGATGTTCACCACGAACACAAAGTCGAGGATCAGAGAATGCCACATAAGACACGGAACCAACCGAGATCGGCCGAGCACTCGGATGAACTGAAGGCGCACCCAACACAACCACTAAAGGTTGCAAATCACAATACCTCAACACAACACCACTACAGCACCTCTATCTCACAGGAGAGGCCTCAATGACAGTAAATCGCCTGCACAACTACCGCTTAGGCCTAGCCCTCACCGGCTATGCCCTCTTTGGAGCAATGTTGACACACACGACTGAGGTCAATGGAATAATAGAGCTCCAAGTTGCAGGAGGTGAGGACCAGATCATGCTCACCACCACTATCGTAGCTTACGGAGAAGAGCTCAGTAGCAACCGATCCAGTTGGATCAAAATCAAAGCAATTGATGGAGATGGAAGAAGGTAAAGAATGATAGGGATTTGATCTGCTAAAGAGAGGAGGTTAGGCGGGTATAAGACATTACTACAAAAACGTTGATATTAGACGCCTCATCACAGATGGTTCATAAAAACCGCCTGTATTAAATGCAATTACAGACGGTTCTTATTATGTTTTCTGCCTCACACACTCTTAAAATTTCATAATTTCCCGCTCGAGTTCGAGTAGGATTCCGTTTTGACATACCTTCAGTAAAACGGGTATAACTTTTGCATACGATGTCCGTTTTCGACGTTCTTATATTCGTTGGAAAGCTAACGATGAGTTTGATCCAAAAAAAATAACCAGCTTGTGCTGGTTGCCCTCGAAGACCCCCAAAATCGGCCATCTTTAGCCTTAAATTTGCATCAGAAGTTTTTGATTTTTTGTTTTTACCAAAATTTTCGATCTTTTCTTTGAAATTTGGGGTTTGTCTCAACTGCAAAGTTGTAGATCTCGTCGAAACTTTTCAAATGAATATATATAAATCATGCAGAACTTTGCTATTTCATATTAAGAACCATCTGTGATGCTTTTACCGACGGTTCTGGGTAAGAATTGTCTGTGATAAATTGGTCTCTAACCGCTGGGCCCGTCAATCTTTTCTAACTCAATTCTAATCAATAGAAACCGACCAACCCACACTCCACGGATCGTCCCACCTCTCCCTCCCCTATAAATACTCACCTGAACTCATCCCCTACCCTTTATGCGTTCAAAATCTCTCCAGATTCCTTACTGTCTCCTCAATCGACCTCTTTGTGGTTAGGGCTCTCTCCATTGTTTCTTCTAGTATTTGATTCTGTAACTTTGTGTTGCTACTTTGTGGTGTTTAGGCCTTCCTCCCTCCATTGTTTCTTCCACTTACAGTGAGGCAGCCACCATGAAGGCCTACTCAAGCTGCATCAGGGACGAAAGGCATAGTTTGTGATATTGTAATGGTGGATTGTAATCTTGTGATATTGTAACGGTGGATTGTAATCTTGTGATATTATAATGGTGGATTGTAATATAAATATAATGTTCTCTGCTATGTTTGCTATCGTATTTGCTTGTTTTCAAACGGCATAGCTAATATTTCCTAAGGCTAATTCAAAAATAGAAAAAATTTAGGTATAGAATGAACTATTACAGACGGTTTTATATATAGAAACGTCTGTGATGTGTGAGTATCACAGACGGTTCTCTATATAGAACCGTCTGTGATAGTCTTTTTAACAGACGGTTCTAGTTACAAATCGTATGTATTGTATTTATCACAGACGGCTCACAAACCGTCTGTGATAACATTCGATTATCACTGACCCATAAATTCAGACGATTCAAAAAACCATCTGTAATAACGTTTTTGAACCGTCTGTGATGATAATTTCTGTAGTAGTGAGAGGATGGAGATAAGGGCAGTGCCACCAATGGCTGCGACAAAAATGCCGAAGTCGCCAGAGTGGGGATCAACACTATCCTCATCTCATGTGTGTGGCTGAACCGAACAAGGCTGAAGGCCTTTATTATTGTTATTATTTTAATAATATAAATTGAAAAATTTTCAAAATACCCTCTCATACAACAATAACTAGTTCTTCTACGAATGATCTTTCTTAGAAAATATCTAATTCTCTCAAACACCAAAGTTCTTCTATGTATAACCTTATTGTAAACTGTTGCTTCCTTATTCCTTCTGCTTTGTACACACTGGAAGATCCGCGGGCGGCGGGGGGAGAATCGTGTCCGGCGTCGGCCCGTTCTCCACCTCGAACACGGCCGCCATGCCCATGGCGATGTGGAACTCGAAGTGGCAGTGCATGAACCACGCCCCGGGGTTGTCGGCGACAAACCGGATGGCGGCCCACCCGAGCCTCGGCACCTGCACCGTGTTCCTCAACGGCGGGTCCACGAGGTTGTAGCTCCTCGCGTCCCTCGCCGCGTCGAAGTTGCCGTGGCCCTGCGCGAGCACGAAGAAGTCGTGCCCGTGGAGGTGCATCGGGTTGGAGTCGCTTTGCATCGTCGCCGTGCTCTGGAACACCACCTCCACCGTGGCGTTGTACCGGAACCGCCGAATCAACGTCGCCTTCCGTGTCGGCTCGTACTCCTCGATCTTCCCGCCGGGGACGACCGGTATCAGCGCCGGGTCGGTGAAGTTGAACATCACCGGCGGCCTGCTCGGCAGGTCTTGCACCGGTACGCGGCTGTTCACGGCGTTCATCTTGCCGTGGTATCGCGCTTCGAGCAGCGACGTCTTCTCAGGGAGATGGAAGGAGACGTTGTTCAGGTACGCCACCTCGAAGGACTCTTCGTTTCCTCCCCGCTTGCAGGATGCTCTGTTCCCTCTGCACATGGAGCCCTTGCCGAGGGTGATGAACAGACGCTCGTCGACGGGACCTCGGATCTGAGGCAGCAATGGATGATCAGGCAGGCCGGTCAGGTTGCCATGGAAGTAGAACGTCGTCATGGTGTCATGCTGGTCGGGCATCTTAGGCATGACAGCTTGCTGTCTGCAGCTGCCTGCATCGCTGGGGATATTCTTGTACTGCATCACCCCTCTCGAGATGAACACCGGGATCTGTGGGTCAGGCTTCGGCGGCTGGTTGGCCAGTGCGACCATGTAGTACCGGCACGGCGGGGCGTCGGCGACCATCAGGACGTCCATCGACTCGCCCGGCGCGATCGCGACGATGTCCGTGGTGTACGGTTTGACGTAGTTCGCGTCGGCGCCGACCACCGTGAACTTGTGCCCGGCGACCCTGAAGTAGTACTCAGAGAACAGCACGGCGTTCACTAGCCGGAGCAGGTACGTCTTGCCGGGCTCCACGTCCAGAACGAAGTTTTCTTCCATTACCCCTGCAGACAATCAAGACAGACGTGGCACATCTTTAGCCAGTGAAGCTCAATGTTCAGAAGAACCGACATGTACAAAGGTTCAGATTTTTCAGAAGGATACGCCGTGAACAGTGAGACAACATTTTACCGGAGCAGTTGTAGAGATCCCCGAGCTTTCCGTTGATCGCAGCTGCGGCGGGGTTATCGCTGAATGATCCGCCATCCGAAAAGTTCCTGTCCACTTTCATGAGGTCCCTCTGCCACCATTCAGCTGCAGCAAGCAAGGTTGATTGGAACAGCAAAAGTTCAGAATCAATTCATAACAAATTTCATCGATCCGAGGACTATGCGTTAAAGCAATCGATGCATCTACAGACCTATAATGACAGGAACGTCCACGTCAGGCTTCTGAAACGGGTATGAGCCGGACTTGGGGCGGATGATGATGATGCCGTGCAGAGTTGCTCGGAGGCTGGAGATGTGGGAGTGCCACCAGAGGGTGCCCACCTGGCCGGCGACGTCGAACCGGTAGGTGAAGGTGGTGTTCGGCTGGATCGGGCACTGGGTTACCATGCCGGCTCCGTCGGACCAGCAGGTTAATCGCTGCTTCACGCCGTGCCTGCATCAGAGGAGAAGTAAAAAAGCGAAGTCAGTTTTGATAGCTCAAATATGTAATTTGAGCTTTTGACATATCTCAGGTTCCGACCCACTTTGATTCATCTACGCAATTATTTAAAGTCGTCGGTTTTTGAATGTTTTTTACTTCTTAATTGAATAGGCATAAGGTTTCTTTTCGAAAAAACAAAAAGACTAGGCCGAGCTCCTGCCATTTCAAAAAAAAAATCTTTTACTATGTGTGTTCTTTTTTACTACGGTTAATGTTTTATGACTTATGATTTTTGATCCTAACACGAGCGTTTGTACGAACGAATCAAATACCGATAAGCCACTTTGAAAAGATTGTCACGATAAATGTTTTAAAAAGATTACGAAAAACTGTTCTATTTATTTATTTATGAAAATCATATGCTAAAAAGAGCGGGCAATATTGATATGGAAGGGACCTACCAATGAATTGTTATTCCATAGGGTGACTTGTTGACGACGTGGACAACCACGGTGTCCCCTTCCGTGGCCTCAACCGGTGGGCCGGGGAACTGCCCGTTCACCACGGTGGCCAGCGTGTCGTTGCACAGGTGCCGCATACGCACCTGGCTTACCTGTTGGATCGAACAAATTAATAAGCAAACAATAAGCATGCACTATTATTTCAGACATTAATTCAGTGTTTGCACATTAAGGTTATTAACGTAATAATACTTTGATTTTTTTTTTGCGACAAGTGATAATGCATGTTCTTCGACACTTCATGGATCGCATGCTAAAAATCTGCAAACCAAAGCTTATTATTCACTCTGATTCTAAATACGTGGTGTTTCAGAGTCGAGAACTCGAGAACGTGTCCAGCTAATACACAGTACATTTTACATTGTTACTCTTTTTTTCTTCTAATTATATGAAAGTACAAATCATAAAATATAAGGGGTAAGTTCATTTTTGGCCCTTGAATTCTGAGCGGAGTCCAGTTTTTAGTACGAACTCGAAAATCAATTGTTTCTCACCCCCTAACTTCCAAATCCAAACAAATAATCCCTCATCCAATTCCACCTTGATTGAGAGTGAAAAACAACCGATTTTTTAAGTTCATAATAAAAATTAGACTTCGACCAAAGTTCAATAAATTAATTAAAGAATTAATTTACTAATAGATACCAGTTTTCATCCATGCACCTTTTGAATCATTGATCTACTTTAAATTTTTTATATTCTCCACTTCAAGACTACACTCGGATACAACCCTATATTTTTTCAGGATAATAGTGGCCAATGGCCATGTAGTGAAGCTGTAATAGTGCTATCAACTAGGAGTAGTGGCGATGGACTATATGATTGTGAGAGATGTGTGAGTGGAATGATAAGGAGAGTTTTGATTTTGGAAGGTACGAATTCGGAGGTGATTGGGACTAATCATAGCACTAACTGATTGATGATAAAGGCGCTTCTAGGTAGACTTATATCTATATTATTTAAATATAAATAATTGAGTCCGGGTGAAGCCTTAAAGTGAAGAATGTAAAAAATTTGGAGTAGATCAACCATACAAAAGATGCATGGGTGAAAATTAATACCTGTTAGCAAATTAGTTCTTTAATTAATTTATTAGAAAAAGTCCATTTTTTGCCTTTGAACTCTACTCATAGTCTAATTTTCATCATAAACTCAAAAACGGTTGTTTTACCCCACAACCGGTGTGGAATTAGGAAGGTTATTTGTCCGGATTTAGAAGTTGGGGGGTTGAAAAATAACTGGTTTTCGAGTTCATGGTGAAGATTGAACTCCAATCAGAGTTCAAGGACCAAAAATGAACTTGTTCTAGAAATAATAATATAGAAATACTTTGATAAAAAATCTACAAATACCATGTGCACGTGAAAAATCTACTCGCACCGTTTCCAGGTGAAAATGCTACATATTTTTTTGTGTATATTAGCTATCAAAGTTCTAAAAGTATGATTGTCCGTATTCTCACACCGTATTTTATACGGAAACAGAGGGAGTACGTGGAGTATATATTAATGAACCATGATTGCAAGTGTCTTCCTTTCTCTAAACTACACATCAACGACAAGAGAAGCATGTTCCCTAGAGAGAAAAAAAATGTCAATAATTAAGAAGCAGCTCGTATATACACTCACAACGAACGTGTGCTCGACGACCGCCGCATCGCCGCCGCCGGCCGCCGACAGGGCCACGGCGAAGAAGAAGCAGAAGACAGCTGCCGCCATTGGGAGCATCTTGTTCATGCCGCTTGCCACTGTTTGCTCTGCCATCTTCTCTAGCTTGCTTGTATCAAGGCTGCTTAGTTAACCAAGATCCCAAGGCCTTATATACACCTATGAACAGATGCTACCTCGAACGTTCGTGCATTCTTGTAAGGGAAGACAGTCAAAACAGAGACTTGGTTAGAGGCTGAGTCAACCTGTTGTGTACGTGTGCATTTGACAGACACTGTGCACGACACATGACAGGATGTTTGCATCGGTCGTCGATTCTTGGTTAGTTCCACATGGAGATGGATGTTCGATGATGTTGCACCGTAGATGGCAGATGCCCAATCCAAAGGTTAACCAAGACACTTGAGCAGCTATTTTTGACTTGGCTGCACACCTAGCTAGTTTGATAGTTTCCGATTCCAATTCTGAACTCTCTTTCGTGAGATCAGAAGCTGGAACACAGGAATTTTCACAGGTATTTTTCAGAAACTAGTGCAGTTTCTCTAAAATTAATACGAAATTCATCCATTTCAAACGGGGCCGACCCATGCAGCGGAGGAACGTAGCTAGCTTGTTTGAGTTCAGAATGGCGGTAACATACTAACATGTACTCCATTGTTGTTACAGAAATTATTATGAGCTCCTGTAACCTCTTGGCCACTACTAAGACCTAGGCTCCGGCTTCATCCTTAATGGTGGCGATCAAGAGCGGAGGTCCAATTGCCATTGATCGGAAAATACGGGCATTCTGCTCCTTCCAAATTTACCAAGCAACTAACATCACTAGTGATGTCATAGCCTTCCGCGGTGTTCCAGGCGAGAAAACAACATCCTCCCACCAATCTCGGACCAAGTAGAACGTCCTTCAGGAGGCCAAGTTAATATAGGATCATCGATGGTAATCAAAGAAGGGGTGAATGATTGTGATCTGTTGTAAAATTTTTCCTTCGAAATCTACTGTAACGTGATTTTCAATCTACCAAAATTAAGACAAGGACCAAAAGTAAATAAATAAAACTAAACGTAATGCAGCCATTCAATCTAACGACTAAGCTTAATTAGCACCAACATCTTTGCATGCGTGCACGTAAGAACAACTCAATAGCGATCATCTTTTAGCGCCTGCTTGCATTCACGTAAGAACAACAAAATAGCGATCACCTTTTAGATGCTTTTACAAAACCTATTCTTTTCTTTTTATTACCTCGAAGACGCCGGTGACGGTCTCGGCGGCGGAGCGTGAGGAAGGGGGGCCGTCCGACGTGTTCGCAGGCCTGCGGCCGCCACTCAAAACGAATCTCGATACCTGTATTCGATCGCAGCTTTGCCTTTTTTACTTCCAAAGATCGCGGCCAACACGAAACAGCCGCCGCCGAGCGACGTCACGGCGAGGACTTTTTCAACTCGGTTGCTGCGCCGTTTTTGGTTTCTCTAATCGCTCCTCTTCTGAAAAGTCATGGCTCGCAAGAAGAGTAATCGCCGCTTCCTTTTTCCTCTACAGAAGCCACGGCGCCATATACAGCCGCGAGCCACAATTCATATTTTTCTTTTCACCCGAAAACTCACGGCCAATAAACAGCCGCCCCTATCTCCTCAATATCTAGTTGCTCTCAACTCTTGCGTATTTGTACATAAACATTTTTTTTATATACTCTAGGCCTCTGTTAACCATTCTAAAAATCCTCAATCTACTCCAATACGTCATTAACCTAATACAACTCATCCTGAGCCTTTTCGCCTCAATCAGACTTTTTAGCCCACTACTTTTCAAGGGATCTAAAATCCTTCATAACATAGGTTTTTTTAATTATTTTTATGCTTCCGATTTTTTCAGCTTCTCACGTATCGAAGCCTCCAGGATGGCATTTCTTGTATCTTCTCCACGCATCATCCACCTTTGATCTTCACGTGTCCAAGCATGAGCCTGACCATCTCGTGACTCCCTTGACCGCCTGACCTCGGATCTCCCCATCCTAGTCCTGGTTATCCTCGTCATCGACCACGATCGTCTTCATACCCAACCTGCACATGCAAAGACCGAAGAATATTTTTTCAGCACATATTTGTCCGAACTTGACCAACATCAATCCACACACGCGCAACACACCTCTCATAATTACGCTAAATAGTATTATCAATTATTCATTATCACGAACTGTCAATTATTCATTACATGATCTAACAGTTAATGGAGTCACAAGCAATCAACTGTGCTATAGAAGTCCAAATTCTTTTCATGTACCAGCACCCGACCAACAGATGTATGGCGGATTCCGACTCCTATCTGCAAAGGGGGCACATGAGATGATTAGGCCAAGCACACTTTTCCAGATGGTCCGCGGTCCACAGTCTATTTTGTAAGGCCAACCAGGCAAAGATTTTACATTTCTGTGGCGCCCAATTTTTCTAGGCCAGATGATTCATGGTGGTTTGAACCGTCCCAAAAAACTGTGCTTTGTATGCTGACACGGTTGTGTACATATCGTTGGTAGTTAGTTTTCATGTGATTATGTCGCCGGTTGCCTCGTGTAGGGTAATCACGGACGTGTGTTCCCAAATGGAGATTAGCTCGTGTATGTGCAACGGTGTTATACTATCCATCCATGTTAGGTGATAAAACCAGTTGTTCCCTGTCAAAGGCAATCTGCTTTTTTTTTTCCCTTCTCCATGCTTTGAGGATAGTGGGCGCGATATCATAGAGTATGTTGCCGTTAAACACGAAACTTGTGTGGCGACAACGGCATGATTCAACACTGAGCCAGCTCATGGGAAAATATATGTATTTTTTACAAAAGGACGGCAACACAAGACAAGGCAGAAACTCCTGGAACCTGCGCGGTCAACTAGGTGATGCACGGACAGATCGACCATGTCAACACAGCTGCGGCGCCACGAAGCAACTGACAAGTCAAAGCTCGCGCGTGGTAGCGCCGATAAGTCCAATTAACTGCTAAATATCTTCGTAATCACTTTCACGATGACCTAGTTAATTACATCTGATAGAGCCTCTCGAACGCTGCCACGTACGTCATACGGTCTTTCTTACAATGTCATTACATGTTCTCTTATAAGATAGCTAGTTAATTACATATAAGTTTGATTTAATGCATGTGAGACATATGCGTTGACCACCTGCAGGGTTTGCAAGAGAGGAGAGAGATAGCTAGGTCAATTATGACTTGGCTCTGCACCAAATTAGGGCAAGTGAACCGGTCTTACCTCTCCTACCTGCCCTGTAAGCAGCACGCTCCCACAGGCAGATTTTTCCTGCGCCGATTGCTCAAGAAACGAAAGGATCAAACAACCAGAAGTTGTTTGAACAGGTAGAAATGTTCGTTTGGACATGTTCGCGATCAACCAGAGGTTGCACGGCAGCTCATTTGATTGCACGGTGAGCTAGCTGCCGACGTCAAAGCTGCTGAATTTACCATCGATCAAACGCTGAAATGTATTGCCACAGCTGGGCGCCATTAGTCCAGATGTCATGTGAGACCGGCATGACTTCAGAAAACTCTGAATTAAATGTCCCTAAGCTATAGATGATGAGCCAGAACAAGACTTCAGAAATTAATTAATTATCTCTGGGGCCTCTTAACTTTGACCTGTTTTACCACGACTAAACGTCGACTGATGCATTTTGTTTGGGGCCTCTTAACTTTGACCTATTTTACCACGGCTAAACGTCGACTGATGCATTTTGACAACTTTTTGCTTGGGATCTCGGGTACAATAGTAGTCAAAGCTGTCGAGTTTAATATAAACATTTTTTTTCGTGTGCGCATCTGGCACTACGAGATAAAACACTCAGCTTATCAAATTTATGCTACAGATATATCCTAGAGAGAAATTAAGCAGAGAATTTGTTTAAAAACATAGAGAGAAAAGTATGTATGCCTTTTTCTTCCCCATGCTTTTGGTGTAGATTCAAGTTAACAACAGAAAAAACTACACTTGAAACAGGCTCAAATTAAAGCTCGAGATCATTGTCTGTAACTGAAAGTTCAGAGAAGCAAGCTACAAACGTGCGCTTGGGCCACACACGCCGCTTCCAGGTAATTCACATCCTTGCGTGAGCCGCCGTTGATTTCATACTTTTAACGCCACCGTTGATTTCGTACTTTCACGCACATGCAAAAACGTCCCATCTTTACGGAGACTAAATATCTGGCCTCCGCGATTGTGTGATCTAGTTTTGAGCATAATTTCTAAAGTAAGTCCATGATCGATCGATGTTCTAGATAATCAATCTCATTGATGATGCACTTCTTGACTTGAACGAAGGTCAGGTCATAGGAGTGCTAGCTCTTCCACCCACAAAAACATTGTAGATGGACTCCCATTTAAAGGGTGCTAAAACATTGCACGTGTGATATGAATTTGATGCTGAAAATTTATTGTAGTATAAATTGCCGATCATGCCGGGCACCAACATGTAGAAGCATGCCTGTATGTAACCACAGACATGCATGCACTCAAGGTTAGGCATTCGTTTGTTCTTACGCCACGCTATTGTTGTGCTGATCAAATTTCGGAAAAATCTACCGGAAGAGGAGGAAGAGTCGTGTCCAACGTTGGCCCGTTCTCCACCTCGAATGCTGCTGCCATGCATGCCCATCGACACGTGGAACTATAATGGCAGCGTATGTACCGCACTCCTGTTCATCATGTAAACTTTATAAAATATGTACTAATATAAAAAGTAGGAAAAATGCATTTTTTTTGTCCCTCAACTCTTATCTTTGTTTAATTTCTAACCCTCATTTGCAAAACTAGGTGGAACTCATCAATAAATGTCAAAATCAGTGCAAATTCATCTTTAGGTCAGTTTTATGGGTGATTTTGAGTGACATGGCTGCCACTTGATAGTGGAACCATGTGGGACCCATCCGTAAGGGACAAGGTACATAGAGGGTGAGAAAGAAGACACCTTCTTCCTCACGACGGAATGAAAGGATGACATGCAGTGCCTTGGGCCTCCACAACGCCAACAAGGGAGGGCTGACGTGGGCAAGATAAATACCAAAATGGAATGCTTAGCGCATGGGTAGTTCAATGGTGCTGATGGTTCAGGTGTTTGTGCACCGAAGACAAGGCGGTGAGTGATGGCATAGAGGATGCAACAGGAATTTGAGCACAATGGTGTGATGGCATAGAGGATGCTTAGGGGTAAGGCGGTAGTCAAAGGAGAGCACAATGGTGGGGAGCTCCGATGTGAGCCAGAGGCACCAGGCGTACAAGTTGGGCCAATAGCTGGAGCCAAGGCAGAAGCCACCGCCATGGAAGAATGCCATGATGGGGAGCACCACGTCGCTGGCCACACCAAGGTGGCACAGCTAGTATAGGCGTGCGTTGAGGTCATCATACCCCAGCTCGTACGTGACATCCCTCCACCTTTGGGACATCCACCTTGAATGTTGGCGTTCCAAGAGAGGAGGAATATTGAGAGCAAGAGAGGAGAGATATGATGAAGAGTAGAGGTTGACATGTGGAGTCAAGTGATTATGTGACAACCAATGTGTTAAAATTGATTATGTGGCAGCCAGCATGGCAAATGAATAAGTCTACTTTACATCTTTAAACTCCGTTGGTTGTCTAGATTTCAACCCTTAAGTGCATAACTGGATATCCATTTTATGCCCGTGCAATGCGCACAAGAATCAAGGGGACATGCACCGCACTGGGACAAGCGCGACGCCTCGTCTCACATAAATCAAGAAACCAACTGCCACCACATGTGCATCAGCAACCGTCACCACGCCCGAACTAGCCTCGGGGTCATGCACACCGACCCGATCGGCACCATCTCAACAAGAATTCAAAACGGCAGCTTTCCAATGGGCCTAAGGGATGGAGGGGCCAAGTTGCGCCGGGCATGGTCTTAGTCCACAGAAAGCAAGGCCCCTCAACCATGAGAGGCTACTGTTGGAGAGTGACCCTCACCTTGGCCCAATCGACCCATTGCACTAGTAGGCTAATCGGCCAGCCTATTGGCAAGGACTATAGGCTAGGGTAATGGCATGTGTAATCCTGTAAATGTAGATCCATATAGAGGTATCCATATAACTCTAACGAGACAATGACATATTTACCTCTGTAAGTATAGACCAATGTAGGGATATTTATGTAACAAACCTTCTCGATGCTATAAATACATGCCTTAGGACGCTATAGGAGGTAGAGATCTCTTTTTCAGATAAATCCAGGTAGCATAGGCTTCTATCAAGGTCTCCATGACTTGTAAGGCTTTGAGCAGCCTCTTTGAGGCCTCCCCAGTAGCCCCTCTAGTTTACTGTTTGATCTGTAATCATAACAGTAAAAGAGAAATAGCTAGGTCAATTATGACTTGGCTCTGCACCAAATGGCCCCGCTCGTTTCGGCTTTTTTCGGCTTCTACTTCTAGCTTCTGCTTTTTTCACTATTTAGTATTTCGTCTTTTTCTAAATTTTTTTAGATATTTTATGCTTTTTTGTATTTTCTTTTTTTTCCCGTGTTCCTTTGTATTGTCCCTAATGGGTTAACATGTTTTTTCTATTTTTACATTTTTTTAAAAAATTAATTATGCCTAAAAATTCAAATCAGTTACAGTAAAAAAGCCAGTTATAGTAAAATTTCAGCCAAAAATCAGAAATCATTGCTAAAACAAGCGCCCCCTTAAGACAAGTAAACCGGTTTTTACCTTTCCTACCCACCCAGTAAGCAGCACGCTCCCACAGGCAGATTTTCCTGTGCCGATTGCTCAAGAAATGAAAGGATCAAACACGTAGAAATGCTCATTTGGACATGTTCGCAATCAACCAGAAGTTGCACGGCAGCTCATTTGATTGCACGGTGAGCTAGCTGCCGACGTCAAAGCTGCTGAATTAACCATCGATCAGACGCTGAAATGTATTGTCACAGCCGGCCATTAGTCCAGACGTCATGTAAGACCGGCATGACTTCAGAAACTCTGAATTAAATGTCCCTTAGCTATAGATGATGAGTCTGAACAAGACTTCAGAAGTTAATTATCTTTGGGGCCTCTTAACTTTGACCTATATTACCACTACTAAAAGTCAACTGATGCATTTTGACAACTTTTTGGTTGGGATCTTGGGTACAATAATAGTCATACCAAAGCTGTCGACTTTAATATAAACATTTTTTTTTCGTGTGCGCATTTGGCCCTTCGAGATAAACATTCAGCTCATCAAATTTATGCTACAGATATCTCCTAGAGAGAAATTAAGGAGAGAATTTGTTTAAAAACATAGAGAGAAAAGTATGCATGCCTTTTTCTTCCCCATGCTTTTGGTGTAGATTGAAGTTAAAAACAGAAAAAACTACACTTGAAACAGACTCAAATTACAGTTCGAGATCATTGTCTGTAACTGAAAGTTCAAAGAAGCAAGCTACAAACATACGCTTGGGCCACACACACGCCGCTTTCAGGTAATTCACATCCTTGCGTGAGCCACCGTTGATTTCATACTTTCACGAGAATGCAAAATCGTTCTATCTTTACGAAGACTAAATATCTGGCCTCCGCGATTATGTGGTCTAGTTTTGAGCATAATTTCTAAAGTCCGTCCATGATCGATCGATGTTTCAAGATAATCAATCTAGTTTTGAGCATAATTTCTAAAGTAAGTCCTTGATCGATCTATGTTTCTCTAGATAACCAATCGCAGTGATGTTGCGCTTCTTGACTTGCATGAAGGTCAGAACATAGGAGTACCAGCTCTTCCACCTACAAAACATTGTACATGCACTTTGGCCGCGCTCAACGACGCGTTCAGACACCGCGATGGGCTGAAATTTTACTGTGCAGCTATTCCCATGTACTGTTTATGTTTTGTCTTTATTTAATTTTTTTTGTTTTTTTGGTATTTTTGAGTTTTGTTTTTTTCATGTATTCCTTTGCATCGCCGCTCTAAATTAGCGTGCCATTTTTATTTTTAAATTTTTTAAAATTTAATTATACCCAATAAGCTAACTCATTACTGATGTTTTTCAACCACTACAATGTTTTTTCAGCAAAGCTAAAACCATCGCTATTCGATCACCCTTTTGTCTGGTTCTCTCCATTCAAAGAGCATTTTGTGCATGATTGGAGCAGCATACCTCTGGGTATGCTGAAGAAGAGGATTCTCTGCAGAGGTAGGTCTTACAAATTTTAAGATCAAACTCGATTGTATTCAAATTCTATATGTAACTACAGACATGCATGCACTCAAGGTTAGGCATTCGTTTATTGTTACACACATTCAGTACCAAGCTGCAAGGAATTATTCGTACGCCACGCTATTGTTCTCCTGTTCCAAACATTCCAAACTCGATTGCGTTTAAAAGATATAAAGACTGACATTCCAAACATTACACGTGTGAATGAATTTTAAGACCTTCCAAATTTTAAGATCCTGTGTAGCGAAAGGAACCGTGCTCAAACATTACACGTGTGATTGAATTTGATGCTGAAATTTTATTAGAGAATAAATTGCCGATCATGCCCGTTAGATAGGGCACAAACGGTGTACAACTATGCATGCATTTCTATATGTAACTACAGACATGCATGCACTCAAGGTTAGATATTCGTTTCTTGTTACACACGTTCAATTCCTAGCTGCAAGGAATTATTCGTACGCCACGCTATTATTCTGCTGATCACATTTCGGAAAATCTGCCGGTGGTGGAGGAAGAGTCGTGTCCAACGTTGGCCCGTTCTCCACCTCGAATGCTGCCGTCATGCCCATCGACACGTGGAACTCGTAGTGGCAGTGTATGTACCATACTCCTGTTCATCATGTATACTTATAAAATCTATAATAATATAAAAACTAGAAAAAAGTATATTTTTTACCCTAACTCTTGCCTTAGTTTAATTTTTGTCCCTTATTTATAAAATTGGATAGAATATGTTACCCAAATGTCAAAATCAGTGCAGATTACATCAATAGGTCAGTTTCGTGGGTGGTTTTGAGTGACGTGGTTGCCCGTTGGCACCAAACCTATGTGGGACCCATTTGTAAGTGATAAGTGACAGAGAGGGACAGAAAGAAGACATCTTTTTCCTCAAGACAGAATGAAAGGACAACATACAACGCCTCATGCCTCCACAGAGGCAATGGGGGAGGGCCGACATGGGCAAGATAAATACCAAAATGGAATGCTTAGCATATGGATAGTTCATAGTTCAATGGTGCTCGTGGTTCAGGTGTTTGTGCACCGAAGACAAGGCGGCAAAAGACATGGTAACGATGGTAGTTTGGGTGCTCATGGGTGTGACGGCACGGTGGATGCAACCGGAATTTGAACGTATCAAAATGTAGAACTCGATGAGAGGATTCTCGGGTATGAGTTAATTAGCCAGAGACTCACCGGAAATGATGAATAGCGACTACAAAATCTAAACAAAAATGAGGGAGAAGAAACCCGATTGCCAGCCACCCTAAGCAAAATAATCAAATTAACTTAGGGGTTTAAGGAGTGAGGGGTGGAATACGATATGATGTGGACAGATGTCAAAAGTAGCTCATCGGATTGATAGATTGACTCGACGTGTTCTCAGGCAGACTCCTGACGAAGCTCAAGAAGATGCCACCAGCCTCATCGTCTTGGTCGATGATGTTGCCGTTAGCCATAAAGACCGTGAGCTCCCACCCCATGAAGGAGCAAGGGGCGGTGATGGACTAGAGTTGGTGAGCCATGTGTCTGCCACAGCGCTCACCCATAGCCAGTAGGTGGTGCTCGAGGGTAAAGCGGTAGTCAAAGGAGAGCACGATGGTGAGGGGCTTAGAGGTGAGGTGGAGGCACCGGATGTGGAAGTAGGGCCAGCGGCTGGAGTCGAGGTAGAAGCCACAGCCACGGAAGTGCGGGGTTAAGACACTGTGGCTTGGCCTGCTTAAACACATTGTTGTGCGAGTGTGTGCGCACACAGTGCGGGGCAGAGCACAGTGAAGTGAGCGATGCGGTGCAAGCCTGTTTTTTTACTGCGGCTTTTGGTTTTTGATTGAAAATTTTGAATTTTAGCTGTTTGCGATAGAGATTACGGAGAGAGATATTCGCTTGCGATTTTGGATGATATAGATATTGGGTTTTTAACGTATACTACAATTAACTTGTACACTCTATCTTAAAAAATATTTCATTTGAAAGTTAGGTACTGCAATAAAAACCAAAAATCGTTCTGAAAAACTGAAAAGAATAGACCCGCAGATCAGTGCACGGTATGACGCAGCGGGGGCGCAGTGGTGAGGACGGGGCGCGGTAGGGAGTGCCGGCGGCGAGGCCGAGATGCGGACGCAGGCATAGGGTGGCGAGGCCGGGATGCAGTCGGGCATGCAGGCGCATGGCGCGGGCTTGAACGACAAGGACGGCTCAGTGCGGGCGGCAGCATGCCCACAGTGTCGGCGCTCGGGCGAACGTGGCGGGACCGGCGGTGATGAAGCTGGCGGGTGGCAGACGACACAGTTCTGTCAGGGCAAGGGCGCAAGAGACAAGGCACATGTGGGCAAGGGCGCGATGGCGCAGGCTAGGCGCTGTCATTGGCGTTATAGGTATAGTTACAGGGCGGGTTAGTCTTTTTTAAAAAATCTGATTAAAAAACATCCCTTTATTTTAACTTTAGCTTTTTAACTTTTAAATTGAAGAAAAAGTCTAAACAAATAAGGGAGTTTCTAGGAAACTCAAGTATTTTTTGTGATTTAGAGCGCTTATATTTTGTTGAAGGGATTGTATGTGGAAAAAATATGAATGCTCTGAGTGAAAAAACAATCAGTTTTTGTAGAGAGGGTGTATAAGGGATTCGAGTATTTTTTTTATAAGTCAAAACACTCATATTTTCTTTTAAAGAAGTATGTGCAAAAACAATCTGAGTACTTACAACCTAAAACACTTGAGACCCAACAGATAATAGCTGCTTCTCGCGTTGATCAGAAAGGTAGGTTCACATTTTAGCACGGTAAGGACATGCATACCTGTTCATCTATTGATTGTGTGGATTGCGTTACTGTTCATCTACTTTTCCATCGATTTTTTAACATAGTATCAGCACGAAGCTCTACAAGATGCACAGTATACAAATCGTAAACCAATCTATTATGCATTGTTGTTCATGTTTCAATCTAGATTGATTTTATATTATCTAGCAATGTCATATTTAGATCAATCTTGTGGTTATTATTTCTAACAGTAGATTGATCTGTAATTTGTGGTTTAGATCTAAAATCTAGCAGGTTATTCATGTTCTAGATTGGACTTAAAAATATATTAGAATCGGTTTTGGTCGATGCACAAAACAAGAAATCAAAATCACAACCAACCCTCGGCAATATGCCTTCAGCGCTAGCGCCTAAAGCCACCAGCCTACGTGCCCAACGCAAGAAACCGCCGACCGCCATCTGAGATAGCGCTGAGCCACCAACTGCAGGAGACCACCGCAACTGAATCCCGGCAATGCCACACTTGACCTCGGTCGGCCCAAAACCAACGGCCCGAAACCACCGCCACCGGCGCTTGAAGCCGCCGCCGCCGGCCTCTCCTGCGCCACCCGAGCTCGCGCCGCTATATCGTCGCTCGAGGCCGAACCTCAGCGCTGCCAACTGCGGCCGAACCCAGCACGTGATGGATGTGGTCCAAGGATCACTCTATCTCACCAACTGTGTCGCTCGGGTGGAGAAGAAGGAAACGGCAAGTCACTGCTGAGAACTCTAAATACTGGGACAAAAGTTCAGAGATACTATTATCCTTACGATGAACAGAAGAACGGCAATACAACGTTCTCAGGAACTGAGCCTTTTCAGTTAAATAAAACAGCACGATTACATGGAATTTAAACCTTACGAGAAAGTACTAACTACTCCCTAACTGAACTCCTGAAAACTCTCCATGATGGACTTGATCCGATCAACTCGTTATTGCAGATCTGGACTATTTCTTCCAACTGACTGGGTGCTGCCGAAGCTTTAGGAAGAAACTCCGAGTCTTCAAGTTGCCTCGTGCTGAGTTCGGCTTCCGACAAAACTGAGTCTTCTTGCAACGGCTTGATTATTTCCAACAGCACCGTCACCCTCCGGCGCTCAAAGACGCCGCTTGACACCAAACCCAGCGCTGTCGTGCAGTGCCCAAAGGGCGCCCAGAGGTCCCGCTGCCGCGCGCTCGCTTGCCGACGCCGGCCGCCGTGCCCTGAAGTTGCCAGTTGATGTACCCTGCGCCAAATGCCGCCCTCACCCGTAGCGCTCAGAGTTGCCGCCGTATCTGCCACTCCAGGCCCGAAGCCATCGCCAACTGAATGGCAGATCCCCATGTCGGCCACCGCCCGAAGACTCCGGCGCCCGGCCGAAACTCGCTCGCCGCTCGATTGGCCGCCACCTGGCCCCACGGGCCGCCTCCGCTCCTTGCGCCAACGCACGACCAACCTCGACCTCTACATCACGACGGCCACCAGCTACCACTGAGCCCGTCGCTCAATTTTTCCCCCCTCAACCGTCTTGCGCCGGCCATCCGCCTACATAGATGTATACAAGGCCTTGTATACATCTATGTACTTGTATACATCTATGTACAGATGCTAGCTCGTACGTTCGTGCATTCGTGTAAGGAAAGACTTACAGTCAAGACAGGCATTTGGTCAGAGGCTGAGTCAATCACTTTTGTATGTGGTTGCATTTGACAGACACTGTGCACGATACATGACAGGCTTAATTAATTCCACATGGAGATGGATGTTCGATGTTGCATGGACCATAGATGTTAGATGCCGGATCCAAAGATTAACCAAAATTCTTGAGCAGCTAGCTTTGACTTGGTTGCACACCTTGCTAGTTCGATAGTTTCCGATTCCAATTCTAAACTCTCTTTCATGAATTCGGAAGGTCCTGATTGGAACGCAAAAAAATTCACAGAAACTTTTCAAAAACTAGTGCAATTTCTCTAAAATTCATACGAAATTCATCCATTTCAAACGGGGCCGACCCATGCAGCGGAGGAACGTAGCTAGGTTGTGTGAGTTCAGAATGGCGGTAACATGTACTCCACTGGTCAAACTTGACTCGAGTGAGGGGACAACGACATGATTCATGACTGAGCCAGCTCATGGGAAAACACGTGTGTTTTACAAAAAGGGCTGCATCACAAGACAAACAGGCAGAAACACTTCTGGAATCTGCGAGGTCAACTAGGTGATGCACAGACAGATCGACCACGTAAACACAGCTGCGGCGCAACGAAGCAACTGACAAGTCAAAGCACGCACGTGATAGCGCCGATACATCCGGGACTAATTAGCTGCTAATTATCTTCGTAATCACTTTCACGATGACCTAGGTAATTCCATCTGATAGAGCTTATCGAACGATGCCATGCCGTTAGAATTTTTTTAAAACAATCTAGTTTTTATTATACATTACAGTAATATACGTCTATTTTTTTAGGAAAATTTAGATATATACCACTACAAAGTGATCACTTTAGAGAAATACCACTGCAAAGTTTTATCTCACAAAAATGCCACTCCAAAGTCACTATGTTCACAAAAATACCACTCTTATCCATATTTCCCAACATAAGACCGTTACCCTTGTCTTCTTCACAAAAATACCAGCGGTGGCAGCGCCGCTGAACCCGGCCTACACGCAGGAGGAGTTCGAGTTCTACCTCTCCGACTCCAAGCCGATCGTCCTCATCACCAACGCCGAGGGCAACGTCGCGGCTCAGGCGGCCGCCGCCGAGCTCGGCCTCGCCCACGCCACCGCGAGCCTCAAGGACACCGCAGGCCCAGTCCACCTCGCGGGACTCCCGGACGCACACTCCGCCATCCAAGATCATTCGGTCTTCTCCAACGACCCATCCGACGTGGCTCTATTCCTGCACACCTCCGGCACGATGAGCCGCCCCAAGGGGGTGCCCCTCACGCAGCGCAACCTCGCGGCATCCGTCCGAACATCCGCGGCGTGTACGCCTCGCCGAGACGGGCGCCACGGTGATCGTGCTCCCGCTCTTCCACATGCACGGCCTCCTCTGCGGGATCTCGGCTCCTGGCGTCGGGCGCCTCATCACGCTCCCGCGCCGGCGCTTCTCGCGTCCACCTTACGGGCCGACATGCGCGCGGCGGGCGCCACGTGGTACACCGCGTGCCCACCATCCACCGGATCATCATCGACCGCCACGCGATTAAGCGGAGGCGCAGCACCCCTCCGCTTCATCCGTAGCCGCAGGCGCGTCCGGCGCCGCCATCCTTGAGAAGCCGAGGCGGTGTTAGCGCGCCGGTCTTTGAGGCATACGCGATGACGGAGGCGTCCCACCGATGACATCGAATCGGCCGCCGCAGACGGGCGCGAAGCCCGGTCGGCGGCGGGCGGGGGAGATGGCGATCTGGGACGAGGAGGGCAACCGGGCCCGGGAAGGCCGGCGAGGTATGCGTGAGGGGGCGAACGTGACGCAGGATACAAGAACAACCCGAGGCGAACGAGTCGAGTTCGGTTCGGGGTGGTTCCACACGCGACATCGGCGTGGTGGACGAGGAGGGTACTGCGCCTGGTGGGGCGCATCAAGGAGCTCATCAACCGCGGTGGCGAATTTTTGTGAAGAAGACAAGGGTAATATGGTCTTATGTTGGGAAATATAGATAAGAATGGTATTTTTGTTAACATAGTGACTCTAGAGTGGCATTTTTGTGAGATGAAATTTTGCAATGGTATTTCTCTAAAGTGATCATTTTGTAGTGGCATATATCTAAATTTTCCTTTTTTTATTTTAACTAATAATTTTCTGTAACTCCACCGTTGAGCGAGTTGGTCTAATCGTCCAATGATTGCGCACATAAGCATCCAAGTTACCTACCGGTTGAAAGAATAGGCCTAACGCCTACTATTGAGCGACTAGTTCTAGTCACTCAACGGTGGAGTGACACATAGACAAGTTTTGTATCAGTTGAGCGGTTTAAAATAATAATATTATTATTTTATTAATCCAATGGAAATAATTGTGAAAGAATAGATGGCAATTTTTATGGGTAATACATTTAGCAAATCTTATTTATAGGTTGTTATTTTTTTAGAAATAAAAGGACAGACAAGGTAGGTTGATTCATTTGTGATTTTCGTAGATTCTCAATGGTGCGAAATCTGTTAAACTCTCAATAACATTTTGTGATTGTTATATCTTGTAGTAATGCGATAAATTTTTAAAGAATTTTGTGAGTATGATTGAGGTAGCAATGATTCGTAAGTAGGAAGGTAAGTGATATTGCAATATAAGAGAATTTGTACACGAAGAACTTTACATAAATGGCGTAGCGATAGCAACATGACAGTTGATCCGACAAGGAGGTTACATGGCCCGCTAGCTAACGAATCAAGAACGGTACAGTATGGTTTTAGAGAATTAGAAATACATTGGATATTTGAACAAAGAGGGTCAAACTACTGTGTGTAACATGGCCATTTGCTCTTGCAGGCCAGCTCAGCGTTGTACTACTCGCCTTGCGCATTAACTTTCACCGCTATAGCCCTCTTCCGTGCCCCCTTGGCCTCCCGTCACCTGGCATGCTCGCGCTTTTGCTCCTTGTGCAGCCTCCCTGCCCCTTGTTCTCCTCTATTTCAACCAGCAGCTCTTCGAGGCGCCTTTCATGGCCCTTGAAGTCCTCCCTGGACCACCTCTTTCATGACAGCAGCATCCACATATCATAGGGGTGAATCTTGTCATCGATCCACTGGCTAAAGTCGCATAGGCATGGCGAAGACTGCAGTGAGAAGATAGACGTGGTTATGACGTAACAAGAAGCAAAATAGTGGTGTGCCCTGAAATACGATTTCATTACTGGTTGCCTGTGGCTTGACATATCGAGCCTACAGTCGAGGTAGTCCGCGCATTAGTTTGGGCAGCACCAATAGGGTTGTCCAATGGTCTACTCGTTGGTTGATTTGACACACAGGCGTCCCAACACCAGCAAAGGGGTGGCACCACCCCTGTTGGGGGCCCTTCCAGAGGGCATTCAACAGGCATAGGAGGGTGGCGTGGCTCGATTCAGAATTGTTGGGCGTACTGCGAGGCAACCTCCTTAGATCAATGAGCTTTGGAGGTAGCTGTTGAGGAGGTGAGTGGTGTGTGTAAGGCCACTGACTAAACACCTTATAGCGAGTGGCGGTCTACTAGGGAGCTTCCCAGTCCTTCAAGAGCTCGTGGATGTGCTTCTATTCATTCTCCTTGTCTATGTTATCTAGGTAGTGTTTTTGGTGAGGAATTCATGATCGAGTAGAGTTATATTTATAACCAGGAACGGACACAGCTGTAGCGGCTCCATTGCGATGAGGTACGAATGTGTTTTCGCATTCGTGCTCTGCGCCCTTCGAGGAGGAATCTTACAACAGTCAAGTTGATCTCTTCGTACTTTGTAGAGCAAGGTCACGCTCTAGTTTGCAGAGAGTGATCACGTCCTGCTTTGTAGAGTGAGGTCACATCCTATTTTGCAAAGCGAGGTCACATTTTGCTTTGTAGAGATAGGTAACGACGATGTATTAACACTGCAAATCAAGTTAAAGTTTGCAATTATGATATAATTGTTCCACACTACGTACAAGTAAAGTATTGACTGAAGTACAAGTTATAATATGATAGCATTTCTAATCTTAGTACAACTACACACACAACAAGAAGTGGTGCTGCACTTCACACCGATATTTCTACTTGTCGGTAGGTGCCTTACAACTTCTCGTAGTGTGACCTTCCTGGCCACAACAGACGCAATGTCTACCCACCGCTCTAGGTTCCCCTTCGTCCATATCATTCCTAATGGTACTCCCACAATAATTCATACTCGTCGTACACAGCAAAACCCTCAAATATCCACCCTATTCCATCCCTACAGGATGAGACCGCAGCCCTCATAGGAAGAGTCATCGCCATCTTCTTCTAAAGCTTTCTCCTCGATTAGATTGTCAGGTCATCGATCTCCATCTGATGCACTATGCTATCGACATACTCCCCTACGTCCACCTATCCAGTGGCTCAGCGTGCGGTGTGCGATATTTCTGTTCTGCCTTCACAACATCGATCACTGCATCCTCTTCATGAACCACGTGTTGCGCGCCCGAGCTGCTCCCATCAACTGGACGATAGCCATCAGTAGGGCCTCGTGCGACTCCCTTCGGATATGCTTGCACAAGTAGCACACACTCGTACCCACGTTGTCGACAGACTTCTACAAAGCCCTTTCATGCAACTGTGCACATTAGTCTCCTCAACTCCTACAGAATGTGTATGGCAGACCGACTCTAAAGCCCTTGTAGGATAACACTGTACATCTTAGGGTCTAAGGCAAAGCTGCATGTGAGTTAGTATAGGACATCTCCAATTAGAGTATTTTTCGCGTCTAGGTGTACCAAACTGACTTGCGAAAAACCACTCAGATCAACACCGTATAGACCTTCACTAATTGTACCAACACTGTAATGCACTTTTAATCTTGTTGGCTCGGACATGACTGATTTCTCACTGCAAATATTGCCATTTGTCAATATACATTCACTAAATACATGCTAAACCAATAAGTAGCGACACGTTGCCTACATTTGAATGAGAACAAGAACAAATGAGACTATTACCTTTAGGCGAAGATCTTCTCTCTTTATCAACAAGTTTCATTTATCTTTCTCTCTTGCCTCATGAGCTCCTCTCCTTTTCTTCTCTTCCTCTCCCGAGCTCCTCTGCTTCCCCCTTCCTCATTCTCTCTTCTCTCCTTCCTCCTCTCACGACCTTCTCCCCTCTTCACCTCCCCTCTTCTTCTCTTCCTCTTCTTTTCTCCTCTCCCAAGCTCTTCTTGTTCTCTGTCAAGAGAAATAGTGAAAAAGACCGTGAGAGGGTCGGATGTACCTTTTTTAGATGTAGCCCTTCCGTCACCAAATAGTTGAGTGATTAGTGGCTAAGTCGCCCAATGGTTGAGCAACTACGGGCTAAGTTGCTCATCCGTTGAGCGATTAGTAGTCAAAGGGACTAGCCATTTAATCGATGGGCAACTTGGACGCTTGGCACGCAACCATTGGGCTACTCGTCCAAGTCACTCAACGGTGGAACAGCAGAGGATTATTAGTGTAAAATAAAAAACAGAGGTATATTACTGTAATTTAAAATAAAAAAGATTATTTAAAAAATCCATATCGTTATCTGTTTAATTCATGTGTGAGACATATGTGTTAACCACCTATAGGGTTTGTAAGAAATAGTTCGGTCAATTATGACTTGGCTCTGCACCAAATTAAGACAAGTGAACCGGTTTTACCTTTCCTACCAGCCCAGCGTATTTGGGAAAAGAGCATTTTGTGCATGGTAAGAGCAGCATTCGTCTGGGTATGCTGAAGAAGAGGATCCTCGGTAGAGGTAGGTCTTACAAAATTTTAAGACCAAACTCGATTACATTTAAAAGATATAAAGATTGACGTGTAGCGAAAGGAACCGTGCTCAAACATTACACGTATGATTGAATTTGATGCTGAAATTTTATTGTAGAATAAATTGCCGATCATGCCATTAGATAGGGCACAAACGGTGTACAACTATGCACGTCTATATGTATCCACAGACATGCATGCACTCGAGGTTAGGCATTCGTTTATTGCTACACACATTCAATTCCAAGCTGCAAGGAATTATTCGTACACCACGCTATTGTTCTGCTGATCGCATTTCGGAAAATCTGCCGGAGGCGGAGGAAGAGTCATGTCCAACGTTGGCCCGTTCTCCACTTCGAATGCTGCCGCCATGCCCATGGACACGTGGAACTCGTAATGGCAGTGCATGTACCACACTCCTGTTCATCATGTATACTTATGAAATCTATACTAACATAAAAAGTAGAAAAAGCATATTTTTTTTATCTCTCAACTCGTTTGAGTTTAATTTTTGTCCCTTATAAAACAGGGTAGAACCCGCCTCCCAAATATCAAAATCAATGTAAATTACATCTTTATACCAGTTCAGTTGCGATGGGTGCAGGGAGGATGGCGGCGACCAGATAGATCTTGTAGGTGGCGACTGAATAGAGCTCATGGATGGCCTAGGGAAGGCAACGTTGGGCGCAGGGAGGAGTACGGCATCGGCTGCAATGGGCGTGGAGAGGATGATGACGGCACACAGGGGGTAGGATGATTGGGAAGAGAAATGAGGAGGGGGAAGGGAAATGAGGAGGGGGTGAGTGATTTTGGAGTTTATATGTGATGGATTTGGGTGGATAATTTAAGTGAAATCTAGTATCATTTGACAAATCCTAAACCGTAAGAGCCAAAAAAAGCACCTCTTAGTTGGTTTTTGGAGTCAGGTATAGTTATAGGGCAGCTTAGACTTTTTTAAAAATCTAATTAAAAATTATTTCTTTGTCTTGGCTTTGATTTTTTTTGAACTATTTTAAGTTGAAGAAAGCCTAAACAAATAAGGCCTGCTTCTCATGTTGATCAGAAAGCTCACATTTTAGCACGGAAAGGTCATGCATACCTGGATTGTCTGTGACGAAACGGATGGCGGCCCACCCAAGTCTCGGGACAAGGACGGTGTTCCTTAGCGGTGGATCCACCAAGTTGTACCTCTCCACATCCTTCTCTGCGTCATAGTTTCCGAGCCCCTACGCGAGCACGAAGAAGTCGTGGCCATGGAGGTGCATGGGGTTGGAGTCGCTCTGCCGCAGCGCCATGCTCTGGAACACGATCTCCACCGAGATGTTGTACTGGAACCTCCTCGCTGTCGTCGCCTTCCGCGTCGGCTCGAGCCGCTCCTCCTTAGGGCCCGGCGGTATCATCGCCGGGTCGGTGAAGTTGAACGTCCTCGGTGGCCGATCAGGAAGTTCTTGCAGCGTCTCCACGCTGCTCATCTTGTTGTTGTAGTGTGCTTCAAGTAATGGCGTCGTTGCAGGGAGCTGGAAGGAGACGTTGTTCATCGTCGCTACGATGATTGATTCGTTTCTTACGGTACTCCTATCATAGGATGATGATGATGATCTGTACTGGCCTCCTGATCTGCGGATGGATCCCAGGCCGAGGGCAATGAACAAGTGCTCGTCAACATTGACCAGGAATGGCGGCAGCCGTGGGTGAGGCAGGCTGGTCAGGTTGCCATGGAAGTAGAAAGATGTGATTGTGTCATGCTGGTCAGGCATTTCAGGCGCCATTGGAACAGTACTCGATGGAGCTTCTCCTTTGCTTGGATTGTACTGTACAACGCCTCTCGAGATGAACATTGGGATCTGGGGGTCGGGCTCTGGCGGCTGGTTGGCTAGGCTGACCATGTAGTACCTGTCGGGAGGTGCGTTGGCGACCACTAGAGCATCAACCGTCTGGCCTGGCGCGATCGCGACGATGTCCGCGGTGTACGGTTTGACGTAGTTTGCGTCGGCGGCGACCACCGTGAACGTGTGCCCAGCGATCTTGAAGTAGTACTCCGAGAAGAGCGCAGCGTTCACTATTCGTAACAGATATGTCTTGCCATACTCCATGTTCAGAATGTAGTTGTCTTCCAAGGCCCCTGTACAAGTGAACTTGTATAGTTAATTTGGAGATGTGTAGAAGATGTGTAGAAAAGTTAGAACAGAATGCAGACCATTAGTTGATTTGGAGCACATATGTTAGATAATGAATAATTGACAACGTTGGGTGTGCTATTGTTGAAAATGTAGATAATATTTTAATTACAAGTTTTATTAGGAGACAAATACAATAAACTAATGATGCAAAACGCATAACTAATAGCAGGCTACTCATTATATTTCAGCAAAGAAAACAGAAAAATATTACAATATCAAAGTCAAAGTGTGGCATGAACTCCACCTTATAAATTGGTCCTGCACCTTGCCTTAGCAATATGGTACTAAAACCTTGCATGATTTGGAATTAAGAAAATGTACCTCACTCTATGGGCATATTTCTAGCAGCTATTACTTGTGATGTGTCGCGTATACGTAGACTAATATCGGTTAAGTTGGGAAAACTTATACCGAGAAAAATATTCTTTGTTCTTTGAATATGTAGGTTTAGCATAGAGACAATTGTCGTCATCGATAGACTAAGGGGGTGATCGTTTTAGCGATGGCTTCTGGCTTTTGGCTGAAATTTCATCAGAAATGTTTTTTTATCAGAATCGAGTTAGTTTTTGGGCATAATTAAATTTAAAAAATGTAAAAATTAAAAATATGTTAGCCCATCACGGACAATGCAAAGGAACACGGAAAAAGAAAAATGCAAAAAGCTCAAAATCTAAAACAATTCAGAAAAGACAAATTCTTGAATAGTGAAAAAGTCAAACTAGAAGTCAAGTGAAAAAAATTCAAACGAAGGGCCTAAGACTTGAATAGGAAGATACGAGGTTTAGATGATCAAGAATGTCACAAGATGATATGACCCATGATTGGATGATGCGCGAAAAAACTACGGAGGTATAATTCTGAAGGTTGTGACACGTAACGAATTAGTATTTTAGATAACCGTGTTCAAGGATGTCACACGCAGCGTTCTTGATCGCGGCGTCGACGTTTGTCTTCTTTCCTCGATCCGCGCGATCGTCACAGCAAGCGCGGTCCATTCATCCATCGTTTGGTCCGGAGAGAGAAGGCTTACAGAGCTCACCGCCAACGACTGAGGATGTTGACCATTGCTTCGTCGGCTGTGCATGTCCTAGTGCAAGGTTCACCACCACTTGTCGCTGGAGGGATGCGCTTGATGCTGTTGGAGCCCATGGACCTTGCATCTCAATACTTCAATATTTAGTATCTAACCATGCATCTCAAAAAAATACTATCCTGTCTTTTTTGTTTTGCCTTTTTTTCCCTATTAGGCTGTTAGCAGATTGAAAAATTAAAAGATAGCATATTGTGAGGAAAAAGGTTCCACTACACATTACAATTATTTGTCCTCTCTGATTACTATCGATAATTTTACAAAATAATAGTCCAAAAATATATTTTTTTCTAAGAACACGCAAAACACTTTCGCATCTTCGCATCAATACCAAAAATGGTATTTGTAGTTGCAGTAATACTTACTGACAATATATTACCTGAACAGTTGTAGAGATCACCAAGCTTCCCATTGATTGTGGTTGCAGCGGGGTTGTCATCAAAGTTACCACTCACCATGTTCCTGTCTAACTGAACAAGGTCCATCTCCCACCATTCACCTGCAATAAAGAGTTCTATTAGTCTAAGGACAACTTTCAGAATTCTACTGTCACAATGGTTATGTCTCTGAATCATAATATGCTATAACAAACTTGCAATACAATCGATCAAAAACAATACTCGACATCAAGGTCCAAGTTTGCATTCATCCTTAGACGATCATCCTTTTTCTAATTTGTCCAAGGGCAGTCTCATCAAGCATGGACTTTGTCAATGGATCAGTTCGAGTTCTGGGATACAAAAGCAAACCTATAACAATCGGGATCTCCTTCTCAGGCTTAGGAAATGGATATGAACTGGCCCCAAGTCTTGGCTTGATGACGAAGGCGCCATGAAGAGTTGCTCGGAGGCAGGCGACGTGGGAGTGCCACCACAGCGTCCCCTCCTGGCCGGCGACATCGAATCGATAGGTGAAGTTGTTGTTTGGTTGGATGGGGCACTGGGTTATCATCCCCACTCCATCGGTGTGAGGCCCCCACGTCACTATCCCTCGGATAATTACGTGTGGCATACGGATTACTATTTACCTGATCAGTAAAATACTGCTCCGGCAAATAATAAGCCTTTACCAGAGTAGCGCAGCAGAACAATAATATAGATACTGTCGTCTTTATTACAACAGTTGCCACAGGGCTTAAAGTCCGTTTTACAAAAGTAGCTAACAAAGTATAGCCAATACCCGGGGCTCTCTGCCGCTCACCACGAGTCTTCTACTCGTCCCAGCCGAAGTATACGGGGTCCACCTCACCAGGCTCCTCCCCGTCGTCAACCTCCTCTCCTGTCTGTTCTGCGGGGCTTGCCTCCCCCTCGTCCTGCTCGCACGATTCATGGAGCGAAGTAGGGTCTAACAAAGGAGAGTAATAGCAAGGGGTGAGTACTGCATGACTCAAAGAAGCGTAATAGTAATAAATGCACTGATATGCTCTCATGTCCTTAAGTCCAAATTCTAATCCTTTATTCCGAAAGTAACTTTTAACCGAAAATATCTGTCATCTTTTAATTATAAATTTGTCTATTTTCCACCCGGTAAGGCACGATCCCTAGTGATCACTGTAGTCCGCATTCCAACGAACTGGCATGAATTCATGATTTTATTAGCACTGCGAAGGCTTTGTACCACTTTACCCACAATTGTTCAAACCTTCGAACTAGGTTTTCCACACCGCCGTGAGGTGCGATTCGAGCTCAAAACACGTAACCTTTCTCCGGTTACGTTATTCCATCCACCAGCCCATCTATTGTCCGTCGGTGTACCAAGTCGCTCACTTGGGCTTCACCGAGTTCTAATAGTGTTTGGTTGGACCGGCTCCCGGCCCAACACTCCACTTAACGCATATAGCGCCTTCTCGGGACTTACTCATATCCAGACTTGCGCTACTGGTCCTGAGCTTCATCCATGTCTTACTCACACATAAATACTTACCCAATGTGGTGGATTGGATAACGTAACGGGTTACTAAATCCTGCTCGCCCAAGACGGGAGATGGTTGGCACGAGTTACGATTCCTAACTCCGAGTGAAAATGGGTTAAATCCTTACATGCTATCCATATGTAAAGGGGTCCCCTAACCTCTCTGCATCCTTTCCCTGTAACCCCTTTACCCACCATATATTAACACACACACACACACACACACCTATAAGAATATACACACCTCTGCAGTGGGCTCTTTGCTGCAATGATACCACGATTACTACCTCTTTCTTTCTCTTTTACTCTTTATTTTTTTTCTTCCCTCTTTTCTCTTTCCTTTTCTTCTCTTTTCTCAAATAACTCATAAATAAGCATCATCATGCCCATAACTGAATAAAAAGAAATAGCTTGTGTGTAACTAAACATAATTATCAACATTTCGGAAAAATATCAACTACCATTAACATAACTAGGTGCATGGTCGAAATGAGCTTGCCTGAGTAGTAGCGGGAATCGGAATGACAAAAAGTAGAAGATGCTCCCTGGACTGGTTCCTGACCGGACTCTGAAATAACGAGGCTAATTTAACCAAATAGGTATTTATAGTATTAATTTTGAAAAAAAAACTAACTTCCTACTGCTATACATATACATACACATATATATCTAATTATTTATGCACATGTACACATACATGCACATACATACACATATACATATGTGAGTTCATACTCGCATATACACATATGCATGCATATGCTGCTCTTTTTATTCATGGGAGTTGTTCCAAAAATTGCTACTAATGAGATTATTCAACTAAATGGATTTAGAAATACTCTAATCTATTAACTGCAGCAAGAATCTATTTAATCTGAAGAGAAAACAAACAAGGGAGAAAATAAGAAAATAAAATAAAGAAAAACAGCCCGAGGCTTCTTCGGCCCACCCGGTCCACGGTGGCCCGCACGGCCCCCCTTTTCTCCACCCTAACCTCCCCTTTTCTATACCTCCCACGCCGCCGCCCCTTAGCGCCTCCTCCCTCTTGCCTCTCTGCCTCTCCCGATTTCTCCCCCTCTAATGCCGCCGCCGCCTACTGCCTTCCTCCCCCGGCGCCGCTCTTTGCTCCCCTCCTACCCCCGGCGCCGACTCCTCTCGGCTACCCCTCTCTCTCTTGCGGTTCCCCTCCCTCCTCTCTTCTCTCTCTCTCTCCCACGGCTCTCCACCGCCGCCTCTCTCTTTACCACTCTCCTCCCCGGCCGGCCTCCCCTCTCGGCTCACTGCGCCGCCGCCACTCCTCTCGGCGCACTGCGCCGCCGTCGCCGCTACTACCGGCTCCCTCTCTCTCTCTCTAGCGCCTCCCCCTCTCTCTCTAACCTCTTCCTCTCACTCGCTCTTGGTTCCTCGCAGGGTTTGCGCTAAGGAGGGGGGTCTGAGGTCTCGATCTACAAGGATCCAAGGTGGATGAACTCCCTGGGACCGGATCTGGCGCGGCTTCCTACCAGCGGCTGCTTGGGGGAAATGGGTTGGAGTGCTGGTGTCGCGGTCTTGGACATCGGCTGACCGAGCTCTACTCCCTACTCCACGGTTCCATGGTGCTGGCTTCCTGGCTTCAACACACTTTTTTTGTGCTTGGTTTTGGGTATATGCTGGATTGTGGTTGTTGGGTGGGGTCCGGGCAAGAAAACCTAAAAGAGGAAAAAGATAAAAAGGGAGGGTGTGACCTACTTGCTATCGGGTTGAAAGAGGAAGGGGGGTGAGGGGGCCGCAAGTGGTCTTCACGAGGTCGCTGTCGGGGAAGAAGATGTACTGCGGATCCTTGTCGGTTGTCCCTGGCTCGATGCGGTCCCCTTCTGTTTCCTAGTTCTTGCTGGTTGTACTTGTGCTTGTGGTGGTCGCCTTCACCTCCTTGCCGTGCTCTCCTCCCTTCAGCTGCGGTCGGCTCGGTTCACTGCCTTCTGGCCTCCGGCCGAAGGTGAGCTCTGAAGGTGCGGATGGGGTGGCCGTCTTTGGGTTTGTCTTTGAGGTGTTGGGGTGGTTCTTACCTTTGGGTGGTGAGCTCGGTGGTTGTGTGCTTTGTAACCGGGTATGCAGGGAGGGGGTGGATACACTAAGCTTTTGGGGGGGTGGTATCTGAGCTCGTCTCCTCTGGGCTTGCACTGGCCGGAGCACTGGTGTGTCCTTGTGCTTATCTTCTCCTGAGTCTTGTGATCCTGTTTGCAACCTCAGTCGAAGAGTGCTTCATGCACCGCTGCTCTGATTGGGGGTGTCTGATCAGAGAAAAAGTAACTGTGAGGGCTTGAAATGAATGGGCTGATTGCAATGTGGGCTGAAAATAATGAGGCATAAAGTGGGCTTTGTGGCTTGAGGGCTTTTGCTGATTTTGTGGGCTAAGCAAAGGTAATGGGCTGAAATGAATGTATCCTTGCGGGCTTTTCTGGGCTAAGGTAAGTGAGGTGGGCAAGAAAACCTTTGATTGCCGAATGATGAAACCCACTGAGACGAGAGGCGCCGACCGGCCCGGGACGGTCTGGGAACCTCGGAGATAGTCTCAAACTGGCCCTAACAGCCCAAGGGTGACTGACGGCAAATCATTTTTCCAACTCTTTATTCTCCCTTGGATTGCTAGTAATCTAACTTCCTGGCTATACAGAATTTGGGTTTGGGGCTAACACTGCTACAATCTGATTGCAGGCAAGGATGGAGGCGCTGCTCGGTTCTCACCCGCAACCGCGAAGACACACAAACAAACTTTTTGTAAATCATTTTGGAACATATTGTAATTAATATATTTGATGCAATTACAGCTGATGAATTCAATTGTAAACTCATTTGTAAAATATTTTGATTGAATGCATTACATTATGAAGTTTATTTTGTATTGGAAAGATTGTAATAGAGTTTCAATGTTTATGAAATCATGCAACCCTTAAATTGCTCAAAATTTGCCATAGAGAAAATGAGATGAATGCTCACAAAAATTAAAGCTTAAAATAATAAATACTGCTATTACTTACCTAATTAGGGTATTAGGGTTAGGGTTCTTTCAATCGGCCCAGCAATTCAGCCGCTGCTTCAGTCCATGCCTGCATATCTCACAGCAAAAAGAAATCATATGTGCTGAACAATGAACAGTGTGTTGTCTAAAGCATAAGCTTGTCAGAACAGAGAAACTATCCAACTAGGTAGTACATCCGTTCTTTTTTTTACTTCGTTTTAAAAGTCTACGAGATCTCCACTCTCCGATACACATCTTTAATCGTTACTTTTTTTTTCTAATTGTATGCTAGCTGAAGACTAAGCTTTGCTCGCTTGGCGAGCTTTGTTATCCTGCTAGCTACCCGCTCAGGTCCGATCTCTGGATCGCCCGGGTGCCTCACCTCATGAATGCCCATAAGTTATTCGGTACATGAGGTAGGTATAAGAATTAGTACTTACCAATGGATTGTTACTCCGTAGGGCGACTTGTTGACGACATGGACAGCCACGGAGTCTCCTTCTCTGACCTCTATCACTGGGCCTGGGAGCTGCCCGTTCACCACGGTGACCAGCGTGTCCTTGCACAGGCGCTTCATATGTATCTGGCTCACCTATCCCAATTCCCAACAAATCACAAGAACAGACCATTTAACTTGTTCGGTCTAGTATAGGCGATGAATGGCGATCTGGAAGACGAGGAGGAGAAGCGTGCTTACAACGAATGTGTGCTCAACCACGGCGGCGTTGCCGCCACCGGCCGCCAATAGGGCCACGGCGAAGAAGAAGACGGCCATGGCTGCCATGGGAACTTGCTCTGCAACGTCCTACCAATCTTGGCTGTTATAAGATGAAACTTGCTCTGCAACGTCCTACCAATCCTGGTTATTATTATTATTATTATTATTATTATTATTATTATTATTATATATATATATATAACACAAAATTATTTATGATTAAAAACGACATAGTGCTAGGTGAAAAGAAGAATTATAAAATGTAAACAGCCATATACTAATTCCTTCCACGCATATCACTTTCAATGGTCACATATAAAACAATAAAAGCAATGATAAAACTACACGGACGTTGCAGAGCACCACACCTCGTGCTCGTGCCAACAGGGCAACAGCCAGCCGGCTTTAATGCTCCGCGTCCCCCCCACCCACCCCACTGGCGCACACACGACTTCTGGCTCCACATCAAACGGAAGTGGCGTCCGCAGCCGACCTGACAGCCACCTCAAACTTGCAGATTTCTGCTGTGGCAGCGTGCATGCCGTCAGAGAGTTCGCTGGAACTTCATTTCACCATATGCACGTAGCATCTCGTTAGGTAAGTGCATCACTGATTAAAATAAGTGATTGCGAACACATTTGCAGCTCGCAGTTCATCGGATCAAAATATGCAACAGTGAGGATGTAACAGTGTCATGTAGCAGTAACATCGATCTGCACCTGATCAGCTTATTCACAGTTACGAATTCTTGTGATTTAAGCCCCTCGACATAACGAGCAATCATCCAAACCAACACGCACAAACTTGACGCTGCTGCAGTAAGCGACGGGTCTCTGCAGGGGTAGCTGTTCATTTCTCCGGCTTGCCGCGGCCGAAGCTCTTCTTGCGCTCCTCGATGAAGGTCGTCGACCTCTCGTTGATGTTGGACGGCACCCTCAGGATCTTCGGCATCCTCGGCCGGAGCCCTCTCCTCGGTGGCTTCTGATCCTCACCTCCGGCTCCGAGCTGGCCGCTCGACGACGCCTGCCTCTTCTTCACCGCCGCGGAGTCCTTGTCGCCGGCCTCCTCCCTGTCATCCTTTATGGTCACCGACTTCCTCACCTTCTCCTGCTGCTGCTCATCACTTGCTCTTGCAGTGCTCACATCAGTGTTTCTTTCTTCTTGAATGGTGGCTGTGATGCTCTTCTGGTCTTCTTCGTGGCTGAACTCGAACTCGGCCTTCTCGATCTGTATCGCGAACTCGTCTTCCTCCTCCTCCTCTGCAGGGTCGTTATGATTGTTGTTGCTGCTGCTGCTGCCATTTCTTGGCCCCTCGGTGATGTTCTTCTGCCTGTTCATGGACAGGTTCTTGGCCAGGAACGTCAAGAACCGGTCGCACATGCCCACGGCCCTCGCTGAATCATCGCCTGAGCCTTTCTCCATTGCGCGAGTTAGTGCGTGCGTGCGTGTTTCGTGCTTGATTTCTGATGCACAAATGGAGGATGAACTTTATAGATGCTTCAATCTGACGTTGTTTTCGATTGGAGTGGATTAGGAAGGAACAATATAGCGTAGAAAGGAAGAAGACCAAGAGGATCAAAGAATGAAGAATACATTCGTTTCTTGCAGCCGGGATGTTTCTGATGGAATGCGATGTTGGAAAAGGTCCTTTGTTGGATCAGCAGCAAAATATTCTAGCTTGGTTTCATCTTTCTGGCAATCTGAAGATCTCTCGGGCACTGAAACCAAGCGATTCCAGATGCCAAAGGAAAGCAACATGTTTGGAATATTGCTGGTAAAAGCAAATCCAAATGTGACAAGCAGTCTCTGACTCTCTGGGAAGGTATCTCATTTGCCACTGAAAATGGCAATTTAGCTTATCAGCATGACACAAGAACAAAGAGCACATGAAAGAATCATGTTTCATTTCAGACATGCCAGCCAACAATGCCAAAGGAGGACGCACACAAACACTTACGCGCGCACCCCACAACACCCGAAAATGACTGCCTTTACATCACTCGCATGACACGACGACAAGGGGGACTTGTGCTAATTTATTCGGCTGATTTTTATTCGGTTCACCACTTTTGGGTCCTATAGTTCATACAGCATTTTGTTTGGTTTTTGAGTCATACTTCGTTCAGCATTTTTGAGACGAAGATGCTATATGGTATATAGCACAGCAACTTCAGAGCAACTGCTTTCTGATCAACAAAGACACCCGCAGAACACACAGATTTCCCCTTTCTGAAGCTAAAGCCCAGTGCAGAGGAACACGATAAGATTGCTCCTGCTCTCCGCCGCGTCCTCCCACTCACCTTCCACTCCTCAACAAGAAGCCTCTTCAACGCCACGGATCGGTGATGTAGCAAGGATTATCACAGACGGTTATTATAAAAAAACCATCTATGATGTCATATCACAGACGGTTTGAATTAAACACAGTTTGTGATGACTACAATTATCATAGATGTTTTTTTGTTAAGGACTGTCTGTGAACTATCACAGACAGTTCTTATTAAAAACTGTCTCTGAAATACAACTTATCATAGACGGTTCTTGTTAGTAACTGTATGTGATAAGTAGTCGAAAGGCCATCCTGCCTGTTCATATTGCGATGTGACCTTTAAAATTTTAGATGATTTTTAATAAGAACTGTCTACGGTATAATTCACAGACAGTTATTATTTAAAATCACCTGTGATAATCGTACAAACGGTTTAAAAAACCGTCTGTAATAAATATTAAAAACACACTCCCACCATTTCATATTCTGATGTGACCCTTAAAATTCCACACAACCTGTGGCTTTATATGTAGCTGTTCTTTATACCATCATTCACAATCTCTTTTAACAAACACTCATCTTCTTATCACAAGATTTCTTTTCTCAATGGCATCCCATATTCTAGCTTGATCACCCTCTCCTTCCTCTCCTCCATCCACGATGAACTGGTCGGCAACCTTACGCAGGCTGCCAACAATATCTCTTAGAGCAGCTCCTCCAGTCGCGCCCTCCTCACCTTCCTAGCTTTATCGTTTCTTCCATCCGCCATCTTGACCACATCCTTCGTTGTCGACGATGGAGGATGCTCTCTACCACTTGGTTAAGGCATTTAGCCCTCACCTTTGTTTTTGAATACGATGTGTGCTATGTCCAAGAAGCTCTTGACGCAATGGAGCATCATATGGATGCCCTATCCAATCAAGCAGCGACGGCCGATAATGAGGAAGCTTATCATGGCTTCCTCTATGAGATTATGGGCCAAGCTCAGAACTCATCAGACTAGAGAGCAAGTCAAGAGGAGAAGGCAACTCTTGAAGACATTCGAGTACACAGCCTTTGATCCTCCTACTCCAAAAGCTGATGAGGAAGCCTACGAAGCCCAAAAGACCAAGATCTGGGATTTAATTTTTCTTTTGACTCTATAAAAGTCCTTTTGTAAAAGTGACTGGCCACACTTTTGGCCATATATCAATGAAATAAGTTCTGCTGTGAAAGTTCTGGTTTAAACATTGTCTATATCAATAGGAATTAGAAATATTTTTGGAGGAAAATATGTTGCCAAAAATGTGTAACATCCCAAAATTCCCAAAACCACAAACCAAAAATGTGCAACACATTTCTCTACCTGGAGGTTTACTATTACAGACGATTCTAACCACAAACTGTCTATGATACATAACTATCACAAACGGTTCGCAGTTGAAAGTATCTTTGAATTATCACTGATGGTTCGTGGTTGAAACTGTCTATGATAATTGCACATATCCTAGACGGTTTTTGTTAATAATTATCTATGATATATCACAGATAATTTTTTACTAAAAATCGTCTGTGATAATGACAATCTTCAGAGACGGTTTTTAATACGAACCGTCTGTGATACTTCACAGATGGTTCTTAAGAATAACCATCAGTGATAATTATGTATTACAAACGGTTCTAGCCATCACTAGTAACATAAAGGTCACGCTTGTAAAATCGTCTATAATAATCACAACACTGATGGTTCCGCCGAACCGTCTGTGATGAGACGTCCAATATAACCTTTTTTGTAGTAGTGTCTGTGTATTTACTTGTTTTCAGAGGGTATAGCTAGCATTTCCTGAGGCTAGGCGAAAAGTAAAAAAAAAATAAGAGTAGAATGAACTATCACAGATTGTTATGTGGTATAAATCGTCTGTGAAGACCTAATATCACAGACGGTTTTCACCTAAAACTGTTTGTGATTTGTGTCCATTATAAATGGTTAGTAAATAAAACTGTCTATGATGAAAGACATATCATAGGTGATTTTTTTGTTGAAACCGTCTATGATAGTGGGCCTTCACAGATGGTTATTTATATAAATCACCTATGTTGTGACTTACCATAAACGGCTCAAAAATCGTCTACATTGACCACCTATTATCATAAACATATAAATCAGATGATTCGAAAATCGCCCATGATGACAGTTTAGAATCGTTTGACTTTTTATATGATAGCGCGTCCCTTATTATGTGCCTGAACAAGACTTCAAAAATTAATTATCTTTGGGGCCTCTTAACTTTGACCTGTTGTACCACGACTAAAAGTCAACTGATGCATCTTGACGACTTTTTGGGCCACACACACACGCCGCTTTCAGAGAAGTTCAGAGATCATTGTCCGTAACTGAAAGTTCAGAGAAGCAAGCTACAAACATAGAGTTCGAGATCATTGTCCGTAACTGAAAATTCAGAGAAGCAAGCTACAAACATAGAGTTCGAGATCATTGTCCGTAACTGAAAATTCAGATAAGCAAGCTACAAACATAGAGTTCGAGATCACTGTCTGTAACTGAAAGTTCAGAGAAGCAAGCTACAAACATACGCACGGGCCACACACACGCCGCTTTCAGGTAATTCAAATCCTTGCGTGAGCCACCGTTGATTTCATACTTTCATGCGAATGCAAAAACGTTCTATCTTTACGGAGACTAAATATCTGGCCTCCACGATTGCGTGGTCTAGTTTTGAGCATAGTTTCTAAAGTCCGTCCACGATCGATCCATGTTCTAGATAATCAATCTAGTTTTGAGCATAATTTCTAAAGTCAGTCCATGATCAATCTATGTTTCTCTAGATAATCAATCGCAGTGATGTTGCGCTTCTTGACTTGCATGAAGGTCAGATCATAGGAGTGCTAGCTCTTCCACCCACAAAACATTGTACATGCACTTTGTCTGGTTCAAAGAGCATTTTGTGCATGATTGGAGCAGCATACGTCTGGGTACGCTGAAGAAGAGGTTCCTCTGTAGAGGTAGGTCTTACAAAATTTTAAGATCAAACTCGATTATATTCAAATTCTATATGTAACTACAGACATGCATGCACTCAAGGTTAGGCATTCGTTTATTCTTACACACATTCAATTCCAAGCTGCAAGGAATTATTCGTACGCCACGCTATTGTTCTGCTGATCGCATTTCGGAAGATCTGCCGGTGGCGGAGGAAGAGTCGTGTCCAACGTTGGCCCGTTCTCCACCTCGAATGCTGCCGCCATGCCCATCCACACGTGGAACTCGTAATGGCAGTGCATGTACCACACTCCTGTTCATCATGTATACTTAAAAAATCTATACCAAGAAAAAAGTAAAAAAGTTTTTTTGCCTCTCAATTCTTGTCTTAGTTTAATTTTCGTCCGTCATTTATAAAACTGGGTAGAACCCATCTCCTAAATATCAAAATCAGTGTAAAATACACCTTTAGACTAGTTTTGTGTGTGGTTTTGAGTGACGTGATTGCCAGTTGGTAACAGGCCTATGTAGGATCCATCTGTAAGTGATAAGTGATAGAGGGGTGAGAAAGAAGGCATCTTCTTCCTCGAGACAGAAGGAAAAGACGACATGCATTGCCTCGGGCCTCCATAGGGGCAGTTGGGAGGGCCCATGTGGGCAAGATAAATAATAAAATGGAATGCTTAGCACATTGGTAGTTCAATGGTGCTCATGGTTCAGGTGTGTGCGCACCGTAGACAAGGCGGCGATGGACATGGCGACGACGGTGGTTCAGGTGCTCATGGGTGTGATGGCATAGGCGGCAATGGGGATCCGGCAGCGGCAGTCGAACAAAGCTCGCAGGCAGCTTAGGGAAGACGACATCGGGTGCGGGGAGGAGTACAGCCATCAACTGTGACGGGCGCAGGGAGGATAACGGTGGCCAGATAGATTTCGTAGATGGTGGCTGAACAAAGTTCACAGGCGGCATAGGGAAGATGCTGTTGGGCACGAGGAGTGCGGCGTGTGCGGCGATGGGCGGGAGGAGGATGACAGTGGCACACTGCCCCGGGGCATTGGGAAGAGAAACAGGAGGGGAAGAGAAATGAGGAGAGGAGTAAGTGATTTTGGAGTTATATGTGATGGCATTTGGTGGGTGCTTTAAGTGAACTTGAGTTTCGTTTGGCAAATCCTAATCTGCAGAAGCTAAAAAAGCATCTTTTAATTGGCTTTTGGCTTATAGTTATAAGTACATGTTAGGTTTTCTTAAAAATCCAATTAAAAAGTCATTCTTTATTTTGATTTTAGCTTTTAAATTAGAGAAAAAACCTAAATAAATAAGGCCTGCTTCTCACGTTGATCGGAAAGCTAAGTTCACATTTTAGGACGAAAAGGTCATGCATACCTGGATTGTCTGTGATAAATCGGATGGCGGCCCACCCAAGTCTCGGGACATGGACGGTGTTCCTCACCGGTGGATCCACCAAGTTGTACCTCTCCACGTCCCTCTCCGCGTCATAGTTTCCGAGCCCCTGCGCGAGCACGAAGAAGTCGTGGCCATGGAGGTGCATGGGGTTGGAGTCGCTCTGCCGCAGCGCCGTGCTCTGGAACACGATCTCCACCGAGGTGTTGTACCGGAACCTTCTCACCATCGTCGCTTTCCACGTCGGCTCGAACCGCTCCTCCTTAGGGCCCGGCGGTATCATCGCCGGGTCGGTGAAGTTGAACATCCTCGGTGGCCGGTCAGGCAGCTCTTGCAGCGTCTCCACGTTGCTCATCTTGCTGTGGTAGTGTGCTTCGAGTAATGGCGTCGTTGCAGGGAGCTGGAAGGAGACGTTGTTCATCGTCGCTACGATGATTGATTCGTTGCTTCCGGCACTCCTGTCGCAGGCTGATGGTGACGATCTGTACTGGCCTTCTGATCTGCAGATGGAGCCATGGCCGAGGACGATGAACAAGTGCTCGTCAACATCGACCGGCAATGGCGGCAACCGTGGGTGAGGCAGGCTGGTCAGGTTGCCATGGAAGTAGAACGATGTGATTGTGTCATGCTGGTCAGGCATTTCAGGTGCCATTGGAACAGTACTCGATGGAGCCTCTCCTTTGCTTGGATTGTATTGTACAACGGCTCTCGAGATGAGCACCGGGATTTGGGGGTCAGGCTCCGGCGACTGGTTGGCTAGGCTGACCATGTAGTACCTGCCGGGAGGCCCGTCGGCGACCACCAGAGCGTCCACCGTCTCGCCTGGCGCGATCGTGACGACGTCTGTGGTGTACGGTTTGACGTAGTTCGCGTCAGCGGCGACCACCGTGAACCTGTGCCCGGCGATCTTGAAGTAGTACTCCGAAAAGAGCACAGCGTTCACTATTCGTAACAGATATGTCTTGCCATACTCCATGTTCAGAATGTAGTTGTCTTCCACGGCCCCTGCAGAAGTGAACTTGTACAGTTAATTTGGAGATGTTCAGAAGAACATGGGTACAAAAGTAGACTAAAATGCAGACCATTAGTTGATTTGAAGCAAATAGTAGTCCAAAAATGTTTTTTTCCGAGAACACGTAGAAGACTTTCGCATCATTGCATCAATACCAAAAATGTTATTTGCAGTTGCAGTAATACTGAGTTTCTGACAATATATTACCTGAACAGTTGTATAGATCTCCAAGCTTCCCATTGATTGTAGTTGCAGCGGGGTTGTCATCTAAGTTACCACTCTGCATGTTCCTGTCTAACTGAGCAAGGTCCATGTCCCACCATTCACCTGCAATCAAGAGTTCTACTGGTCTAAGGATGACTTTCAGGATTCTACTGTCATAATGACTATATGTCTCTGAATCATAATGCTGTTGCAAACTTGCAATACAGTCAATCAAAAACAATACTCGACTTCAAGGTCCAAGTTTGCATTCATCCTTGCATGATCAATCCTTTTCTAATTGCAATACAGTCAATCAAAAACAATACTCGACTTCAAGGGCAGTTTCATCAAGCATGAACTTTGTGAAACGATCAGTTCGATTACTGTGAAACACAAGCAAACCTATAACAATCGGGATCTCCTTGTCAGGCTTAGGAAATGGATATGAACTGGCCCCAAGTCTTGGCCGGATGACGAAGGCGCCATGAAGAGTTGCTCGGAGGCAGGCGACGTGAGCGTGCCACCACAGCGTCCCCTCCTGGCCGGCGACATCAAATCGATAGGTGAAGTTGTTGTTCGGTTGGATGGGGCACTGGGTTATCATCCCCACTCCATCGGCCCAGCAATTCAGCCGCTGCTTCAGTCCATGCCTGCATATCTCAGAGAAAAAAGAAATCATACGTGCTGAACAGTGAACAGTGTGTTGTCTAAAGCATAAGCTTGTCAGCACAGAGAAACTAACCAACGTCTTCAAAAGAACGGAGGAATTAGTACTTACCAATGGATTGTTACTCCGTAGGGTGACCTGTTGACGACATGGACAGCCACCGAGTCTCCTTCTCTGACCTCTATCACTGGGCCTGGGAACTGCCCGTTCACCACGGTAACCAGCGTGTCCTTGCACAGGTGCTTCATATGTATCTGGCTCACCTGTTCCAACAAATCACAACAACAAACCATTTAACTTGTTCTATCTAGTAAGAGCATGCGTATATGTCTCTACGGAACGAACAACGCGATGAATGGCGATCGGGAAGACTCAGGAGGAGAAGCGTGCTTACAACGAATGTGTGCTCAACTACGGCGGCGTTGCCGCCACCGGCCGCCGATAGGGCCACGGCGAAGAAGAAGAAGAAGGCCATGGCTGCCATGGGGAGCTTCTGGATGGAACTTGCTTTGCAACTTGCACCAGTCTAGGCTATTATCGATGTGTGTTTGCTCCGAGGAATGGGATCGGTGGACCCGGATCGTGAAGGAATAGTCAGAGGAGCACAATACTGCACAAGTGCACAGTGCCGAATCGTGAAGGGACGTCTACTACAGACGCACTTCATTCACAACCACTTATTGTTTTTGTCCTATCGGTAGTTCTATTTTCTTCTTCATTTTCTTTACTTCTCCTGTCAACTCAACTGCTGTCTCTCTTTCTCTAACATCTCTCGTTCTTCTTCTTTTCCTCCTAGCACCAGTTCCACATCGCGTACACCGTCTTCCCACCGCCCGTCGCCACTATACCCGAGGCCTCGTTGCCACCTGTCATAAGAGATAAATATTGTTTTTTTATTGTTGTTAAACTATGGAGCTCGGTTTAAGATATTTTGGTGATGAATAATTGACAATGTTACTTATTTTTATTTGAGGTGTGTGACATGTGTGTGAACTGATATCGGCCAAGTTGAAAAAAACTTGTGCTAGAAAAAAATATTGGTTTGATCTTTACATGTGCGGGATAACTCGAAGACGATCGTGGTCTACGGTGAGGACTAAGAGATAGTTTAGTGCGAAGCCATAGTCCAAAGGGTCAAGAATACCGAATAAGATGATTATGCTCGAGTTAGGGCGCAGAGAGATCAAAGACAGATGGTGCGTGTCAGAGCTACGGCGGCGTGGTCCGGACGCTACGATATATGACGGAAGTGAAGGCGAAAATAAACAAACTGAGTTATGGAAGGGTTTCAGGTTTCTTAAAAAAGTAGTAGGCTAAAAAGTCTGGTTAAGATAAAAATGCCCAGTTGAATGAGTTGTATTAGAGTTTTGGGTAGAGATTAAAAAGAAAAGATATATGTGAGGTATAAAGGGGTGTGTAGTGGCTGTATATGGTGTACGGCTAAAAAAGCGGCGGCTGCGGGATGCATATGTGATTAGAGCTGGCCGGAAGTAATTAGAGGTGGGCTAATTAAGTTCTTTGAATTTACATGATTGCTGCATAGTAGACACCCTTTGCAAGTTAGATTGGATGATGGCTGCCGTGAGATGTGATGGGACTGATGGGTCAATTGATTTAAAAAGATCTTGGTTTGTGTTGATTATTGTTTCCCCTGCATGCATGATTCTTGGTGTTGACCTGTTTGTTTCTTTTATGCACGTATGCATTGGCTTTGAGAGAGCAGGAGGCTAGAAAAAAGAGAGCTTGACACGGAAATCGAGATCTGATGGATATTAGGGTATGTTCTTTTTGGCTGCGGTTGATTGCTTTTTGGCTATTTACGACAGAGATTGCGGAAGAAGGATACTCACTTGCGATTTTTGATGGTACAGATATTAGTTTTTTTAACATGTACTACAATTAACTTGTATATCTTATCTTAAAAAAATTTCGTTTAAAAATTAGTTACTGTAACAAAAGCTAAAAGTAGTTTTTAGAAACCGTAAAGAACAAGCCCTTAGAGTCTTGTAGCTTGCATGGTTGCTACGTGTATGCGCTGCTCATGAGTGAGGAAAAAAAGAATCTTGATCGCGCGTGTTATCATCGACTGTGTTTTTCATTGCCTTGGTCGAAAAGCAACAGCGTCTTCTTTGTCTCGGTCGCCGTATAAAAGACGTGCAAGATAATACAAAGAATCGTTGTTGGACAACAAACATGCACAACGCGGCGTCCTAGGTCCACGTCTTCTTCACATCGTGACTCGCGTGCATGCACTGACAATAGCACACGGGTCTTCCTGATCCACAGGTTAAAAGTTTATTATTATTATTTTGGTGTTTTTATTTTTACAATGATTAGCAGATTAGATATCCAAAAATTACAAAGGTGCGAGAAAAAGCTTTCGTTAGTGATTACAATCATTCACTCCATTTAATTGTTATTGATGATCCTACAATTATAACATTTTAATTTTATATATAACAATTAGTAAAAATCAGTGCAATATCGAGATTTTTTTATAAAATATTTTATTACATACGATAATTAATTTTATTATATATATATTATCTAAAAGTATTACATTCGAGCGTCCCATGAAAATCATGTTCGAAAATTGTCGCGGCCAGCACCGTAAATGGTGCAGAGCAGCACTGTAGCGGTGTTGACATACGCCACGTACGCCGCGTCGCGTCCATTAGTACTAGGCAACAGCCAGCCAGTCTGTCTGGCATGGAGTTCATGGTGGGGGAAAAAATCTGACCAGTCTGTCGGCACTGTAGAGATACGCCACGTACCACGGCAGCGTGGCCCGACGCTGCCCAGGAGCGGTGACACGGCGCCGACGTCAGCGAGAGGGGAGGGGGAGGAGGAGACTCGAGAGGGGTTGCTGCTGGGGTGGAATAGACCGGGAAAGGGAGGGGAGGAAAGAGGGAGGATTGGAGGAAAGGGACGGGAGAAGAAATTGGGCCCAAGAAGGGTCTCAGGGAATCTGGAGTTTGATTTTCGATTTGGGATTTTTTTTCCCCTCAGAAATTTAAATGAATTTAGCTCAAATTCAAACAAACTCCAAGATTTGTTTTTTTACATAGAAATTATCTTTAAATAAACCTGCTTTCGGCTTTGAACTTTCTAGTTGGATATTTTAAACTTTGCTTGAAGATAGGGAAACATGAAAACCTTATGAAATTACCCAAAAGTATTTGAATTTCACTAAAATTGGCATGTTGAAATTTTATCAAATTTCAGGATGTTACGGACGAAAATGGCTTCCCTGTTCCCGTGTCGGTGTCCCCCTCCATGTTCCCTCGATCTGGACACCGACTCGGGAACAGGAAAGCTCCGTTCGTTACGGACAAGAATACTGCTGGTTTGTCAGGTGCACAGAAGTAAACAACTGAACGCATGAAACCAGACCAGTTTGTCTGACATGTAAAGAACGAGGTAATTAAGATAGGAATTGACATCCTCCCAGGAGTCTGTCCAGAATCTCAAATTATAAGATCAGATATTTCTCGTTCTTTTTGGTTTTTTTCGGTTTCAACTTCTAGTTTATGCTTTTTTTTCACTATTCAGTATTTCATCTTTTTCTGAATTTTTTAGATATTTTAAACTTTTTTATATTTTCTTTTTTTACCGTGTTCCTTTGTATTGTCCCTAATGGGTTAACATGTTTTTTTCTATTTTTACATTTTTTAAAAAATTAATTATGCCCAAAAAGCCAAATTATCTACAGTAAAAAAAGCTAGCTACAGTGAAATTTTAGCCAAAAGTCAGAAGTCATCGCTAAAACGAGCGCCCCCAAGGCAAGGAGCAAGGCGCTGCACAGGAGTGCGGCGCACAGGAATCGCGGGGCGTTGTTAGGGCATCTCCAATGGTCCTAGCTAAGTACTATCTATAAGCATTCCATATCATCTATAGAGTACACACTAAAAGCTAGCATTCTAAATGACTATCTATAAGGATAGCTATTTGATGCTTACATGCACACACAGTTATTTATAGAGGTTGTCTCGTTTTACGTTATAGATTAGAGACGAAATAGTAGCTAGCTGTTTGTGTTTTGCATACTCTCTTTTCTCCACATAGGATATATGCTGATGTGTATATATAAATAGCTAGCTGATTCAGCATCATTGGAGATGCTCTTAGACGGTGAAGCTAGCATAGGCGCAGCGCAGAGATGTGACGAGAGTGTGGCGCAGTGCAGGGCTAGGCAGTGCATAGGTGCGCTCGGAGCAGCGCGTGGCTTGGCGTGAAGGCTGGGCACGAGCAACGTGTTGGCTGTGCCAGGCTTTGGCAAAGGATGGAATGTCACAGTGCAGTCAACATGTGTCAGGCAGTGTAGGGCAGGCGGAACGGTGCTTGGACTGAAGGGCAAAATACAAGAGGCAGGGAGGAAGAAAGAGAAGAAAGGAAGAGAGAGAAGGAAAGGGTGAGGTCCGTATGGAAGAGAGATAAGAAGAAAAAAGGGATGCCAGCAAATTTTAGGAACTTGTATTTTTTTTATTTGCAATTCTGTTAGACCATGTGGTTAGATCTAGCATTTTTATAGTGATGAATAATTGACAACTTTATTTATCGATGTTATTTGAGATGTGTGGCGTTGCGTAGACTAATGTCGGTCAAGTTAGGAAGAACTTGTGTCGGAAAAAATGTTTGCTTGGTCTTTGCATGTGCAGGATAAAACTCGGAGGTAATCGTGGTCTACGGCGAGGATCGGAAGATGACTTGGTGCGAAGTCATGGTTCAGAGGATTAAGAAAGTCGGAGGAGATGGTGATGCACGAGTTAGGGCGCATAGAGATCAAAGACGATCAGTGCGTGTTAGAGCTATGGTGGTGTAGTCCGGAGGCTACGACATATGACGGAAATGAAAAATCCGTGTTATGTAAGGGTTTCAGGTCCCTTAAAAGATAGTAGGTCAAAAGTCTTGTTAGGGTAAAAAGGTCTATTTAGATAAGTTATATTAAGGTTTTAATTAGAGACTTGTGTTATAATACTTGTGGCAGCTGGAAAAACGAGAACACAGGATTTGCGATCGGTTTGTGAAGCGGCCGAGAGAGATACGCATCCGTTAGCTGACCGTAGCTTTTTTGTGTGCGCACGTGATTAGATGAGAAGGGATAGCTAATTACATGCATGCGCTTGGGGGAATAAAGATGGAAATTTCTTTGAGCAATGCTTGATCGTGACATCGATTGATTTGAGAAAAAAAAAAGACATGCGTGTGGCCTGACGTGGGTAAGAAAAAGGTGGTTGCTTTTGTGATTTTTTTTCTTGTGCTTCTGGTGACTGCATGCAGGTGATTAGAGATGCATGGCCGTGAGATGGGATGATTTGATGTGTTAGCAGACTGAAAAGAAGTCTCAGCTTGTGCTTCCAGCTTCCTGCTCTCTGTGTTTTTTGGCTGGATCATCGTGCAGAGTTGTGGCGTTTTTCTGCACACACGGCATCGGATCATCATAGCGACGTCTTCACAGAGCCGTAAGTTTTCATGCATGAAGGAACAGAGGTGCTAATTAGGATTGATTTGCTAGAGTCATGCACATGTTGCTACACTAGCCCCACACACACACACACACACACACACACACACATATATATATATATATATATATATATATATATATATATATATATAACACCCGAATGTAATTACACCCATCTCTAATATACTACCTAAACAAACTTGAAATACTCCTTTATCACTTTGGATATATTCATATATTATTGTCTTTGTTTCCTTTCTTTTTTGAGATAAACAGTGGAAAGAGCACAAGTTAGTAGATTAAAAAAGTTTTCGCTGCGCACTGCAATCATTCACCCCCTCTGATTACCATCGACGATCCTACAAATTTATATTTTGAAGTTTAAATTTGAATCCAGATTTGAATTTTCAAAACTTGGCTCAGTTTGATTGGAGGTAAATTTTGAATTTATATTTAATTAATTGGATTTAGGATATGGATTTTCAATTTGAAGTTTTTAGTTTCCAAATTATGATCAAATGAATTTCGAACTATTTGGTTCTTGATTTTGAACTTTATTTTTCATTATTTGAATTACTTGGCAAAAAAAATCCAAATCAAGATCTCAAATAATTCGATTAACACCAAGAGAAATAAAAAGTTTTTAATTTCTTTGAAATTTTCACTTCCCTCTTTTTGGCATGTTACACCTATTCCAACAAATCACACGAACAAACCATTTAACTTGTTCTATCTAGTAAGAGCATGTGTATATGTCTCTACCGAACGAACAACGTGATGAATGGCGATCGGGAAGTCGAGGAGGAGAAGCATGCTTACAAGGAATGTGTGCTCGACGACTGCCGCATTTGCCGTGGCCGGCCGTCAATAGGGCTACGGCAAAGAAGAAGAAGAAGACGGCCATGGCTGCCATGAGGAGCTAGCTTCGGATCGATGCTTGGCACGTTTTTCTTGAGTTGATGTTGGGTACATTTTCAAAATAAAGCTCTCATCAAACATGCGCATGTCATCACAACCATATCATATGTCAAGATTTGAAATTGCTGACCAAGCCTGTCGCGTGGTAAAATCAAGTTCTCGTCATCGTAGACCTCACTTAGTGTTTATAGTCACCGCATTCGGCGTTAGCTTCAAGCTTTTTTAATTGTTTTAATTTTTGTTTTTTTTCTTTTTTTTTGGTTTTTTTCCTGTATTCCTTTGCATTATTTATGATGGGTTAACATGTTTTTCTATTTTTAATTTTTTTAAAAAATTTAATTATATCAAATAAGTCAACTCAGTTACAGTAAAAAATAAACTAACTACAGTAAAAAAAATCATAAATCCATTCTGAACGCCCTTTTAGAACAAAGAGCTGACTTATTTTCTTTTTGCAGAACAAGCTGACTTAATTAAGCAGTTAAGCTTCAGCTAATTAAATACATGGTCTTTGCCACTTTGCCACCATACGATTGGTGAACATGCAAGCACTGAATGCACCGAAGTGCATGCAGGCAAGTCGTGACCAGTCAATAACCGGCAGATCGGCAGGGAAATAAGGCGCCTATTCGGCTGTTGTAGATATATACTTCAAGATCAATTAATTGTAATCAAACTCTTTCTATTTTGATACGCATTGTCGTGTAAGCACTATGCATCCGGCGGCATCGGTTTAGACGTGCGGATTATTCCAATCTCTAAATACATTTACATGGAATCAAGCCTCTTCTTCTACCTCCATGACGACGTCTGACTCCACATTTTATCCATGTCTTCTGCTACATCCGCCGCCGGTGGATCAGCCTCCACTGGCCTGCTTCCGGCGCCCTCATTTGGCCACCTGATCGACATCAAGTTGATGCGTGACAACTACCTACTTTGAACCTCATTTGGTCACCTGATCAACATCAGGTTGATGCGTGACAACTACCAACTTTGGAAGGCCTTGCTCCTTCCTTGTCTCCGAGGCCAGCAACTTGTTCGCTTGATTGATGGAAAATTTTTTAGTAGAGCACTATACATGCGAAATTTGGACGAATTTGACATTATTATACGATAAAAATACCAAATCTAGCCCTCTGCACGATAAATTTTCAAATTTAGCTCCCTTCCGACCGCACGACTCACGCGAGCGTGACACGTGTTAGTCGTGCGATCGAGGAGCGCACGACTCCACTGTTCATCATGAGTCGTGCGGTCCCCAACCGCATGATTAACACGTGTCACGCTTGCGTGAGTCGTGCGGTCGGAAGGGAACCAAATTTGAAATTTTATCGCGCAGGAGGCTAGATTTAGTATTTTTACCGTGTGATAGTACCAAATTCGTCCAAAATTCTATACATGCCATCATTTCAAAGAACAAACTGTTCTTTCTTCGTGATAGGACAACCCCATGCTTGCTCCCTATAAAAGGCTCAGGTTACTCGTGCAGAGCTCCAAGAATTCTGATAGACTATATGGCTATGTCTAGAATAATTTGGGCGATGAATAATTGATATAGAATAATTTTAGTAATGAATAATTAATAACATTGTTTATTGATGTTATTTGGCGTGTGTGTAAACTAATGTTGCTCAAGTTGGAATGAACTTATTGCCGGGAAAAAAATATTGCTTTGATCTTTACATGTATAGGATAATTCGGAGGTGATTGTGATCTACGACGAGAACCGGGAGATGGCTTCATACAAAGTTATGGTCTAGAGGGTCACAGATACTGGAGGAGAAGGTCGGGCTCCAGTTGGGGCATATGGAGATCAAAAATAGAGGATGTGTGTTGGAGTTATAGAGGTGTGATACGAAGGTTATGATACGTGACAATTTTAGGGTGTGTCCAAAATCAGAAAAACTATATAACGGTATACCGTGAGATGTAGTTTTAATGGGATGGCGATTTGTTGTTCGATCAAATAGCTAGTGACTATCGGATCTTGCCACGTGCACGCCCAATGCTATAGCCTCGAGTCCAATATGCTACAGTTTCATCTTCTCATCTTTCTCTCTCCAAATCAAGTAAAACTTGCAGCCAACCACGAGCCACAACTACGAAAGATCCAGGTTAAGCGGGGACGCAACAAGCTTACTCAAAGATGTGTGGCTGGGGCAAACGTGCGGCAAGCCGTGGACGACGGTTGGAATGGCAAGCATGCTCAAAGCTGTGGCACCATGGGTTTGCTTGGCAGCAAGCAGCGAACGTTGTTGAGGTTGCCGCTTCAGATCTATTGTCTCTGGTGTCACCATCCTTGATCTCGTCCTCCACTGGAGGCGAGGTTAACCTGCTGCCCGAGCTTAGCGACAATGGCGATTTTAGGTTGAGGTGATGAAGTGTATTTTGGAACCTTATGAAACTTGTATTTTGGAATATGAAACCTTACGAAACTCACATAAACTTCCATTTTGAACATGAAACCTCATAAAACTTGTAATTTGAAACATGAAACTACTTGAGACTTTTGCGTTCTGGAACATGGAGCCTCATAAAACTTGTATTGTGGAACTTTAAACCTTATGACACTTGCAATTTAGAACATGAAATCATCTAAAATTTTGCATTTTAGAACATGGAACCTCATGAAACTTGCATTTTTTGAACAAAAAAAACCTCATAAACTTGTATGTTGAAAAGCAACAATTAATTGAAACTTGTATTTTGGAAAGCAACAATTGATTGGAACTTCTACCTTTTAAACTTGCATTTTGGAAAGCAACAATATATTGGAACATGAAACCTTATAAAAATTGTATTTTGGAAGTTCAAACCTCATAAAACTTGTATTTTGGAAGATCAAACCTTATAAAACCAGCAATTCAGAACATAAAATCATCTGAAACTTTACGTTTTAGAACACGGAACCTCAGGAAACTTGCATTTTTTTAAACAAAAAACCTCATAAAACTTGTATTTTGAAAAGCAAACTTGATTGAAACTTCTACCTTTTAAACTTGAAACAATAGATACGATTTTTATGCCAAAGTTTGAGAAGTGTCAGAAAATCATTTTGTAAAAAACATAATAATCCAACAATAAAATTTACACCTGTTCTAAAGAAAGAAATATCGAGGCCGAATCCATCGCGTTGGCGGCGTGTCTCGTTTTCTTCCGTCCCGAGTGCGTGGCGTGATCGGGTTTCTCGGTCGGCGTGCTTCGCCACGCGGTTCGCGCGCGCCAAGCGAAGGGTCGCCCCTTGCCTCAATCTGCGTGCGGTATGCCTCGATCTGCGTGCGGTCGTTGACGCTCGCCTGATCGCGTGCGGTGCGGAGTCGCGGCGGCGTTTTTTTCTTCTTCCCTTCGTCTGCGTCGCCGTCGACGCCAGGCGAGCGCTGCTCGGAATCAACCGAACCAGAAGAAAAGCAGCGCCTGGTTCCACGCGCGACGGCGAGCTGCAACGCGTCGTCCCGAGCCGAAGCGGCAGCGTCGACCTCGTCTTGCTTCGGTCCGTGTTGGAGAAAATCCCAACGCGCGTCGCCTTCGCCTGTGCATTGACCACTAAAAGACTTTGACCACTAAAAATACTCACATACATGTGTACTTAAGAAGACACTATTTATATAAATAGTGCTAGAAGAACACATTAAATAAACAGTGCCCTCGAAAAGTGACCAGTGTCCCCCGAAAATGAGGCAAACCGAAGTCTGAACCCTTTTTGGTTCCCGTCTAGAGAGCCACAGCATCAAGTCCAAGCCGAGCAATGCACAATTTTCAACGGTAACAGGAGAAATAAAACACTATTTTTTATTTCTTTTTCCGTATTTTCTGTGTTCTTTGTGGTAGGTTGGACGATCAAAAAATAATAAGATTATGAAAAAAAATCCCGCTAAAGATTACAATCATTTACGTATTGCCATGGACGATTCAGATATCTTGATTTCGTGCTGAGTGAAAGCACTGCTCACTATACCTTTCTGCTGTGGCAGTGTGCATTGCCGTCAGAGAGTTCAATGGAACTTCATTTCACCATGCATGTAGCATCCCATTACATAAGTGCATTACTGATTAAAATAAGTGATTAAGAACACATTTGCAGCATGCAGTTCTTCGGATCAAAATATGCTACAGTGATGACAGAATGTATCAGTATCATGTAGCAATAACATCGATCTGAACCTGATCAACTTATTCATAGTTACGAATTCTTGTGATTTAAGTCCCTTGGACAGCATGAACAATCATCCAAACCAACAAGCGCGCGCACACACACAAACTTGACCCTGCTACAGTAAGCGACAGGTCTCTTCAGGGGTAGCTGTTCATTTCTCCGGCTTGCCGCGGCCGAAGCCCTTCTTGCGCTCCTCGATGAAGGTCGTCGACCTCTCGTTGATGTTGGACGGCACCCTCAGGATCGCTGGCATCCTCGGCCAGAGCCCTCTCCTCGGTGGCTTCGGATCTTCCCCTCCGTCTCCGAGCTGGCCGCTCGACGACGCCTGCCTCTTCTTCACCGCCGCGGAGTCCTTCTCGCCGGCCTCCTCCCGGTCATCCTTTATGGTCACCGACTTCCTCAACTTCTTCTCCTGCGCCAACGCTTCTGCAGCCACCTGATGATCAGCAGCTTCTTCCTCCTCCTGCTCATCACTTGCTCTTGCAGTGCTCATATCAGTGTTTCTTTGTTCTAGAATGGTGCCTGTGATGCTCTTATGGTCTTCTTCGTGGCTGAACTCGAACTCGGCCTTCTCGATCTGTATCGCGAACTCGTCTTCTTCCTCCTCTGCAGGGTTGTTATGATTGTTGTTGTTGATGCTGCTGCTGCTGCCATTTCTTGGCCCCTCGGTGATGTTCTTCTGCCTGTTCATGGACAGGTTCTTGGTCAGGAACATCAAGAACCGGTCGCACATGCCCACGGCCCTCGCTGAATCATCGCCTGAGCCTTTCTCCATTGCGCGAGTTTGTGCGTACGTGCGTGTTTTGTGCTTGATTTCTGATGCACAAATGGAGGATGAACTTTATAGACGCTTCAATCTGACGTTGTTTTGGATTGGAGTGGATTAGGAAGGAACAATATAGCGTAGGAAAGAAGCAGACCAAGAGGAGCAAAGAATGAAGAATACATTCGTTTCTTGCAGCCGGGATGGTTCTGATGGAATGCGATGTTGGAAAAGGTCCTTTTTTTGATCAGCAGCAAAAGATTCTAGCTTGGTTTCATCTTTCTGGCAATCTGTTTGGAATATTGCTGGTAAAAGCAATTCCAAATGTGACAAGCAGTCTCTGGGAAGGTATCTCATTTGCCACTGAAAATGGCAATTTAGCTTATCAGCATGACACATGAACAAACAGCACATAAAAGAATCATGTTTCATTTCAGACACGGCAGCCAACAAGGCTACATGAAAATGATTGTTTTTTTTAAGAGTACAAAGGAAGACGCAAACAAACACTTAAGCGCGCACCCCACAACGCCCGAAATGATTGCTTTTACATCACTCGCATGACACAACGACAAGGGGGACTTGTGCTAATTTATTCAGCTGATTTTTATTTGGTTCACCACTTTTGGGTCCTATAGTCGATACACCATTTTTGTTTGGTTCAACACTTTTGAGTCATACTTCGTACAGCATTTTTGAAACAAATATGTTATATGGTATATAGTGCAGCAACTTCAGAGCAACTGCTTTCTGATTAACAAAGGCATTCGTAGAACACAAAGATTTCCCCTTTTTGAAGCTAAAGCCCAGTGCAGAGGAACGATAAGATTGGTCCTGCCCTCCGCCGCGTCCTCTCACTCACCTTCCAGTCCTCAACAAGAAGCTTCTTCAACTTGGAGCAGCTTGAGACGACAGTCGCTACTCCAGTGCTGGTCACTCGCCGGCAGTATACCATCTGGCATGACTCCAGCTGCAAGCACCCCCTGACAAGGTGGCCCAGACCAACATCGGTGACCTCTGGACAGTGGGAGACTGCGATCTCTTTAAGATGGGGGCAACGTTCACCAATCTCTGCTAGTGCCATGTCCCCTATGATCTGTAGGTTAAAAGCAAGACGACAAGTCACCAGAAAAGAAAAAGGCAAAATGCTCGCATCGCTGTTCCCAAAGCAAAAGGAAGCAAGTTTTTTCCTAACGACGGATGGATACTGGAGCATTGCGTATGAAATAACTGTAAAATCAGGATAATTCCAAATCCTTTTATCTGTTTTTACATTTTTTATACTTCTATTTTTAATATCTCACTTCAACTTGTTGATCCCCGACAGTTGTAAAGACAATCTATTCAGATTATAAAACGCTGCAGACTCCTATATACCTGAGCCCAGATCTAAGGCTGTAACTTGTATCCAGTCTAGCATCATAATATGTCTTTCGAGTGTTCTTTCGGTAAAAATGGAGCTAATTTTTAATTTGAAATCCTAACAGCTTACGCCACAGTGGTGAAGACATGAGGTTGGCCACGCAACAACACCTTTGGAATTTGAGGTTTTACAACATCTTTAGTGTCACCAGAAACAGAATCTACTCCAAAAATAAACTGAAGTATCCATATTTCATTTTCTAAAATTTTGGATAATTTTTTGTTTAAGGAATTCAGTGTCATAAGTGATGTACCCTGAGAACACTTATATCCAGGAAGACTAGATCAGGGCATCCCCTTGCAATGGCAGTCAGCCCGTTATCAGTGATTAGTTGGCACCCGCACAAGTTTAACTTACGAACAGAACAACCTTCAGCAATTGCAGCCAGCCCTGCATCAGATACCCTGTAAAGGAAGTTGTAACAAAGTTAAAAAACTGACAGGTAAACAAATCTTAGTGATACTGATGTACATAGCACATAAAGTTCCCCCTAGGCCCCAAGTTCAAACAAAATGCATAGGATGATGCCAGAGAAATGTTTTAGAACAATTTGAAAGTGAGTGAAAGGTGAAAAACACTAAATCCTGAATCCCTTTTCTTATCTCAATTATTGAACATCAGTAATGCAACATAAATAACAAGGCTATTATCGCCAGACCTAAGACATGATTAATTAATTGAAGTTGTTTCCTGATGCCAATCATGTAACAGAGTCAAAGGAGAAACATAATGAGCTTTAGTAAGGGGATGATACGCATGGAAAAGATAAATAAATAAATAAGACAGGATAAATCGGGTAAATGAATGATAATATTTACCTCTCACAAAATTGGAGTGTTAACTCTCTAAGAGATTTGCAATTCTCGGCAACAGATATGAGTGCTTTGTCTCCTATCTGTATTCCAAAAGAACTTTCAATCAACCAAACCCATCTGGGTCCTGAATTTCAAAACACTGGAGTTCTTTGGGTCTTGCTATATATGCTCTAAGGTGCAAGTAACCAAATCACTGTGTTCCATTTAAAACTAAAATTCCAAAACACACCCAATCTCATATTTGAGAACCAACAAACTGCATAAACTTTAATAATACAAACAGAAAATTTTGCAGAGTTCCAGACTGAACAGAAGCAAAATATAAATAGATTGTAAGGAAAAGGTTGCCATTTTGTCTCCATGCATGCTAGGCTTGCAGCAAATCAATACAAACTTTGAGAATTGAGAGTACCTCATAACCACGCCGAATAGAAAGCTCTGTCAAGTTCTTGCAGCCTTGAGCTATGTGACACATGGCATCATCACTTATTCTTGAACAGTCGACCAAGTAAAGAGACCGGAGAAGGGAACAACCTCTACCAACCTCCAGAAATGCACTATCCTGGATCCTTGGGCAGTAAATTAGAGAAAGCTCCAAAAGACCCCTGCTTGCATAGAAAGGCAAACCATCTACCATTATAACTACAAAATTATCAACGTAGCTCCAAAAATGCCACTAAGCTAAAAACACTAGTGTGAAACAACTACTTTTTCCCACAGTTGTAAAGTAGGATAGCCCACACTCTTGTTGTAAATGTAATAGGCGACCAACTTGTAGTTACTTTATGGATCCAATATTCTAGCACATTCTTTTTTTAATCCCTTTTTTTTCTAAAATACTGATTCACTTACTTGAACTACAGGTACAACACATCTTATTAATATAGGAGAATCAATCTATAGAAATGTTAATTGAAAAAAGGATTTTTTTTGTAGATTAAGTTATCAACAAGAAACATACGGGCACCATCGTCCAATGTGCTCTAGTGCAGCAGTTTCCATATTCTGACAGCCATTGATATTCAGGCGTGCTAATTTTTTGCAGCTACGTGCTACAAATTCAAGGCTTCTATCAGTTAGTAACTGGCAATCATTGAGAATAAGATCTGTGAGATTCTTGCACCCTTTCGCAATGGAAGAAAGGCTCCTGCAATGGCAAAAGGAGGACAGCAAATAATTAAAAGCCCTAAAAAATCAACACCAGAAGCACAAGGTGGAAGGAACAAGAATTAATGGATGGTCAACACCTGCAATTGCAGGAAACATGATTGAATGGTAAACAACAAATAGGTATTCCTGACATCCTAGTGAAGTAAGTTCAGCAATGCCCACAATGTAGTGTATATCAAAATGAGGATTATGACAAGGATAAAGGAATATCTTTACCCTAGCAGAAAAAGTCCAAACAGAAATTTAATAAATGCAAAACATACATATAAAACGAAATTGGACTTTACACCTCTATAAAATGAAACAGTAGATTAGAGTGAAATTGTATTGGCCTATTGGGTACCTGTCCGTGAATCTTTCAAAATTGTTGAGCGACAAGCTTTCTAACAACGAACAAAATGAACCAATAGCTTCTAGGGCCTCATCACCAGCACCAATACATTGCAGCTTCAAAGTTTTCAACAAGCGGCATCCTTTAGCAACAGATATTACTCCCTCATTTTTAATATGATCTGATTCCAGTGACAGAACTTCCAGGTTAGGGCAATGGGATCCAACAGCATGCAAGGATGCATCAGTCATCCAAGCACATGCCGCAACACCAAGAGAGACCAGTGATTGTCCACAGTTCTTTATTAGTCCGATCAAGCCTTCATCTGTTGTGCCTTCAACAAAGCGCAACTTCAAATTACTAAGTAGCTTGCAGCCTTCACCAATAGCAATAAGTCCTGGATCTCCAATATAGCAGGCCTGCAGATAAACTTCACTTCATTTTTTCCCCAAAAATAGGTATTCGGTCTGCTGAAGGAAAGAAATATATGGATTGAGGCTAATCACAAAATTGCGAATGCAACTAGATAAAAATACCTCCACATCAATTGCAAATTTCACATGCAGATAGATCTTTTCCTTTAAGTGAGGAAAATAACAATAATCACCAGGAACAATGACTTCAAAGTTTTAATTCCCATATATTGTTCCATTCCATATGACATACTTCATGTGTATTCTAAATTGGACATTCACCATCTATACAGAGACCTTATGTTTAAGTCTCCTAGATACACACAGTAACAAATTTTTATCCTCATATAAACCTGTGGCACTCAAACATAGTTTTTTTTTCATATAGCTACACACATTAAGTAATATAAAGCAAATGATGCAGAACAGGTATAAGTCATTACCTGGAGATCTAATGAAGTCAAATTCTTACAATTCTCTGATATTCTCACCAAGCCTGTTGAGGATATGGCAGAACACCATATCAGACTCAATTTTTCAAGCCTGTTGCAGCCTCTTGCAAGATGAGTTAAGCCAACATCAGTCAAACAAGTGGGTTCTGTTCCATTATCACTGGTTGGCAGGTCCAATGGGAACAGGGGCATGTCCACTGCCAAATCTGGCATGCGGGACATCCTCCTACGTCGCCCAAACGGGCTAATGCTAAATGCCTGCATTCAAAAGTAGTATTTTTAGTGTATGGTGACAAGATGTAAAGTGACTAAGGATAAAAATTTTCTCAAAGAACATAACTATATGTAATACGAGTATACAATAACAGCAGAACATTCAGTATCTCTTCATATTTTTCAGCATAGCTAGCTAGTGAACAAATAGCAATGATCCCTTAAACTGATGAAAGTGCATAAACCATACACACTACAAATTTCCCTGCAAAAGTATCTAAGTTATGCAAATGCAAGTCACATAAAACTATCAACAACCGGATACTACAATTCAGCAATTCGCCCCCTGAACAATATCACAGTTTCACACCCAAACTAAGAGAAATGCAGATGTACGCAGCTATCAATCGATCGCGCCCAAACTCGCAACAGGAAAGCAGCCAAAAGTCGATAACTTCCTACGATTCCTCTACAAAACCTTGACAGATGCTAACTTTCTCCCAAATATGATCCAAGAACGCCTCAAAAGCTAAAGTTCCTCACAATCCCGATCCAAAAAGTCTCCGCAAGGCGCAAGATTTCCCACAATTCGCGTACGCATGAAACAAAAGATATAAGATTTAGCATCAGATCGAGGGGACTCACCGGGCGACGCGATCTAGAGGTGGAACTGGAGGGGCCGGCGCCGGCAGCCCCGGTAGTGAGGCGCTCGTCGACGGAGACGTCAACGAGCGCGGGGAACCGCTCGGTGACGAGGCGGAGCACCTCGTCGGCGCGGTCTCCGGAGGCCGCGAGCTTGGCGGAGCGGCGGGTGGCGCGCTCGAGGCGGCGCCATCGGCGGCAGACAAGAGAGCAGGCGTCGAGGTCGCGCTTGGCACCGCCGACGCGGCGTAAAACCTCGTCGAGGAGCTCGTCCGGGAGGGCCAGGTTGATCAGGTCAGCCCCCCTCATCGCCGCCACCGCCGGAGATCGCCGGAGATAAGGTTTGGGGAATGGAGCGGCGGGGGAGTTGTGAATTTTAAAGGCGATGGAGGGGGCGAAGTGTAAGAGATGCCGCAGAAGTGTGCAATGTGCTCGCGCGATTTTGTAGTAGGATACCATTTCATCCTCAGATACATATAAAAACCATTTTACACTAGGAAGTCTAGGATGATTTGATTGGTACTACGTGTCGTCTTAGAATGATTGTAGTACACGTTTAAAAAATGATCATTCAGATATATAAAATTATTCAGATTTTTTTATTTCAAATGCTATTAGTATATTTTCATAAAATACTTTTACATCATTATATTTTAATAATTTTTATAACACATAACTAGAAAAAAAATACTAGCGGAGACAGTATCATGTTTAGAACGACAAGGGAAAAGGACAGGAAAGTAGTATTTGTTAATGTTTCTTCAGGATATGGAGATATGCACGTTCGCCGTGATCTAATGGTTCTTTTTCTTCAAGAAAGATAGTTTTTGTTTTGCCCGTGAATATGGTACACCGTTCTTTATGCTAATAGAACGTTCACAAATCCTCCTTCAGTGAGGGTACTGAAAGCAAGCTAATGCTGAATGGTTGAAATGCAAAACAGTAACGTGAAGTACGAACAATGGTTTGGAACATTACGGATTAGTAAATTATATATCGGAAAGTCACGCTAGAATTGGCCAATTAGCTGGTTTGCCCGAGTGGTTAAGGGGGAAGACTTAAGATCTTCTGCACATGAGTGCGCGTGGGTTCGAACCCCACAGCCAGCAACCAAGTAATATATGTTTTCTTAAATTATTTTTTCTAATAGCTTACGATTTGTTCCTTCTAAAAACTTGTTGTGGGTTTTTTTTCACTATGATTTTCGATTTATGAGTTTTGAATTCTGTCTATTTATGAAATAGATTACAAAGAAGTAGACATTCATATACGATTTTGACCGGGTACAGATGAAATCGGTATAATACTTACCACAATCGACATATAGACTCTACATTGAAATGACACATCGTTTGAATGCGAGTTAATATAGCAAAGAACAAAAAAGCAAAAGCCTAAGCCGAATTGAACCCAACCTTAATCTAGAGAGAATTGTGCTTTGCTCGGTTGGCCACCAGCGCATGATGCTCTTGTGCCCTTCAGCGTTTGAGTTCAGGGCTATCGCTCGTGCTCACTTTAATAATCGGGTATACATACATGTGCATATTCAATGAGAAAGCATATGCTCGTATGCTCGTGTTCCGCAAGGCTTTGCTGCCATCGCGAAGTTATACGTTTTTATTAAATTATTTTTTCTAATAGCTTGCGATTTGTTCCTCCTAAAAACTTGGTGTGAGTTCTTTTGGACTATAGTTTTTGGTTTATGACTTTTGAATTCTGTTTGTTTATGAAAGAGATTACGAAGAAGTAGATAATTATATACGATTTTGATTGATACAGCTAAAGTTAGTATAATATTGCTACAATCAATATATAGACTCCACCTTGGAATGACGTATCGTTTTAACGTGAGTTACTATAGTAAAGAACAAAAGGTAAAAAACTTAAGCCGAATCAAACCCAGCTGTAATCTAGAGAGAATTGAGCTCTGCTCGGTTGGCCACCAACGTTTGACGCTCTTGTGCCCATCAGCGTTCGAGTTCGGGGCTGCCGCTCGTGCTCACTTCAATAATCAGTTACACGTACGCGTGCACATTCAATGAGCAAGCATATGCTCGTGTTCTGCAAGGCTTTGCCGGCTTCGCAAAAATTCGTAAGCGCGTGTTAGAGGACATGCACGTGTGTGTGGTGGTGTACGTGAGATGTGAGTTATATATATACGTCTGTCTTGTACCTTCTAAAAAAACTTAAACTAGCATCTTTGCACAAAAATAAAAACATTGACGTGCTTTCATTTTACAATTCAAGCAAATAATAGTCTGTCTGGCATCCGTCTCATTCCATGTTTGTGAGACTGCATGCAGTGCATTCTTTTACTGTGTCTTTTTTTTTTAAACAGTGATGGCCCCAATTCCTTAATATAAACATTTTTTTGGCGATGGCTATGTGGCATTAGGTTTTCATTGACTTTTCCCTAGACATTTTGTTGAGCTTTGAAGTACCATCCAATTTCTAGCAATTTTCTAGAATAGCAATGTTTCTGGAAAGCGCATGCTTCAAAAGCTAGTAACAGAGTCGCACTCAATAGGGGAACAAAACATTTGAACCGCTTACCTTGCTTTCGTGTTTGTTCCTTGAAGTTGACACCAGTTCATGACTAGAAGAAACTAATATTCATCTTTATCACTAAACCAAAGAGAAAATCATCTTGTTCAATGATTTCTTCGCCCTTGACTCTTAACAGAGAGTTTCCTATAAATAACAATATAATGAAGTTTCTGAACATTTTATGAAATCAACAGATGACCTATGAGAGATCTAAGAAAAATGATTTTTTAAAAAAATTATAAAAAGAACACTCCGTGTATATTAGGAGGCACATATTGTGCCCCTCATGTATTATTGAGTTTTACGAGATCCGCATGTATGTATTAAGTTGCTCAATTAAGCCATTTACCAGAATTTACCATCTTATGCCATGACTTCGGGCACAAAGTTTTCCACGTTGCACACAATTTGAACAGGATGGTGGTAAATTCCATATTAGAAAATGTGGTATTTGATTCAGTACACCTTTTTTTAAAAGTTTTTGAATCTTGAAAAAAGTAGTTAATATTAAGTGATGGTAAATCTATATGGACATATAAAAATAAATCAAATTGAAGATCATTTGTAGATATAGACATGAATATTAGGTATGGGCAAATCTTTGGTTTGATTTATTTTTACGATAATTCATAATATACCACTCTAAACATTGACAACCGCTGGGTACCACTCCAAAGTTTTTTCTTCAGAGAATACCACTCTAAAAAGATTTGGTTAAATTGTTTTGCAACTATTGACCCGCGCGAAAGGATAGTTTTTGAATCGACCCATGTCTGTCTAATGTACCTTCTTCCATTAAATAGAACGAGAAGGAGAGGGGCACAGTAGCAGCTGCATGGGCGCCATGGCCAAGCTCAATGGCGCCGGCAAGAGCAACGGTGGCGACTGGCAACTAGCAAAACGGGATTCGGCGGCCGTGATAAGCACAAGGGAGGCGACGGTGCGGCTGAGGACAGGCTACGGTGGTGATGGAGCGGGACGGTGGCGGCAGGTGGTGCATGGAAGAATGAGAAGGGAGGGAGCTGAACCGAGGTCAAAATGTCCTTTCGCAGGGTCAAAAGGTGCAAAATAATTTAAAACAGGAAAATGTGGAGAAATGGTATTGTGTGAATCCGAAAATCTTTAAAGTGATATTTTTTGAAGAAAAATATTTAAAGTGGTATCTTCGTGGTTGCCAATGTTTAAAGTGGGATAGTATGAATTATCCCTTTATTTTTTAGGTGATACAAATTTGTCCACACCAAACGTTAACAAATTTGTTTTAAGATTTGTAAAGTTTTTAAAAAGAGGTGTACCAAAGCATACCCATTAAAATGCATATTTTGGTGTGCCAAAACTCAAAAGTACACATGAGCACAATGTAAATTCTTTTGTCCTGAAAGTTCAAAAAAGTGATTGACAGTTCTATCGAGGAAGTGCTTCATATTATGTTATGCAATCAAGCATGTGCCAAAAAGGGTACAGCGAGAACAATCTTTCCAGAATTCAATCATGTTAAATTGTTAATACACTCCGGCAAGAAGCTTTGCAGTTTAATGGCCCCCATGGAAGGAGGCTGAAATGAATATTTCAAGTCGACAACTGATCAAGAGCACAACAAACTAGACTGCCTAATTAACATTTGCAAATGTATGATAACGATATGAACTGGCCAGGTATCCTATTGATGAATCAGACCAACCACGCACCGAAATCATACTCAAACCACACTGAAATAACAGGGATAACCGACAATTTGACACCGAACAAGGTTAAATTAGAAAGGAGAATCATGATAGCAACCAAATAGTTCGTGTTATGTAATGTAAAATGCAATAAGATACCTGAGACCCTGGCAATTGGAGCAGCCTTCAACACGTATTTTTGATACCATGACATTGTCTCAGGCCTTGAGGAATGGGCTGTAACATGGGTCAGCCAGACAAACAAAGCAGTTGCAGAAAAGGTAGGTTCTCCAACCGATATGGTAAAGTTTGTAGTTTGCTGCAGTTGTTAATCAAGCTTCTAATGGAGGTTAGAAGTTGACCTTTGTGACTGAAACAGCCAATCAGCTCATCTTTCAGGCAGGCAGTGCAGTGACAATAAGGTTGCTTGAACTCTAAAGGAGAATAGAATGGAAGCTCAAACTATCTCAGTGATAACTAGACATAACAAAGTTTCCTTTAAAGAAAGAATATGTATGGTGATGACAAGCTTTTCCACAAGATTACATAGGGTCATTGTCCACGGATGAATTTTGGACATTCATGAATTTCAGTATTTTCACGTTTGAGTTTCCTGAATGAACGTTGAAGGCTATCATAATCATACTCAAGATCATTGAGAAATCTCAGCCGCAGCACTTCTGCCTCCCAGTCCTCTTCGTTTCCAAGCGTCATCAGTTTCCCTCCCCTGATGTACAGCTTCTTAACGCCCTTTGGTTGAACCCACTGTGCGAAGTCTGTCAGTGGGAAGCAGCGGAGGTCTAGCTTCCTGAGATTCGGAGGAAGGGCAAACTTCATTGTGGCGACTGAATGATGCACTGATGCTACTGTGTTCCCATTATTCTCAGAAGTCAGGACACCCCATCTGATTTTCAATGATTCGAGGGCCTTGAACTCGCCTAATTTCAGGAACTCATCGTCTTTTGGCACAGCCATTTTACCAATGACAATGCCAAGCTTCCTGAGCTTCTCCAACTTTGCGAGCTCATTCAGATGACAGGGATCTTTGCTGCTTGAGTTTGCAACAACAAACCCCTTGAGGACCTCAAGCCGTGCAAGCCGGCCTAGTCCTTTGGGCATTCTGACGAGCAGGTGGCACTCAGACAAGTCCAGATACTCCAACCGATCGAGCTTGGTGATCCCTTGCCCCAACTCTTCCAAATTATGGCACGCTCGGAGATCCAACACCACGAGCTCACGCAACTTGCCGATCGAATCAGGCAGAGACTCAATCCTCGAGATCCCCCTGAAGCTGATGTACCTCAGGTTCTTGCAGCTGTCCAAGTCGGCGAAGCGCTCCACGCCACTGACCTCAATGTGGCTGTCCATGGGGTTGGCAATCTGCTGGAGAGAGCCGAACTCCCGCCACTGCCCGAGCTGCAGCGCGCGCAGCTCCTTCTTCCCGGCGAGCCAGCCCTCGTCAATCTCGACATACTTCTGATCGATGTTGTATATAGCCCTCACCTCGGCGCTGAACCCCAACTGCATCTTCCCGCCGCGCAGGCACGCCCGGCGCGCCAGGGTGAAGTCGTTGCCGGAGTCCAGCTCGAGAAACGCGTTGCTCCTGGCCACGCTGATGAGCAGGTCGCGCATCCACGGACGCACCGTGCACCGGTGGACCGTGTCGCAGAGCGCGGTGGTGACTGGGATGATGAACCCCTTGGCGATGAGCTCGTCGAAGCGCCTCTTGCCCTCGTCGGCGGAACGGACAAACCCCTCGCCGAGCCACCAGTGGATTAGGAGGCGCTTCTTGATGACGGCGCCCACCGGGAAGGCGGCGAGGCAGAGCACGCAGCCCCGCAGCCGCGCCTCGAAGCCGCCGACGGCGAGCCTGAGGTGGCGCATCTGCGGACCGCGCTGGATCTCCCCCATCTTCTTGGTCATCACCACACCCGTGGCCGGCGAGGGCGCCGGCGCCGGCGAATCATCTTGGTCCCCGCCGCCGTCGTCGCACGGAAGGTTGTAGGCCTCGCGGATCCTTTCGCTGATCTCCCTGATTTCCTCGTCGACGGCGACCAGGGCCAAGTGGATGCGGCCCGCGTCGTGCTGCGCGTCCTGGAGCGCGTCGTCGAGGTGCTGCTCGACGGGGTCGAAGCCGTAGCGGATGCACTTGTCGGCGTCGTCGATACTGCGGAAGACGCGCTCGAGGTGGGACATCTCCCGCCGGACCTTCTCCACCAGCGCGCGGGCCTCGGCCCTGATGTTTTCGGCGTCAGCGGCGCGCGCCGCCGGCGGGGCATCCTGGTGCGCGGGAACGTGCGTTGCGTCGAGGGCGGCGCGGATGGTGGCGAGGCGGGCGAGGAGAGGGACGATGATATCCTCCTCGACGCCTCGGGTGGTGGGCTTTCCGCGACCGAGGGCGGCAGACATGGCGCCGCGGCGGCGGATGGCTGACCGAACCGAGCGAAGGCGGCAAGGAACACACGGGTTCGGCCGGTGAGCAAGCCAGCAGCTCTCACTAATTCACGAATCCATGGATCAATTGTGCTGCCGTGCTAGCTGGATTGATCTAGACGGGTCTGGTCTAACCCGATAAAGCGTGTTGTCTTTAGGTTGAGATATTGGCCCAGCGGAATTTCGCCGTATATATAAATAGTATTTGACCTGACACGGCAGGGTATATTTCGCCTGCTTATTTTTTTAATTTTATGTGACCCAATCACCCAACACAGTGGGGAGGGTCAGTCAAACCCGTGTCGTCCACTCGTCTGTCAGGAAGATAGACAGCCATGGATGCTGCTGCTGATCTGCTGAGAGTGGTGGACATGCTGAGCTCGGAGCGCATGGAGAACCAGGGGCGGCTGCTGGGCATCGGGTCCCTGCTCGACGAACTGCGTGCCGCTGCCACGAGCTCGCACACCAGCGTCGAGCTCTTTCGGCCTCGCATGCTGAGAACAGAGATCGCTCAGCCTCAGCTTCGCGACGTGCTCGACGAGGTCCTGCGCAGGCAGGCGAGGTCAGGGGCATGGTATCAGGTACCCGCTCTCTTCATTAGCAACCTCATCTTCTGTCGTGCCACCGTCCGTAAGCTAAGGCTGTCGTTGGAGTATTTTGTGGAGGGCCTGTCCGCTCCTCCCGCTCGTCGATTTGCTAGGATGGACACCTTTGATCTCGCCCGCAAGGCTAGGCTCGAAGGTACGGTTCCGGTGCATGCAGATGGCGTTCAAGGTCCGTGGTGGGAGAGCGGAGGCGGTGAAGAAGATGGTGAAGGTCTTGCTCGCGGTGAAGAGGACGGACCCGGTCGCAGTGCCGATCGTCGGAGGGCTCGGGATTGGCAAGACCCATCTAGCCCTGCCTCGTTGAACGCACGATAGAGTCAAGCGGGAGTTTCATGTGCGGCTCGGGTGGATGTTTCACCGCGTTTTCATCTTTCCAAGGTCCCGTGAACTTGCTAAGGTGCCGCTCAACATCGCCCAACATCGAGGACATGCGGCTAGCCCTTCGCGCACGCCTCGCAAGGAGGAGCTACTTGATCGTCCTGGATAATGTGTGGAACGTTGATCACAGGCAGGAATGGCATGAATGGGACGCCCTTATGCAGGCCCTCCCTCCAAATGGCAAAATCATCCTCACGACTCGAACTCCCGCTATCGTACCGAGGACGGCCTCCATTGTGCGCACCACAGAGCCCTTCTTCTTGCAGCCACTGGACCAGGAATTCCACCAACGGTTCATCGATCAATACCTTTTCCTAAATGGCAACCCCGGTGTCTCCCTCGCTAAGTATGGTGTTTCCGGTATGAAGATTGTCAAAACATGTGCTGGTGTGCCCCTACTATTGGAATATACAGCCTCTCTGTTACATCAGGGGGACCAGGAATTTTTGATCCAATGGGAACGACGTCTGGAAGATAGCCTCCATGGAAAAAGTCAGCATTTTTCCTTGGACGGAGAATTCGCTTATGTCCTAGACAGAGCCTCACGCGATTACAAAGATCTCCGTCGGAGTTGAGGGCTTGTTTTCTTTATTGCTCCTTGTTCCCATTGGACTACGGCCTCGATGCTGAAGAACTGGCTGATCTTTTGGCTGCCGAAGGCTTTATACCGCCTCATATGCTCAAGCCCGAGAATACGATTTCTCCAACAGCTCCTTGATGAATGCTTTTATCCGGTGCAAGAACGTGAGCATGGAGGGAAGCTTGCCTTCAGAATGCACAAGATATTGCACATGTTCGCCCACTACATCGACAGTTCCAGTTCAATAATCAGAGTTGGTCAGTCCCGTGTTTTTCAAGGTGAAGTCCTGTCTATTCGAAGTGCATCTCTACTCATCCATCCTTCGACAGAATCGTTTCCAACTTACATGTCTCAGTTCAAGAATTTGAGGAAACTAATCTTACTTCAGGAAGGGGAAATGTGCTCATCTGATCAGCAGTGTGAGATCAAAGAGTTTCCCCGGGAATTCTGTCAAAGACTTAGACATCTTCAAGTCTTGAGTTTGGAAGCTACTAAGATCAGGAAGCTCCCCAATAAATTCGAGCTACTTACCCACGTGAGATATCTCAACCTCTCATGGACAAATATCGAATTCATCCCCAGCTCAATCCCCAAACTGCAACTTCTGGAAACTCTGAAACTCTCCCATTGTAAAAAGCTACAAAAAATGCATAGAAATACATGCAAGCTTGCTCGGTTACAAAAGTTAGATCTTGAAGGTTGCCATTGTCTTGCTGAGTTGCCTCGGAACATGAGTAGAATGAAGAGCCTTGAGTATTTAAGTGTTCTTGAATGTGCATCACTAATTCAAATGCCTCGCAGAATGGGCCATCTTACAAACCTTCAGACATTGCTGGGGTATGTTGTCTCCAACAGCGATGGAAGTGTCATGTCGGAGTTGCAGCCACTGGTACGCCTGCATAGGCTAAGCCTGGTAAGCCTTGAAAAGGTTATGGATCTGAATTATTCAAGAGATGCCATGCTGCAAGAAAAGCAAGAACTTGCATCATTGGCATTGAGGTGGAACATGGATGCTGAACATACCTATACAACAGCCTATGAACTACTTGAGAATCTTCAACCGCACCAACATTTGAAAGAACTGGAGATTGTTGCGTATGAAGGTGATAAGCTTCCGTCTTGGATGACAAGCACCGAACCATATCTTAAATCTTTGGTCGAGATAAGGCTAGTTAATCTGAGAGCATGTAAAACATTACCTCCTCTGGGGCTACTACCATGTCTGAAGATCTCTGAGATAAGTGGAGCTGAAACTATCAGCTGTGTTGACCATAGTTTCTATGGCCAGAATGGCACATTCGCCTCATTGGAGAGACTAACTTTCTCTTACATGCATAACCTTGAAGTCTGGGAACAGGCACATAGGGTAGATATGTTTCCTCATCTTACAGAAGTGGCAATAATTCAGTGCCCAAAATTCAGAGCATTGCACATGGAGCTTCCATCAGTTGAAAAGCTGATCTTGTGGATGAACAACAAGATGTTGTTTACTTCAAAAGGAGGCCTGAGAGGTGTGGCAAAAAGCCTGGAACAAGTATCAATTTGTTTTGGCGGAGAGCTGCTCGCTTCTTCAGATTGTGCGGCCCTGCAGGATCTTCATAGGCTTGAGAAGTTGGGGATATGTGGGTGTGATGAGCTAACAAGCCTCCCACAGGGTTTGCAACATCTTTACTCTGTCAGAAGCTTGACAATTGACAACTGCAGCAAACTGGAGGCTTTACCAGATTGGTTGGAGAACCTACCTTCTCTGCAAGTTATGCGTTTGTCGGTGTCTGTGTTGCATTCTGCTCCTAATGGCACTGCAACGACACCAAAATATCGAAATATATGTTGAGGATCATCCCAACTTACCAGCAGAAACATAAGGTATCTTGACTCTTGAATGCATTTCTCATTGGTGTTATATTGGAAAATATTTTCATGAGAATTTTCGGTTTGAACTATTTTGAGGGCAATTTTTAAAATACTATCTTAGTTTTTCTACAAAATAGCGAGTAACATTGCTATTTTTTTAAAAAATAATGTTACTTTTCAATGAAATGAATATTTAATTAAGGGTTTTGCTATATGACACTCGAGTATTTTTTGTTTGTGAGCACTCGCTTTTTTATCCATTAGATGTTGCTTTGTTTGTGTTTTATGGTTTTGACTTTGTGATTTTTCTGTGTCAACAATATGATAAGAGAGTAATCAATTTATTTAGTATCATCGAGCTACAACATGTTCCTTATAATTTGTTTTGTTCCTCTTTTTCAAATTGTCACATCATTTTTACATAATTTAATGTATGTAAAACTAGTATATAAGTGATGTAAGAAGATCATAAATAAAAGAATAATATGTATTAGAGTATTTTTAATGTATCAGAGGACCTAAAAGGCGCGAGAGGGGGTGAATGTCGTTCTACAATAAAAAAATCCGCCCAAAAATCGTTTTCAAAAGATGCAGAATAAAGCAACTCACGTAAAATTAATTATGGACTACATGCAAGACAGTAAAAGATTGGTACGCATGCTATACTAAAAATTCAGCATAAATCAGAGATTAACTAGAAAAAAATTTAGCTGAAAATAACACCGTTTGATCTGCATGCAAAATGAATGAAAACCGCAAAAGAAAAAAAAATTAGAAAGAACAAGTGCTTGAGTGTATGTGATCTGATGCTGTGCTTGCCGTACCAAAAAAGGAAAACGCACAGGAATAGGGAACTGCTGGTGAGCACCCCAAGGATTGCATCGACCAAAATCGATCGCTACCTCATCGTCCCAAGAAATTTCTAAGCAAACTGACTGGGAAATAGAAGAAATGATTGCAGATTTCTGCTCTTCTTTGGAACAAACAACTAGCACTCCAACCCAGACAATAAACTAGTCACATAGAGGCATCAAGCAAAACAAAAAGCAACCTGAAGCCAGCTATCTCGCAGCCAAAGAACCAACCGAAAAGCAAAGAGGCTCGCAGGATCGATCGCTAACAAAGAGGTAAGCTCAGATTCGATCGAGAGCTAGAAATCCAAATCGATATTAATCGGCCGAAATGCATAGAAGGAAGAATTACGGACTGCTGCACCAACTTATGCATATTAACCACCAACCCAGAGAAGGAATCCTGAACACAAACGTATACTGCTTGCTGCAAAAAGTGTTCAAAGAAAATATGCTGCTCCTCACAAGAGCTTTGAACAAGACTAGCTAGTAAGAACAGGAAGAATCAACAAGGACACAACTCATATCACTTCTGCTCTACTTAATAAACAAGACAACAAAAAAATGCAGAATCTTCTCTTGCTGAACCTCTTGGGAAGAACTGATCACTTGATCTTGAGATATTTTCCCATACACAGAGTAGCGAGCAAGATAAAGAAGCAACTAGGATTTGATAATTTGCTTTCGGGACGAACTAGCCAAAGCGCTTTGAGATAAATCCCCGTTCAAAGCAAATATATATAGCAACTAATACTAGAACAATAACAACGAAGCAACTACGAAATGCGAGAATAAAGAACTGTAAATAAATCCATAAAACACAAGAACTTCATATCGAGACGAAGAGCGATGAATGATTAATACAACATATGAATGTTTACATCACTCTTCCATGTCTCATCCAAGAACACACACAAGGAGAGAATAGAACCTAGAACTTGCAAAAATATTTCTCTCCCAAGAGCACAAGCATTAGGAAACCCTAATACTCATACCCATTTCTCTTTCTCTCTCTCTCAAGGTGCACTTCTTCACCTAGAGAGCACCTCTATTTATAGCCTCCACTAATGGGTTTAGTAGCCTACTTTACCCATTAGGTCACACCAACTCTCCACTAATGGGTTTACACACATTATACCCATTAGGTCACAATATCTCTCCACTAATGGGTTTACACACATTATACCCATTAGGTCACAACACCTCTCCACTAATGGATCATTTCCAATAAAATCCGCTTCGCTTGTGCAGCTTTGCGTATTTTCCAAAACGCCTCCCGCACCTTCCCGAAGCTTCTCGAATCTTGCCGCAAGACGCCGCAGCTACCTCGAGTCCACGCTGTCTTCGACACATCCCGATCGCTCACCTCGCGCCACTGCGCTAGTCCATCCTTCGTGTCTTGCCACGACTCCACTCGACGCCCCGCAGTCACACGGACAAGAAAATATATTTCATAGCACCGCACTGCATGATTTAAATAAATATCCGCACAAGAATTAAAATAATGCCCGAACAAACTCGGACTTTAGGACACTCGTCAATTACTCATCACACTACCGGTTACCTCCACATGGTCTCTCAATCTCCCTTGATGAGTATATTGACAAACACCAAAAGCATATAAAGTTGAGTTTGAAAGTCAAATATGGTCTAAAAGAAAATCAAGGCAAGTAAGACCATATCGACAAAAGAGAAAACTGAGCAAAAGCGAAAGAGCAAAATTTTTTTGCAAAGCTCCGTAAGGCTTTTTCTCCAAACTTCTCCCCTTTTGGCAATAAAATCATCAAGACACTCAAGAGAGAATGTAATGACGGTGTGTTCTTTATTTTAAGCATTCGGAGCCATGAAGATTATCCATAATGATTTTACGAGTATTACACCAAGCTATAATTCATAAGAATGCTATCAAGATCATGACGATTTATGTATAGAAAAGCTAAACCAAATAAGTCATAATCTGAAAATGGATCAATTTCTTAACATGTCAAGTCAAACATGATTGTAGTCTAGCTAAAGGTATCCAAGGATGATGCAAGCCATGTCAAATAATCTAAGTGAAATCAAGAAGCTAATATTGAGTCGGTTTAGAGTGCTACAAGTTCATTTTGTTTAAGTACTTGGTCTTTTGTGAATAAGCAAATTTAGCACATATAACTTTTCTGAAAATCATATTTGGTTTATCTTAGTAAAGCAAGTCATGGACTAGGAGCCATCCACAACTGCCTCCTAAGCTTCAACCATTTTCACAAATTTTAATTTCTTAGCCATGTGCTAGATCTCAAGCCTCATGCGATCACTCCAAGCGAAAAGTTTAAGGAAATGATCTTGGTCAACCAAAACTCCCCGAGTTCATGCCTAGTGCAATGGCAAGCCGTCTCATGAGAGTGAATTGGTGAGATCGCTTTTTGCACAAAAGAGATCATTTTGTTTTGTTGCAATTAGTCCTTAGACCAAGGAGATAATGCTAATTCATGCTTCATAAAAGAACTAACATAGCTCAATCGAAAGCTCAATAAAGATTCATGACTCAACTCAACCTATTTGACATGGCATGAATCATAAAGGATAACTAAATACGACTAGTCTCAAGAGCTACCATGACATGAATTAATTCAAGTTGTGCGCTTTTTTAATCAACTTATCATGGCAAAGACTAGACTACACATATAAAGTCATGAAAATTTTAGCAATTAAGCATAGATCATAGCAAGATGTAAGTCATTGTAAACAGATCATAATTGGATAATAATCAAGGCTCCATGTAGTTATATTACAATGCAAACCGAATGCAAGAAGGTCCAGCTCCCCTCAAAGTGAGATGCACTTTTAGTTCAAGTTGAGTTATGTCAAAATTAAATTCTAGCAAACCCAAATGTACTCCCCAACCAAAGCAAGAAACGAGAAGTCGGCAAAGAAAATCCAAACGGATAGTCCTTAAAGCATAGATAAGATGTAGAGGATAATATGGCTCGATCGACTCTCATCTACCCCATGAGACTCTAGGACTATCACCGATGTTTAGCACACACACTAGAGAGCAAACACGCACTGCCTACCCGAGGATGGCCCAACCCTCGTTAGAACCTACAAGCCGTGAGTGAGCTCAACCTAGTGAGAAAGGAAACAACTAATAAGCAGCATTCTAGAATCACAAGATAAGAGCAGAAATCTAAGCAACTAGACAAGAATACCACTCTAACCTATGCTAGAAGGACTAACCCCAATGCACCCCGAATGCTATGCAAAGAAAGGAGTAAGAGCATAATCAATATAATAAAACAAGAAAGCATAAAGCTCCCCTCACAACAGTCCATAAGGACAAACCACCCCAAACTCTCCCCGCAGAGCTGAAAACCTAGAGCTATCCAATGGCTTGGTAAAGATATCAGCCAACTGGTGGTCACTCTCCACAAATTGGAGCACTATGTCACCCTTCTCCACATGGTCTCTAAGAAAGTGATAACGGATATCGATGTGCTTGGTCCGGGAGTGTTGCACTGGGTTCTTGGCAATGTTAATCGCAGAAGTGTTATCACAAAAGAGTGGAACACTGTCGATAACTAACCCAAAGTCCCGCAGGGTCGAAGCCATCCAAAGCACTGATCGCAAAGAACTTGCGCAGCTACGCACTCGGCCTCTGCGGTGGATCGGTAACACCGATCGCTTCCTCAAGACCAGAAACAAGAGAAGTGCCAATAAATTGGCAAGTGCCAGAAGTGCTCTTCCTATCTATCCTACAGCCAGCGAAGTCTGCATCCGAGAAGGCTCTCAAGGAAAGACAAGATGAGGAAGAGTACCAGATATCATAGTCAATGGTAGTTCGAAGGTATCGGAAAATGCGTTTCACCGCCTGGCGGTGAGATACGCGAGGTGAAGCCTGAAATCGAGCACACAGACACACAGAGAAATGTATGTCCGGTCTCGAGGCAGTGAGGTACAAGAGGGAACCGATCATGCTTCTGAACTCCTTCTGATCAACTGGCTCGCCATCCTCATCTGGATCAAGTGAAGTCGTTGTCGCCATCGGAGTAGATACTGGCTAGCCATCACTCATGTCAAAACGCTTCAGGAGGTCTCGAGTGTACTTGCCCTGATGCAAGAAGGTACCCTCCCGAGTCTGCTTGATCTGGAAGCCAAGAAAGAAACTCAACTCGCCCATCATGCTCATCTCAAATTCCGAGCTCATGACTCGGAAAACTGAGAAACGAGAGCATGTGAGGAGCCGCCAAAGATGATATCATCCACATAAATCTGGACGAGCAGAAGATCATTGCTATGCCGGCGAATGAACAAGGTCTTGTCTACTTTACCCATCTCAAAACCATGACTCAACAGGTAGGACTTAAGCCTCTCATACCAAGCTCTAGGGGCCTGCTTAAGTCCATACAACGCTTTGGAAAGCTTGTAGACATGGTTTGGGTATTTGGGGTTTTCGAAACCAGGAGGCTGTCGGACGTAAACCTCTTCCTCAATAAAGCCATTGAGAAAGGCACTCTTCACGTCCATCTGGTAAAGCTTGAAACCCTTAGAAGCTGCAAAGGCAAGCAGGTTTCTAATGGCTTCAAGTCTAGCTACAGGGGCAAAGGTCTTCTCGAAATCTAGACCCTCAACCTGGGAGAACCCCTGAGCTACCAGTCTAGCCTTTTTCCGAATAACCACTCCTTCCTCGCTCTGCTTGTTCTTGAACACCCACTTAGTCCCAATAACATTGTGACTCGCGGGGCTCGACAAGCGACTGCACCTTGTTTCTCTCGAAATTTTCCAACTCCTCATGCATGGCATTGACCCAAGACTCATCGTAAAGTGCATGACAAACATCCTTGGGTTCAAAGTGGCAACAAAGGCAGAGTGTAGGCGTAAAAGAGATAAGCGATTTTGAGCGCGTGACTCGCTCATGAAGATCTCCTATCATCCGCTCGGAAGGATGACGACGCAAATGTGTTGGGAGGTCCTGGATGAGAAGAAGAAGTGGCCTCTACCTCATGAGTCGATGAGGTAGGAACAGAGCCACTAGCTCCCGAGGATGCGGAAGGAATGGGTTGATCTCCTTGAGGTGCGGTGGAAGAAACAGCACCTCAAGAGGAGAAGAAACTGGATCCGTGGACAACTCTCATCGTCATCCTCCTCATCATCCACAAAGATGGGCTTGGACCGCTCTCATCAACTCGAGATATCGGGCCTAGTCCCGGACCGCCTTATCGAAGGTCACCGCAGTCTCTACCATTTTGCTCGACTCGCAATTCCGCACTTATAAGCTCGCGAAGAAGTCGAGTAACCCGAAAAATTCCATCACAAGAACGTGACTCGAACTTATCTAGGTTCCCGCACTTGAATAAAACACTTGCAACCAAAAACACGAAAATGAGATACGCTGGGCTTTCGCCGTATCTCAACTCATAAGAAGTGCGATGCAAGTGAGCCTCGTAAAAACTCGATTTGAAACATGGCACGCGGTGGCTATAGCCTCACCCAAAACTTCCGCGGTGTAGAGTATTCATCGAGCATCGCCCCGCCATCTCGACTAAGGTACGGTTCTTCCTCTCCACGACGCCATTCTCATGTGGACGTATGGAGAAGAGAACGGTGCTCTACACTGCCTCATCGCAAACCTCTCAAAGTAGGAATTCTTGAACTCCGTGCCATTGTCACTGCGGATCGCTCGTAAGGCACCCGGGAGCTCAACAGAAAGCCTACTAAAAAGACCCCGAAAATGGGTAAATGTCTCATCCTTCGAGGCTAAGAAAAACACCCAAGAATACCTCGAGAAGTCATCAACCACGACAAGAACATACCACTTCCCTCCTGCTGACTGCACTCTAGCTGGTCCAACTGTGTCCATGTGGAGCAGCTGTCCCGGTGCATCGGTCATAGTGACTGTGACCGGAGGATGGGAAGCAGCGACCATCTTGCCGTGCCGGCAAGGAGCGCAAACAAGATCTTTGACCATCTTGAGCTTCGGCAGACCACGAATGAGGTCATGGCCGCTAATTCGGGTCAAATGGTCAAATCCAATATGACCAAGTCTCCTATGCCAGAAAGAAAGGTCGCGGGAATCAGAAGCAACTAAACACCTGAGAGGATCACCAGAAGACTCAGAAAAATCAGCACGAAAGATCCTCCCAAAACGAGAAATCCCGCAAACCGGACTCACCAAGAATCAAGAATTTTGCGCTTGTTTTTCTTAAAACTCACCTCAAAGTCGCCATCGGTAAGTCGAGAAACGGAAAGCAAATTATACCGCAGCTTACTAACCAAGGCCACATCTTTTAAAACAAAAGAATCATTAATGCGCGACAAGCACCTTTGGCGATGACACGCCTGATGAAGCATCTCCGAAGGTGATCGTCTCATCACCGGAGCACGGGCAAGGGAAGAAAACCAACGGAATCTCCGGTCATGTGTCGTGAACACCCGAGTCTACGAGCCAAACCTTTCCTTCCTCGCCTGTCGAACCCGAGTCAAACAGAGTAAAGTCTCGATCGGGATAAATCAACGTGATTTTGGCACCCAATATCGAATAACACGCCGAGCGGATGAAGTAGTCAAACACGATCGACTCTATCTACCCTACGCTCTCGTTACTCAAAGAAGCCGATGGTCTTAGTGAAGACCGAAGTCGTTATTGGGTCCGATCACTACAGAGAGCGAGTCGAGTACCAACAACACGCCGATCTCGCCGCGGGTAGCTATCTCGATGGAAACGAGATCTACCCTCGGACGGCGGATATCATGACCGGGCAAATCGAGGACGAAAATCGGAAGAACCAGAAAACTAAGTCCTCGATGCTGCCCAAAAGCATCAACAGTAGCAAACCTGGACCTTGTGTTGGTCTTAGGTATACTCAAGGTCTGAGGCTGACCCTGAATACGCCTAAGAGCTGCAACACGGTCTCTCTGCGCGATCCTGACGCGCCTGAAGCATCTCTCGATCATGTGTCCATCCTTCGGCGAAGGTACAATGAAACTTCGCCTCGAAGGTCGAGCGCAATCGTGTTACCACCTTATCGTCAGAGATCCCTTGGACAAAGCCCGCAGATTTGAATTGACTTTCTCGGTCCCGGGCTCGACTCGATGACACCTGGTGCTATGGGTCTGAGCACGGCAGGTGGACGCTTCCTCATATCCTCATAGAAATCATATCCTAAACCCTGATTAAATCTGCAGATCTTAGATTGGTCTAGAATAAGATTTAGCTTCTTCTTGCCTCCTACAAATCTCTCGAGAGTGTTCATAAGATACTGACACTCCCGAAAGAGAGAGGTGCAAGAAGAGCAGGGAGAAGAGGGAACAGCAGAGGGTAAGGAAGCAGAAGAAGAACCAACAGTAGAGGAAAGAATGGCTTTTGCATGCACAAATGACTGATGGGACAGTCCTACTACTAGCAAAGTTGGCTCACGTTGCTAGGCGTCTCTACCTTACCCTTGGGCTTCTCCCCACACCTAAGACACACATCACAACAAGATTGTGGCTTCTCTAGTAAATTCTTAGTTAACTTCATACATTTTTCTTCCAAAGCAATCAAGTCAGATTTTAGTTTATCACAGTTTTTGCATGGTGAGCTAACAGGGTCCTTAGAAGCATATTTAGCCATTTTCTTGTTGTAATCAACCATTTCTTGAAACTGCTTTGAAACAGATTCAAGTTCAGCAGCTTAATTTGGGACAGTTCAAACATGAAGTAATTGGCTCAAGCAAACAAGCATGTAATTCAGCAATTTTATGATCCGCCTGCTTTAAGTTCATTTTCAAGTTATTGCAATTTTCACAAGATTCAGCAGATCAAGAAGCATGGCATAAGGTCCTCTAGTGGCAATGTCCTTAACCTCACATGAGGTGGGAGAAGTAGTCGATCGAGAGTAAGCGTGGCAACAGCCATCCTACTCAGTTCTAACTCAGCAAGCAGACTAACATTCTCCTCCTTAACAATATCAAGCTTAGAAGACAAACTATCATGCGAGGTCCTTAGCTTCTCCATATCTCCAAGCAAAGAAGAACAAACATCACAATCGTCACGGGGGAGCAGATATAAGTGAAGTATGCTCCGCCACAAGCTCTCTACTTTCTTCTCAAGATCTACGACCCTAGCTCTAGATCTAGCATAAAACTTTCCTAACTTCATAAATGCATCATAGAGCTGGTCGTAGGAGGACCTACCTCATCGGAGTCGTAGAGCTCGTTATCGCCGACGCCGTTGTCGCTGGCCATGAAGCACATGCCGATGAAGTCGCCGCCCTTGGGATCTTGATCATCCTTGTCGCCGCCGCCGCTCCACCCTCCACGTCGCTGAAGTCGATGTCGCCGAAGCGTGAGGACGCGGTGGAAGAGCTTCTTGGCTTTGCCAAAGTTGCGGAACTTCTTCTTACCTTGAGCGTGAACCGGGGCTTCTTGTTGCGTTCTTGTCGATGTAGTCGTTCTTGCTCACACCGCCGTAGTCGTTCTTGCCCTTCACTGCCTTGGGGCAATTTGCCCGAATGTGGTTGAGGCCACCACACTCAAACAAATTATCGCCCACTCCTCTTTCTCGTCCCTCCTCCTCTTGTAAGCATGGGAAAACTTCCAGCTAGGAGGGCCGCTTGCTCATCCTCGAGCCGCTCTAATCGATCATCGCTATGTCACGAGAGCAGAAGGGAGAATCCACACGGCAAATCGTAAGAAAGACCGTGTTTAACCGGGATCGGTGACTAGAGCCATCGACTGTGACTTCGACTTGCGAGAGACAATGTCAATCTCGTGAGTCTTGAGACGCGAGTACAGCGCATCAAGAGTCAAAGTCGAGAGGTCCGTGGTATCCTTGATGGTAGTCACCTTCATCTCCCAAACACGCAAGTCAAGAGCAGAAAGCATTTGTCGAGCGTTGTCCGAGTCGGAGTATGTGAGACCGACAGCTCGGAGATTGCTCAGAATCTTGTGAAATCTCGAAAGCACTCATCCAAGGACTCACCAGCGAGCATTTCAAACTTGTTGTAATCTCGCTGAATCGTCCTCGTCGAACCGTCTTAATCGTGTGGTGCCTCATGATATGCGCCGAGGGTCACCCGGATGTCGAAGGCCGACGTGAGATGAGAGATACGATCACCGCTCCCGCCGCACTCGGATTATAATGTTCCTTGCCTTAGCATTTGCCTCAACATCAGCCATGTTATTAGCATTGATGTCCTCATCGGCAGGAACAACAAAACGGGTCTTGACCTTGCGCCAGATGGCATACCCCTGGGCCTGGATATATGTCTCCATTCGGCTCTTCCAGAAGGGGTAATCGATGCCATCGAAAACAGGCGGCTTGGTCGAGTACTTGTCCGTCGCCATGACTCTTGAGACCGGTTAAGATCTATTAATTAGAGCTAACCGGCTCTCATACCAATTGTAGGACCGAAAAGGCGACAGAGGGGGGGTGAATGTCGTTCTACAATAAAAAAAATCCGCCCCTGAAAAATCGTTTTTCAAAAAGATGCAGAATAAAGCAACTCACAGAAAATTAATTATGGACTACATGCAAGACAGTAAAAGATTGGTACGCATGCTATACTAAAAAATTCAGCATAAATCAGAGATTAACTAGAAAAAAATTTAGCTGAAAATAACACCGTTTGATCTGCATGCAAAATGAATGAAAACCGCAAAAGAAAAAAAAATTAGAAAGAACAAGTGCTTGAGTGTATGTGATCCGATGCTGTGCTTGCCGCATCAAAAAAGGAAAACGACAGGAATAGGGAACTCGCTGGCCGAGCACCCCAAGGATTGCACTCGACCGAAATCGATCGCTACCATCGTCCCAAGAAATTTCTAAGCAAACCGACCGGGAAATAGAAGAAATGATTGCAGATTCTGCTCTTCTTTGGAACAAACAACTAGCACTCCAACCTGCATAATAAACTAGTCACATAGAGGCATCAAGCAAAACAAAAGCAACTCAAGCCAGCCTATCGCAGCCAAAGAACCAACCGAAAAGCAAAAGAGGCTCGCAGGATCGATCGCTAACAAAGAGGTAAGCTCAGATTCGACCGAGAGCTAGAAATCCAAATCGATATTAATCGGCCAAAATGCATAGAAGGAAGAATTACAGCACTGCTGCACCAACTTATGCATATTAACCACCAACCTGCAGAAGGAATCTCGAACACAAACGTATATCGCTTGCTGCAAAAAGTGTTCAAAGAAAATATGTCGCTCCTCACAAGAGCTTTGAACAAGACTAGCTAGTAAGAACAGAAGAATCAACAAGGACACAACTCATATCACTTCGCTCTACTTAATAAACAAGACAACAAAAATGCAGAATCTTCTCTTCTTTGAACCTCTTGGGAAGAACTGATCACTTGATCTTGAGATATTTTCCCATACACAGAGTAGCGAGCAAGATAAAGAAGCAACTAGGATTTGATAATTTGCTTTCGGACGAACTAGCCAAAGCGCTTTGAGATAAATCCCCGTTCAAAGCAAATATATATAGCAACTAATACTAGAACAATAACAACGAAGCAACTACGAAATGCGAGAATAAAGAACTGTAAATAAATCCATAAAACACAAGAACTTCATATCGAGACGAAGAGCGATGAATGATTAATACAACATATGAATGTTTACATCACTCTTCCATGTCTCATCCAAGAACACACACAAGGAGAGAATAGAACCCTAGAACTTGCAAAAATATTTCTCTCCCAAGAGCACAAGCATTAGGAAACCCTAATACTCATACCCATTTCTCTTTCTCTCTCTCTCAAGGTGCACTTCTTCACCTAGAGAGCACCTCTATTTATAGCCTCCACTAATGGGTTTAGTAGCCTACTTTACCCATTAGGTCACACCAACTCTCCACTAATGGGTTTACACACATTATACCCATTAGGTCACAATATCTCTCCACTAATGGGTTTACACACATTATACCCATTAGGTCACAACACCTCTCCACTAATGGATCATTTCCAAATAAAATCCGCTTCCGTTTGTGCAGCTTTGCGTATTTTCCAAAACGCCCCTCCTGCACCTTCCTGGAAGCTTCCTCGAATCTTGCCGCGCACGCCTCGCAGTTACCTCGAGTCCACGCCGCCTTCGACACATCCCGATCGTTCGACCTCGCGCCACCGCGCCTAGTCCAGTCCTTCGTGTCTTGCCACGACTCCACTCGACGTCCCGCAATACACGCACAAGAAAATATATTTCATAGCACCGCACCAGATGATTTAAATAAATATCCGCGTCAGTAATTAAAATAATGCCCGGAACAAACTCAGACTTTAGGACACTCGTCAATTACTCATCACACTACCGGGGTTACCTCCACATGGTCTCTCAGTATCACATCACATGCTAATAACTAATGAGCAAACTAGTGGATGGAGGTAGATATGCATTCAACGTCTAAAAAATTGAGTACTCCTTAACAAAATAGTACTCAAATTGGGGGAAAATACTCAAGTTCTCCTTAGACACTACCACCATTAATTAAAGGAACACTTGAGTGCCATATAGCAAAACCTTTAATTATGTTGATCTTTAGTCTTTACAGTATGATGTTGTCCATATCAAGAAGTGTATTTCTCCACCAGGAAATGGCATGAGATTTTCTTTTGATAAGGTTTCCCATTTGCTGGATATGTACTTGGTCCATGCAATGTCTCGTGATTTTAACTCGCGTTTATTGCAGGAAAATCTGTTGCTACTGGAGTCAACGAGGGCATAAATATCATCACTGAAGAAGAACTCGTTTCTGAGTGGTTTGATGTTTGATGAAATGCTAATTTTACCTAGTCATGAAGGCGAAGGCTAATTTCTGCCAACGATGAAGAGTGGTCATACAAAAAAAAACACACACATTGCGTCAATTGAAGTCTGAAGACAGAAATCTTCAAAGTTTCAGCCTCATGCTCGGCACCCCACATGAGCAGCTCAGTGCCGCACAGCCAAAATGAATCATCAAGCAACGCCGTATGGCAAATTCCTCATGTGCCAGTCGCTCGCAAGGGCATTCCACCAGAGAGGTCCAGTTTTGAGGTGGCTCGAATCTTCTTAAAACATGCATTCAATCAGGCTGTCTGTTGGAATCCCTTCATTCTTATTTTGAAACAAAGATATCTTCATTCTTCAGCTTCTTGTAAAGAACATGCGTGGTTATTTTGCTTGGTGATGGCTATTCGTTTACTGTAAGCACCTGGCTGACATGGAAGTTGATATCAAGAGACAAGAGCCCTGTTGACCATCATGTGAGTCATGCAGGAGATTGAGTTCAGAGGTAAACAAGTGTGTCGCTTGTTCAATTTAAGAAGTGCAAGTGCTGTCTATTGAACCATATTATAGACCTCCAACATACTATAGGCTGCTCTCCACGCTGTAAATTGTGTGGCCCGACGAGAGAGCCGGCGCCGCCCGCCCCACACTCGCATGAACCGTAAGAGGTAGATGTTTGCTCAATTTCCTCGTCACCGTCGCTGTAGAATAAAACGAAAGCGAAAATGCAATGAAGTGTACGTCACGCACCACACACGTATGATAAGTTCTAAGAATTTCTTGTAACGTACTATCTCGCATGCACCAGAGTGTAAGGAGGAATTAGAAAGGCAATGCACGCATATGCATCAATGCATGATCCATACACGCTGTTGTGTATTTGTGTAAAATTTCTCCTTTTCGTTTCTCCATTTGCTGATATCAATCGAGCCTGAAGTTTCGCACAATGTTGAGCCACCCTGCTCCACGTCTCCTCGATTTTTGTCGGATTTTTTGGCGGCGTTTTGTTTGGTGAAAGAGGTGAGACGGTGGGAGAACCCCCGGAAGATGGACGCCCGATCACATGGGCCAAATTTTTTTATGGCCCGTATCAATCCACCCTTGCCTCGTCCCATGGGCTGAGCGTCCCAAACGCATCATGGGCTGAACCCTTGGTGAAAACATCCCAAGTCAAGTAATTCTGGCCCTGTTGGGCCAGCTGCTCGAATTCCCGGTTCGTGATGCCTGTCATCTACATGTGCATAAAAAATATATAAACTTACTGTAGGTAAACATGTATAAAATAAATTAGATAATGATATAAAAAGGTTCTCGTGATATTCTATAATTTTCTGTGCATTTTCTATAATTTTACTATTAATTTTAGTGATTAAAAGTAATTAAGTAATTACAATTAATCAAAACAGTAAATAAATATAGACAAGCATACAAAATAATACTAATAGTGCTAAACATGCTTCAAATATGAAAAAACAACTCAAACATTGAATTTCCAGGACCCTTTCATGATAGAAAATGTATTTCCCGAGGGCTTATTTGCAAAGATTCAACACCCCCTAGTCGGGCCCTTCCCCAGCCCAGTTTTCAGCCCACACTTAAGAGGTAGTCTGACCGACGTTTAAGAGGCAGTCTGACCGCTCTAGGCGGTCTGACCGGCCTTATAACGGCGGTGTGACCGCCACACAAGAAAATCAAAGCGATAAATAGTGTTTTCACCATTTCAAATCCAAAACCAAGAGAAGTTTTGATCCGTAGATTCAAATGATATAAAATTTTGTATGGATATTCTCTAGGTTATTGTAAACATATTCCAACAAATGATCATGAAAAACATGGCCAAAGATGAGACCTTTTTCAGTTTGTTGGAATGTTGCACCAAAACCGAGCCAAAACCCCAATTTGTGAAAATAACTAGCTCGTGGGTAGATGATGGCTGAGATGATTCTAGATGTATTCCCATATGTCACAGCAAGTTAGAACACTATGGATCAGCACCCAAAAATCCTTAAAACAAGAGGTCACTTGATGAGATCAAAATCAACAAAAACTGGGTTTTCTCGTGAATCTTGCCATCAAAGTGTCTAGATGGATGGAGATGGATTCCTGAGGTTTATCTCCACCCCTTACACATTCTTGACACAGCAAGATCACAAGAAGAGAATGAAATGATCAAAACCAACCAAATCAAGGGTAAATCAATCAAAAACGCACAATAGACAAAGAGATCATCAAAGATCGATGAATGATTACTTGAAGAAGTAGGTTTTACAGCCACTCCACCTAGGAGGACAGAGTGTACACCATATACTCAAAACCCTAACCCTAGAACATGAAAACATAAGAGAGGTGGGTTGGATGATTCCCACAAGTCTCCATCCCAATCCTTTATATAAGAGGCCCAACCACCATTCCTAGCTCTAATGGATATAATTCACTTTACATATTGAGAAAAACTCGTTAACCCCAACCACACGGGTTTTAACTCACACAAGTCACTTATGTACGCTTTTCAAAGTGCATAAGTCTGAATCTGTTAAGCCTTTTCCGCTTAATCTAACTTGATCAAACCAAAGATCTCCTTGACCTAAACCACTCTCCAAATGCCATGCATGCGCCGCGGTTTTGATCCAAGGCGGATTCTGGTATTTTGGCCAATCTTAACAAAACGTCCTTCCTTAACTGGGTCTTCATCTTTCATTGCAAGCAATCGTCATGCTCGCCACGTGTAGGTGCACCACTAGCTCGCCATGGGTCGCCAAGTCTCTCCCGTCCCGATTCCATCAAGCCACGGATCACTTGAACCGTCCAAGCCTCATGGTGCAATCCCGCCGTTCGAACTCGCCTTCAACATTTCCCACCTTTCTCGTGCCATGCGTGTAGGACCCCTACATGCGTGAGCTCACCATCTCACCCCGCATTCTCGATCGTTCTGGGCCTCAACTCCTCTATGAGTCTAGCCCAAATCCTCGCCGTTGACCACGGTTGACTCCAAGCGATCCTGCACATCTAAAGACAAGGAAATCGTTTCCGAGCACAAATTCTTCATAACCTGACCCATGTTAGCTGAGACATGCATTATGCAATCCTAATGTAATGAATCAGGTCATCCCAACTCAATATATGACTCAAATCCCAAAAATCCTCAATTTCTGCCAAAAACTATCATTCCAAAGAGCGATTTTTGCAAAATTAAATAACCACTCCTTAAATATTACAATGGTTCATCACAACATTAAACATGACCTTCTCACATGGTTCTTCATAACGTATTGAAGAATCGTCGCTGGCGAGTATAGTCTGATCGATTCCTCTTATGCAAAGAGATCGATCAAATACATAGTAATGCAAATAATAAATAAAACATAGAGTGATGAGATGAGAATTTCTTTCTTTATTACTTTCTCTGCTCAAGTACAGGTTACAATGATAGGATCCTCTATTTATAAACTAAGTGGTGAGGTGTCCATCATGAACTAGGCTTGCAGGTTTAAGCTCAGGTTTTTCAACAGTTACTAAGTGACCATTGCATGTGTAGAAAGGAGAAATTTAACTGTTGTCAAATAAATACGGGAATGATTGCCGATAGGTACTTGCCTACCAAAAGTTCGGCAGATCGACTGCACGATGGGTCGGGAACACGACGGTCTCCAGAGCTCCCTTCTATCCCCAAGTACGAACCTACACGCAGGCAATGAAATTAGAGATTGGAATAGATAGATTAGGAGCAAAACCACGGCTGTCCCATTCAGTCGTCTCCTGCATGCAATTGCCCTTCACGCATGCAGCCCCAGAACCAACTTGCAGCAACAGCGTGAGGTCATGGCGTCGGAAAACCACCTCGTCTCAGCGCACTGCGACGCACGGGCGAGCAGCAGCGCAAGGGCGTGCGGTAGCGCACAGGAGTGCAGCGGCGCGAGGGCACACCTGGCGTAGTGGCGTGTGGTGGTGGCGCCCATAGGGCCTGAGATGTTTTTTTTCTTTTGGGTGAGGAAGAGAGAGATTGTATCCCATTGATGAATCAGACCAACCACGCACCGAAATCATACTGAAACCACACTGAAATAACAGGGATAACTGACAATTTGACACCGAACAAGGTTAAATTAGAAAGGAGGATAATGATAGCGACCAAATAGTTCGTGTTATGTAATGTAAAATGCAATAAGATACCCGAGGCCCTGGCAATTGGAGCAGCCTTCAACATGTATTTTTGATACCAGGACATTGTCTCAGCCCTTGAGGAATGGGCTGTAACATGGGGCAGCCAGACAAACAAAGCAGTTGCAGAAAAGGTAGGTTCTCCAACCGATATGGTAAAGTTTGTAGTTTGCTGCAGTTGTTAATCAAGCTTCTAAGGGAGGTTAGAAGTTGACCTTTGTGACTGAAACAGCCAATCAGCTCATCTTTCAGGCAGGCAGTGCAGTGACAATAAGGTTGCTTGAACTCTAAATAAAGGAGAATAGAATGGAAGCTCAAACTATCTCAGTGATAACTAGACATAACAATGTTTCCTTTAAAGAAAGAATATGTATGGTGATGATAACCGAACCGAGCGAAGGCGGTGAGGAACACACGCGTTCGGCCGGCGAGCAAGCCTGCAGCTCTAACTAATCCATAGCTCAAGGTCAACCCTAGCCTAGCTCAAGGTCAACTTTATTTTTTAAAATTATTTAATTTTTTGTCTTATTAAAAAACAAGATAATTTTTTAACAATAAATTATTCTTCTAACTAATTTATATTATTTTTTTATTATAACTTTTTATACGCTCTCACTATATACGTTGGTTTGCGAATTCAAATCATCTTTTGTATAACGAGATAACACATTATCTTTTTCCATCTTCTCTCTTTTACATAAAATTTTACTTATTTAATATAACTACAAGATAGCTAAGATGATACTATTGAAATGCCTAAGACTCTGTTGATTGGGTCAGGTATAGCCTATGACCTAAACAAATTGCGCTGGATATTCCATATTGTGCTTGGATGGAGATGTTTGACCTGACAGGATATGAATAGTATTGAGCCTCGCACAGGCACGATGCAGCACGGCCATTAGACCTGTATATTTTTAAAATTTTATATGTCCCAACAACCTAACACAGAGGGGAGGGCAAGTCAAACCCATGTTGTCCGTCAGGAAGTAGTACACATCTGAAAAGGCAAAGCCTAGGAAGTAGCAACATCTGAATAGGAGGGAGCAACAGGAAGATAGAGAGCCATGGATGCTGCTGCTGGTCTGCTGAGAGTGGTGGGCATGCTGAGCTCGGAGCGCATGGAGAACCAGGGGCGGCTGCTGGGCATCGGGTCCCTGCTCGACGATCTGCGTGCCGCCACCACGAGCTTCCACGCCAAAATCGAGTCTGGTAGTATGGAGAGGATGGAGGAGATCTTTCCGCTTCCCAGGCTGAGAACAGAGGTCAATCAGCTTCGCGACGTGCTCGAGGTGGTCCTGCGCAGGCAGGCGAGAGCAGGGGCATGGTGTCAGGTACCCGCTCTCTCCATTAGCAACCTCATCTTCCGCCGTGCCACCGTCCGTAAGCTCAGGCTGTCGTTGGAGTATTTTGTGGAGGGCCTGTCCGATCCTCGATTTGCTAGGATGCCCACCTTTGATCTCGCCAGCAAGGTTAGGTTCAAAGGTCCGGTTCCGGTGCATGCAGATGGCGTTCCGGTGGTGGGGAGAGCGGAGCTGGTGGAGAAGATGGTGAGGATCTTGCTCGCCGGTGAAGAGGACGGGCCGCTGGTCGTGCCGATCGTCGGAGGGCCTGGGATTGGCAAGACCCATCTAGCCCGGTTCCTGTTCAACGACGATAGAGTCGAGCAGAAGTTTCATGTACGGCTCTGGGTGCATGTTTCAACGCGTTTTGATATTTTCGATGTCCTCATACATCTACAAGGAGGGAGCTACTTGATCGTCCTGGATAATGTGTGGGACTTTGATCACAGGCAGGAATGGACTGAATGGGACAGCCTTATGCAGGCCCTACCTCCAAATGGCAAAATCATCCTCACGACTCGAACTCCCGCTATCGTACCGAGGACGGCCACCATTGTGCGCACCACAAAGCCCTTCTTCTTGCAGCCACTGGAGCAGGAATTCCACCAACGGTTCATCGATCAATACCGCGGTGTCTCCCAGCTTAGTGTGCGCGGTAAGAAGATTGCCAAAATATGTGCTGGTGTGCCCCTATTACTTCGGGGGCGGCAGGAATTTTTGATCCGGTGGGAACAATGTCTGGAGGATAGGCTCCACGGAAAAGCCGAAGAACCCGTTCATGTCCTAGACAGAGCCTCGCGCCGCTACCAAAGATCTGCGTCCGACTTGAGGGCTTGTTTTCTTTATTGCTCCTTGTTCCCATTGGACTACGGCTTCGATGCTGAAGAACTGGCTGATCTTCTGGCTGCCGAAGGCTTTATACCGTCTACAGTGCCTGAATCTCAGAGAATACTATTTCTCCAACAGCTCCTTGATGAATGCTTTTATCCGGTGCAAGAACGTGAGCATGGAGGGAAGCTTGTCTTCAGAATGCACCAGGTGTTGCACATCTTCGCCCATTACGCCGACAGTTCCAGTTCAATAATCAGAGTTGGTCAGTCCCGTGTTGTTCAAGGTGAAGTCCCGTCTATTCGAAGTGCATCTCTACTCGTCCATCCTTCGACAGAATCGTTTCCAACTAACATGTCTCAATTCGAGAATTTGAAGACACTAATCTTACTTCAGGAAGGAGAAATGTGCTCGTCTGATCAGCAGTATGAGATCAAAGAGTTTCCCGAATTTCACAAACACATAGACATCTTCGAGTCTTGAGTTTGCAAGCTACTAAGATCGATGCTCCCAATAAATTCGAGCTACTTTCCCACTTGAGATATCTCAACCTCTCATGGACAAATATCGAATTCATCCTCACTCAATCTCCAAACTGCAACTACATGCAAACTCAAACTCTCCCATTGTAAAAAGCTCCAAAAAATGCATAGAAATACATGCAAGCTTGCTCGGCTACAAAAGTTAGATCTTGAAGGTTGCCATGGTCTTGCTGAGTTGCCTCGGAACATGAATAAAATGAAGAGCCTTGAGCATTTAAGTGTTCTTGAATGTGCATCACTTGTTCAAATGCCTCGCAGACTGGGCCATCTTACAAATCTTCAGACATTGCTCGGGTATGTTGTCTCCAACAGTGATGGAAGTGTCATGTCGGAGTTGCAGCCATTGGCACGCCTGCACAGGCTAAGCCTGGTAAGCCTTGAAAAGGTTTTGGATCTGACATATGCAAGAGATGCCATGCTGCAAGAAAAGCAAGAACTTATATCATTGGCATTGAGGTGGAACATGGGTGCTGAACATACCTATACAACAGCCTATGAACTACTTGAGAATCTTCAACCGCACCAACATTTGAAAGAACTGGAGATTGTTGCGTATGAAGGTGATAAGCTTCCGTCTTGGATGACAAGAACCGAACCATATCTTAAATCTTTGGTCGAGATAAGGCTAGTTAATCTCAGAGCATGTGAATCATTACCTCCTCTGGGGCTACTACCATGTTTGAAGATCTGTGATATAAGCGGAGCTGAAACTATCAAGCGTGTTGATGATAGTTTCTATGGCCAAAATGGCACATTCGCCTCATTGGAGAAGCTAACTTTCTCTTACATGCATAACCTTGAAGTCTGGGAACAGGCACATAGGGTAGATATGTTTCCTCATCTTACAGAAGTGGCAATCATTCAATGCCCAAAATTCAGAGCATTGCACATGGAGCTTCCATCAGTTGAAAAGCTGATCGTGCGGATGAACAACAAGATGTTGTTTACTTCAGAAGGAGGCCTGAGAGGTGTGGCAAAAAGCCTGGAACAAGTATCAATTTGTTTTGGCGAAGAGCTGCTTGCTTCTTCAGATTGTGAGGCCCTGCAGGATCTTGGTAGGCTTGAGAAGTTAGAGATATCTGGGTGTCATGAGCTAACAAGCCTCCCACAGGGTTTGCAACATCTTTATTCTATCAGGAGCTTGACAATTGACAACTGCAGCAAACTGAAGGCTTTACCAGATTGGTTGGAGAACCTACCTTCTCTGCAAGTTATGCGTTTGTCAGGCTGTCCCGTGTTGCATTCTGTTCCTAATGGCCTGCGACGACACCAAAATATCGAAATATATGTTGAGGACTGTCACAACTTACCGGCAGGAACATCAGGTATCTTGACTCTTGAATGCATTTCTCATTGGAGTTATATTTGAAAAATATTTCCTGAGAATTTTTTGTTTTAGCTATTTTGAGGGCAATTTGAAAATACTATCTTAGTTTTTCTGCAAAATAGCGAGTAATATTGCTATTTTTTAAAAATATATGTTACTTTTCGATGAAATGCATATTTAATTATGTTGATCTAAAGTCTTTACAGTATGATGTTGTTCATATCAAGAAGTGTATTTCTCCACCAGGAAATGGCATAAAATTTTCTTTTGATAAGCTTTGCTATTTGCTAGATATGCACTTGGTCCATGCAATGTGTTAACTCATTTTTATTGCAGGAAAATATTTTGTTACTGGAGTCAACAAGGGCAAAAATATCATCAAGAATTAAGAAGACTTCGTTCCTGAGTGGTTTAATGTTGATGAAATGCTAGTTTCACCTAGTCATGAAGGCGAAGGCTAAATTCCGCCAACCATGAAGAGTGGTCATTCGAAAAATACACATTGCGTGAATTGAACTCTGAAGACAAAAATCTTCAAAGTTTCAGCCTCATGCTCGGTTTCGCAGAAATGTTCTCCAATTCTGTTGTGCGGGAAGACTGGCACCCCACATGAGCAACTCGGTGCCCCACATCCAAAATGAATCATCAAGACATCAAGCAACGCCGTATGGCAATTTGTCATGTTCCAGTCGCTTGCAAGGACATTCCATCAGAGACCGTCTGTTGGAATACCTTCATTCTTATTTTGAATCAAAGATATCTTCATTCTTCAGCTTCTTGTGAAGAACATGCATGGTTATTTTGCTTGGTGATGGCTATTGGTTTACTGTAAACACCTGGCTGAGATGGAAGTTGATATCCAGAGACAAGAGCCCAGTTGCCCATCATGTAAGTCACGCAGGAGATTGCACCCAGAGTTCAGAGGTAAACAAGTCTGTCGATTGTTCAGTTTAAGATGAGAAAGTGCTGCCTATTGAACCATATTATAGGCCTCCAACATATCATAGGCTGCTCGCCATGCTATAAATTGTGTGGGCCGACTGAGTGAGCTGGCTGCCGTGCCGACCCACACACGTATGAACCAGAGGCTCAAAGGGGTTCAACCCTAATCACCTCCAGTTGCCTCGCCCGGGCACTCTCGAGGCCTCGACTCGACTCCTCGATCCCCCCGTCTCCGACACGCCGCCGTCCGCCGGGGTCATCTCGCCCTCGACCCCCCGCTTCCAAGTTCTAGCACTCCATCGCCATCACTCGCCTCCTCGTTTGTTTCTGTTGCATAGAGCCACCACTGATCAAAAATTATTTGCCACCCCATCTAGATCCATGTCTGTATTCTTGCCAATTTTTGCAGGATTCAAATGCAAATGATCAGTTGCTGTTTTTCTTTCTTCCTGTTTTTGCATGTAGTAGTAGTTGTAGTGCGTAAGTCAATAATCTAGACGTAGCTGAATTCCTAAAGTTTCTGAACTTTGTACGAGTTTGTTGGAGTCATGACGCGAGTGCGCGCGGTGTGTCGTTGTGTTGAGCCCGAGTCCTCAGGAACGTGGGATGTCACGATCCGAGTTTGTGGCGTTGAGTTTGCCATTTTAGCTTTCTGTTAGTATTGTAATTAGTATCGAGTGAAATACAGAGCGTTTCCTCTCCTTCCCTGTTTTTCGTTACTGTTCCTCTTCCGAAAATCTTCAGAGAAGCGGGACAGAGAGTGAAATACAGAGCGTTTCTGAAGAAAACAGTAGAGCTGCTGCAGCAGAGGCACAGAAAAATACCAACATAGTGTGTAGCTAGTAGGCTCAGAAACAGATTTGCCACATACAGCAGTAGTAGTAGAGGCTCTTCTCATGGGCCGGGCGTCCCAAACGCCTCATGGGGCCCGTTTACTCCACCCCGCTTGACGCCCGAGCCGAGCGGCAGGTCTGCGCCGTGCCGCCCTGCCGCACAAGTACTCATCCTTCTCGACGTCCCGGGTGGTGGAGGTGCCGTGGAAGTGAGGGTGGGGGTGGGCGTCAAGTCCACCACCCCACCGCACTGATGGGTGGAAATCAAAGCTAAAAAACGCAATTTTGCCTAAAAAACAAGTAAGAAAAGAAGATAAGAGAGGGGCAGGAGAAGAAGAGCACGCCAACGACGACGAGGAGGAGGTCAGAGGAGGTGAGAGCCATGGAAACCGCGGAACTGCACGCAGTGATTTCCGTGCTGGACTCACCGCGCATCAAGTTCCAGGGTCAGCTGCTGCGCGTTGGGAGCCTCCTCGAGGAGCTCCACGCCTCCGTCACGGCGGTCCACGGCGACGTCACCGCCATGGGCGGGAGCAGCGTGGAGCTCATCGTTCGTATCAGATCAGTATGCGCTCCCCTCCGCGAAGTCCTCCAAGCGGTACTGGGCTGGGAGGAGGCAGCAGCAGGAGGAGGAGGAACGACATGGCACTGCGCACCTGCTGCTCTGCTCAGAAGCATCATTCACTGCCGGCGCCGCCGTGCCATCATCCGCGAGCTCCGGCGGTCCTTACATGAGGTCAAATTGCTATCCTCCATTGTAAATGAGAAGCGTGCCCCTTATTTTCTCAGATACGACTCATTTGAGATTGAGCGGGCGATCCGGGCTAAGGCTAGCAAAGATGCTCTCAAAGTGCCAATGGTGGGGAGATCGGAGCTAATGGAGAAAATGGTGAGAATCTTGCTCACCGTCGCCGACGAGGAGGACACGCCGCTGGTGATGCCTATAATGGGAGGGCCTGGGATTGGCAAGACACGTCTTGCCCAGGCGCTGTTCGACGATGCCAGGATCAGGGAAAAGTTCCGTGTGCGACGCTGGGAGAATGTTTCAGCAAGTTACGATCTTTTCAAGAGGAGTGTTCCGAACATGTGGTTTGGTGCTGAAGTTCATCGAGAGTTCATCGAAAACTTCATCTGCGGCTCTCTACAGCGTCAGGGAGGGAGGTATTTGATCGTTCTAGATGATGTGTGGGATGAGAATGCACATGACTGGCCGCAATGGGACAGCCTGATGCGAGCCCTTCCTTCAAATGGTGCAATCATTCTCACCACTCGAACTCCTGCCATTGCTCCCAGGACGGCTACCATTATGCCAACCACAGTGCCCTTCTTCTTGCAGCCACTGGAGCAAGAATTCTCCTTGCAGTTTGTAGATGAATGGGTGAAGTGGAATGAGTGTGATCGTAGCTCTGAGATTTTCAACATTGGTCAGAAGATTGCTAACAAATGTGTTGGTGTGCCCCTACTATTGCAATGTGCTGGTTCATTACTTCGTGAAAAGAAAGAACAGACCCTCTGGCAAAACTTCCTGGAAAATTTTGATAAGGTCTTTGAAGGCAGTGAAGTCTTGGAGGAAGAAGGTAGTGAAATCTTGGAGAGTGCTTACAATAGCTACCGGCATCTCCCATCCAAACTGCAGAGTTGTTTCATGCATTGCTCATTGTTCCCATTGGACTTTGATGCTGGCGAATTAGCTGATCTTTTCACTGCCGTAGGGCTTATACCACTCACAGTTACAGGGGCACAAAAAATAGGATTTCTTGGGCAGCTCCTTGATGAGTGCTTTTATCCAGTTAAGGATTCTGAACATGGAGGGAAGCTTATCTACAGGATGCACAAGATATTGCACATGTTTGCTGCGTACATGGAAAGGGGATTGAGCACTATAATGACAGCTGGTCAGGAGGATTTTTCTAGAGTTCAGCGGTCTATTCGACATGTGTCGCTGATCATTCATCCTTTGACTGCGGCCTTTCCACGATACCTGGATCAATTCGAACATTTGAAGACACTGTTATTACTTCAGGAAAGCACAATGTGCCTATCTGATCAGCAATGTGAGATCAAAGAGATTCCCAAGGTGCTCTGGCAATCACTTGGACATCTGCGTGTCTTGAGTTTGCGAGCTACTAAGATCAGGAAGCTCCCTAATAAATTTGATCTGGCGCCTCACTTGAGATATCTCAACCTCTCGTGGACAAATATTGAAATCATACCCAGTTCAATCTCCAAACTGCAGCTTCTGCAAACTCTGAAACTATCACATTGCGAAAAGCTCCAAAAACTGCACGAAAATACATGTAAACTTGTCCAATTACAGAAGCTAGATCTTGAAGGTTGTCACTATCTTGTTGCATTGCCTAAGAATATGAGTAAAATGAAGAGCCTTGAGTATCTAAATATTCTCAATTGTTCTTCACTCAAGAAAATGCCTCGTGGAGTGAGCCAACTTACGAATCTTCAGACATTGCTAGGGTATTTTGTGCCCATCAATGATGGAAGTGCGATGTTTGAGTTGCAATCATTGGAAGACCTCAATATGCTAAGTCTGGAGGGCCTTGAAAAGGTGTCAGAACTAGAAGATGCAAGAATGGCAAAGCTGCATGAGAAAGAAAAACTTGAGTCATTGTCGTTGCGGTGGAATATGGATGCTGAAAATTCCAGTAGAAGTGTTCACGGAGTACTTGAAAGCCTCCAACCTAACCATTGCCTAAAAAAATTGGAGATTGTTGCGTATGAAGTGGATAAGTTTCCGTCTTGGATGACAAGCACTGAACCATATCTCATATCTCTGGTCGAGATAAGGCTAGTTAATCTGAGAGCATATGGGAAAAAATTGCCTCCGCTGGGGCTATTACCATGTCTGAAGATTGCTGAGATAAGTGGTGCTGAAAATATCAGTTGTATCGATGATAATTTCTACGGTCATAATGGCATGTTCCCTTCATTGGAGAAGCTAACTTTCTCCTACATGACTAACCTTGAAGTCTGGGAACAGGCACCGAGGATGGCTATGTTTCCTCGTCTTGCTGAACTGGCCATCATTCAGTGCCCAAAATTGAGGGCACTGCATATGGAGCTTCCATCAGTTGAAAAGTTGATCTTGTGGATGAATAACAAGATGCTGTATAGCTCAAAAGGTGGCCTGAAAGGTGTGGAAAAGAGCCTCGAACGTGTTTCGATTTCTTTCTGCGAAGAGCTTCTAGCTTCTTCAGACTGCGAGGGTCTGCAGGATCTTGATGGTATCAAGAAGTTGGAGATATGTGGGTGCCATGAATTGACATGTCTCCCACAGGGTTTGCGACATCTTTCCTCTCTCAGAAGCTTGACGATTGACAACTGCAGCAAACTGGAGGTTTTGCCAGATTGGCTGGAGAAGCTAGCTTTTCTACGAGTCATGCGTTTGTCTGGCTGTCCTGTTCTGCACTCCATCCCTGAAGGCAGCCCAATATGCATCGACATAATTGCTGAAGGTTGCCCCAATTTGCAAGAATCATTAGGTATGTGCATGAAAGCCATCTTTCTGATTTTCTTGCGAGCTACTTTCGCTGCAGTAAGCCTTGCTAAATTGAACGTGTTGGCTATCCTTGTTAAGTCTGGTTTCTCTTGCAATGTTTAATTGAATGAAGTGCGTGTTCAACAGTACAATAATCTTCTGGGGGGTCAGCACGAGACTTTCTATCCCTAAGCTTTCTCATCTGCGCTGCACTTGTTTTATTCATCGTATCGTACTGCTGACTTGTGTTCTTGTAATGTTCTTGCAGGGAAATCTGTTGAGGCTCGACCCAACGAGGGCAAAAGAATCATCGTTGAGGAAGAAATAAGTTCTCCAGTGGTGCAGCAAAGAAGACGGTAGGCTAACAATTTCCGATGTTCCACCGCTGATCATGAACATTGGCAGATTGGCTCATGCTAAAAACACCAAGGCTGAACTCCGATGACATGTCAAGAGCTCTGTTGCAGACTTGCATTGCATGTCACCTCTTAACTGTTGCAGTAGAACATGACGTGTGCTAGACTGGTAGTACTATGTACTTGTTAAACGCTTGCTTCCTCTCTCTCAGAAAAAGAGAGAGATACTTGCATCTAAGGTGGTGTTTAGGATGGCGATGGATTATGATTTTTTTTATTGTAGTTGGCTGATTTTTTTATTGTAGCTGAGTTGACTTATTTGATATAATTAAATTTAAAAAAATTAAAAATAGAAAAAAATATATTAACCTATCACGAACAATGCAAAAAAAATACGAGAAAAAACAAAACACAAAAAAAATCACAAAATCCAAAAAACAAACAAAATAAACAGTAAAAAAATCGCTCACCGCCCAACGCCCTGAGCGGGGCCTAAGATGTGTATTTTCACCATCGTCTTTGTTACAAGTTTTGCCTCCCTATACAGAACTCACCCTGTACGTTCACACACGTACGCGTAGCCACCTCGACCATCGCCGCCACCGTGACAGCCGGGTGCCATCTGCTCAAGATCGGCGGCTACTCCCTACTCGCGGACCAAGATGGTCAGCAATGGCTCGCCGACGAGCGCTGTCCCTCGTCACAGCGAGCCTAATATGCCTAATAAGTTTTTGTTCTTCGCTAGCTAATCAATCTTGTTTTCGTTTATCGGCAGTCTCCCCCTTTTGCTAGAACGATTAGAAACTGTCAATTGGTTCTGATCCAATTGGATTGACTTCAGGAATTAAGCGTCAATATCTCATCGAAGAACACAAGACAGATTGTTGGTGAACAGTAGTCTCTAAAGAAAGAACAGCTCGATTTTCTTATCACATAGGACGCGTAGCATATATAAATTGATCCATGGAGCATGCATGTTTTAGTAGAAAATACAGCATACAGAGTTCAGTGTATTACAAACAGACTCTTGTGAAAAACATCATATTGCTTCAGCTTGTGTAGCACCACCCTGGGATGCAGTACTGTCCTGAAAAAAATGGAACATTGACCAAATACTCAAAACAAATCAAGGCTCCCATATCTAAATTCTGAATCGTACCACTTCTCTTTTCTTTTTGAAACAGGAGGAGGAAAACCTCCCTCCAGCTTCATTAAGGAAACCAGAACACTACAGAGTTCATTACAGAAATTTAAAACTAGGAGGTACCAGTTCCAGGCGTAGGCTATATCCAGCACTACGAGCATTTTTCTCTGTAATAGTATTATCTAACTAGCACTAAAATGATTTAGAAAATAATAGTTTCAGCTTCAACAGGAGGGCACATGCACGATGAATAGACAGACAATAGGATAGACAACTGGGTTTCAGCTCTTGATACTTCTGGATACATTTCAAATGTTTTCACTACTGTCCAAACAATTTCTTTCAAATGAGGGCTTTCAAAATATGATTATTATCGCAAAGGTGGTTTTGCAACTTTGTTGATAGGGAAATCTATTATTAGGAGGTTTCATACCTAAGAAGAATACATACCGCCATAGTATGGCGTAAATGGCTTCGAATGGAAGAACAAACCGAAAAGAAGAAAGAAGTCCACACACTGATCAATGAGTGATCAAACATAGTAAACGTACCTGTTTCCATGGAGGATTGAAGCCCGGACATCCATGTATCTCAACGCATTCAGGTTTGAGCTTCTTAAATGATCCACTAAACTTGTCATGATCATAACGAAGCTTCTTCAGGAACCTCAAACGTAGTACTTCTACCTCCCAAGTCTCTCCATCGCCGAGTGACGTCAACTTCCCTCCTCTAACGTACAGCTTCCGGACAGTACTCTTCAGTCCATTCCAATTTGGAACCTCTGTCAGTGGGAAGCAACGGAGGTCGAGTTTCTTGAGCTTGGGAGGAAGTGCAAACTCCATTTTGGCGATCGATCTACCCCCTTCTTCCTCAGGTTTCTCCTGTAGTGTCACCGGTGATATTTCATCTCCTTCCTTCTTCATGGATTCTTTGTCAACTTTGTTATATGTGGCCATTGGTGCTTCTTCAACACCTTCATTCCTGAATGCCACCGGTGCCACATCATCTTCCTTCTTTGAGTTCACCTTATAAGGCTCCTTCAATGCCACCGGTGCATCTTCAACGACCTCCTTCTGGAAGGACACCGATGCTGCCTCACCATCTTCCTTCTTTGAGTTCACCTTAGATGTTCCTTCATCAGTCTCCTTCTTCAATGCCACTAGTGATTCCTCATCGCCGTCCTTCTTTGGGGATCCTTTCTCAACTTTGTTATCCATGCTCACCAGTGCATTTTCAACATCGTCCTTCCCAAAGGACACTGACGCTGCCTCATCATCTTCCGTCTTTGAGTTCACCTTAGATGTTTCTTCATCAGGCTCCTCCTTCAATGCCACCGGTGATTCTTCACTGCCTTCCTTCTCCATGGATTCTTCATCGACCACTGATGCTGCCTCATCATCTCCCTTCTTTGAGCTCACCTTAGATGCTTCTTCATCAGGCTCCTTCAATGCCACCGGTGATTCTTCACTGCCCTCCTTCTCCATGGATTCTTCATCGACCACTGATGCTGCCTCATCATCTCCCTTCTTTGAGCTCACCTTAGAAGCTTCTTCATCCTTCTTCAATGCCACTGGTGATTCTTCACTGCCTTCCTTCCCCATGGATTCTTCATCGACCACTGATGCTGCCTCATCATCTCCCTTCTTTGAGCTCACCTTAGATGCATCTTCATCAGGCTCCTTCTTCAATGCCACCGGTGATTCTTCACCGCCTTCCTTCCCCATGGATTCTTCATCGACCACTGATGCTGCCTCATCATCTCCCTTCTTTGAGCTCACCTTAGATGCTTCTTCATCAGGCTCCTCCTTCAATGCCACTGGTGATTCTTCACCGCCTTCCTTCCCCATGGATTCTTCATCGACCACTGATGCTGCCTTACCATCTCCCTTCTTTGAGCTCACTTTAGATGCTTCTTCATCAGGCTCCTCCTTCAATGCCACCGGTGATTCTTCACCGCCTTCCTTCTCCATGGATTCTTCATCGCCTTTCCTCTTCGGTGCTTTATCGTCACCTTCCTTCTTGGACTCCACCACTCCCCATGTGATGGTCAGCGACTCGACGGACTTGAAAATTACCAGACTCTGCAGCTCATCCTCCGTTCTCTTGTCCATCTTGCTGATGCTGATGCTGAGCTTCCTGAGCTTGTCAGTGATCGCCGTATTCATGTCTCTGAGATGGCAAGAGTCAGCCCAGGTATTGGAGCTGGCGACCACGAACCCCTTGAGCACCTCGAGCCGGCTGAGGCTGCCGAGCCCTGAAGGCATGCCGACGAGGAGGTGGCAGTCCGACACGTCGAGGTACTCGAGTTTCTCCAGCCTGACGATGCCTTTCCCAAGGTTTTCCAAGTTGTGGCACGCCCGGAGATCCAGCACGACGAGCTCCCGCAGCCGGTCGATGGCGTCGGGCAGCGAGTCGATCCTCGAGATGCCCCGGAAGCTGATGTACCGGAGGTTCTTGCAGCTCTCGAACATGTTGGCGAAGTGCTCCGTGCCGCTGACCTCGACGTGGCCCTCCTTGGGGTTTATGATCTGCTCGCGCGGGTCGAGCTCGCGCCATTGCCCGAGCTGCAGCGCGCGCAGCTCCTTCTTGCCGGAGAACCACCCCTCATCGAGCTCGACGTACTTCTTGTCGATGTTGTAGATGGCTCTCAGCTCGTCGTCGAACTTGGGCGACGTGATCTTGCCGCGGTGCAGGCACGCGCGGCGAGCCACGGCGAAGTCGTTGCCGGAGTCCGGCTCGAGGAACGCGGCGCTCCGGGAGACGTCAACGAGCAGGTCCCGCATCCACGGCCGCACGACGCACCGGTGGGCGGTGCGGCAGAGGCCTCTCCGGACGGGGATGAGGAACCCCTTGTCGGCGAGCTCGTCGAAGCGCTTCTTGCCCTCGTCGGCGGAACGGACGAACCCCTCGCCAATCCACCAGTGGATGAGGAGGCGCTTCTTGATGACGGCGCCCTCCGGGAAGGCGGCGAGGCAGAGCACGCAGCCCCGCAGCCGCGCCTCCAGCCCGCCCACAGTGAGCCGAAGAAGGCGCATCTGCGAGCCGTGCCGGATCTCCTGCATTCGCTTCGAGATCGTCCTCGTCGTCGTGGCCGCCGAGGCCATCTTCTGTGACGCTTGTTCTCCTGTCCCACCTTCCCACGGGAGGTTGTAGTGCTTGTTGACCATGTCCTTGATTCTCTCGACGAGCGCCTCGACGCGGCGCAGCTGATCGTAAACGAGGTGGCCGTCGGGTCGGCTTGGGTCCTGGAGTTGGTGGAGGTGGTGGAGTGCGTCATCTATGCGCTCCTCGACGGGGTCGAAGCTCTGCCGTATTTCCTTCTCGTGGTAGTCGATGCGGCGGAAGCGGTTGCGCAGGTCTGACATCTCCCGCTCGATCTTCTCCAACAGCGCGCGCTCCCGGGAAGGCGTCACGACCTCGGAAGCCGGCGCCGGTGCATTCGAGCCATCGGCACCGAGCAAGGTGCGGATGGTGTCGAGTCTTGCGAGGATCGGGACAAGGATGTCCTCGTCGACGCCGCGGAAGGTGCGCTTGCCGGTGGACATGGCGCTCACCGGCGAGGTTGGACGGGCAGGCAGGCAGCGCGGTGCGACGGGAGGTGTTTGTTGGGTTCGCGCGCGGCGGGAAAGTGATGAGAGCTGATTTGCTTTGCTTTGATTTACTTTGCTTGCGAGGGGAGGAGACGAATCGGATGCGGAGTCGCGTGGCGGGAAAAGCATGCGGATGCAGCTCAAAAATGGCCAGGAACTCGAGCAGGTAGTTGGTTAAAGCTCATTGCTGGCTGCATCCAATTCGCTGAGGAGCGCAAGCAAAGCAAAGGAGGCGGCGGTCGTGATGGCGGATGGGTCGGTGGACATGCGGCGGTCGGCGGCCATGGAGGCCGACCTGCAGCGGTGCATGTTGATGCTCGGTTCGGTGGGCGCGGAGGAGCAGGGCCGGCTTCTGCGCGTCGGCGGCCTGCTCGAGGACCTGCGTGACGCCGTGGCCCGCGTCCACCGCGCGGTGCTCACCTCCCACGGCATGCGGTACGGCAAGCTCTACGAGCGCCTCCTGGCCCCGGCCAGCGCCGGCCTCCGTGAGGCGCTCGAGCGGGTGCTCGTCCTGCGGCTGCGCCGCACTGCCGGCTCCTTCCTCGCGCGCCTCGTCCACCGCCGCCTGGTCGTCGGCAAGCTCTGGAGGTCGCTGTGGGAGTTCATGGTGATAGAGTTCCACCTCAACCCCAAGCACCGCCACGACGAGGTCGCCGAGCGCGTGCAAGAGCTCGCCGTGGACCCCCGGACGAGCTCGCAGTTCGAGCAACCAATGGTCGGCACATCAGACCTCATGAAGAAGATGGTGAAATCTTTGCTAGCAGCAACCAACGCAGACCAGCCATCGTCGTCATCGCCTCCGCCACCGTCGCCACTGGTGGTCATGCCCATCGTCGGGGGGCCCGGCACCGGCAAGACCCGCCTGGCGCAGGCGCTGTTCGAAGACGCCGACGTCTGCAGTGCGTTCGGCGCCGTGCGCGCCTGGGTGCACGTCTCGCAGAGGTACGACCTGCGCCGCGTCCTGTGGGGCATCCTGGCGTCGCTGCTCGAGCAGGTGAGGCAAGGCGAGGAGGAGCTCAGGGAGCGCGTCAAGTCGGCGCTGTACATGCGGTGGCACCTCGCCGGCTCCGACGAGGCCCAGCTCCCCGACGAGGGCCCGGAGAAGTGGATGGAGCACATCCGGGAGGCCATGGAGCGCCTCCGCGACGTCCTTCGCGGGAGGCGGTACCTGCTCGTGCTGGACGACGTGTGGGACGAGAAGGTGGAGGAGTTGCACTACCTCTTGACGCAAGCCCTGCCGCCGAATGCCACCATTGTGCTCACCACAAGGATCCCTGATGTTGCAAATGCGATGGCCACCATTGGAATGGCAGTCACCAAGCCATTCCTCTTGCAGCCATTGCAGCCACAACTCTCTGAACTTTGCCAACTCCTACAGGATGATTCATACAGCGGCGATCGCTCTGTGGATAAATTTGTCAGGGAAAAGTGTGATGGTGTGCCCTTGCTACTGAGGCATGCAGCCTCATTGCTTGATCAGATGAAGGGAGAGGGATCACCGGGAAAATCTGGCATTCTTTCTTCTCAAGAGTACTTCTGGCAACAAGTACTTGATCATCACCGTGAAGTTGAGAGAGATGTCCTGCAGTGTGCTTATGCCAGCTACAAGTATCTGCCATCTGACCTGAAGAAATGCTTGCTGTATTGCTCGGTTTTCCCACTGGACTACAGCTTTGATGCTCAAGAGTTGGCTGATCTTCTCGCCGCCGAAGGCTTTATACGGCCCACCATGACGGAAGCCGAGCGAAAAGGAATTCTCCAGCATCTCCTTGACGAGTGCTTTCGTCCAGTGAAAGATTCTGAACATGGCTGGAAGATTGCCTACAGAATGCACAAGGTACTGCATGTCTTTGCTCAGTGCATCCATAGACAGTTCACCTCAGTAATCAGAGTTGGTCAGGATATCACTACGACAGATACGGCTATTCTGTATGCGTCCCTAGTTGTTCCTCTTTCGACTGCAACTTTTCCACACTACCTGTTTGAATTCAGAAATTTGAGGACACTGATGTTACTTCATGAGGAAAAAATGTGGTCAGCTGACCGGAGATGTGGTATCACCGATATTCCTGCGGAGTTCTGCAGTTCACTTGGAAACCTGCGTACCTTGAGCATTCAAGGTTGCAAGATCACAACACTTCCTTCTAACTTTGAGATGCTGTCCTACTTGAGGTATCTGAACCTTTCAAGAACAGATATTGAAGCCATTCCCGGCTCAATCTCCAAGCTGAGTTTTCTGCAAACTCTGAAACTCTCTCATTGCAAAAGTCTTAAAAACCTAGATGAACATATTAGCAAGCTTGTCAATTTACAAGTATTAGACCTTGAAGGTTGTCATCAAATCACAGAATTTCCTCAATACATGTCTAGAATTAGGGGCCTTGTGCACCTCAACCTTTCACACACATGCATTGGTAGCATTCCAAGATCAATCTCCAAACTTCAGTTTCTACAAACTCTGAAACTTTCCCGTTGTCGAAAGCTCCGCAAGCTGCCCGAGAAGATAAGCAGGCTTGTCCAGTTACAAGAACTAGACCTTGAAGGTTGCTACTACCTTGCAGGGTTGCCTCAGGACATAAGTAAAATCAAGAGCCTTTCACATCTAAATGTTCTTGAATGCCCATGTCTGACTGAAATGCCCCGCGGAATGGGCAAACTGACAAACCTGCAGACGTTGTTGCGGTATGCTGTTTCTAATAATGGAGGGAGTGACATATCAGAGCTGGGATCATTGCGGAACCTCCAAAGTTTAAGTCTTGTAATCCCCGAAAATGTAGAATCGAGAGATGCAGCGCTACAAAACAAACAAGAACTTGAGTCACTGGCAGTGCAGTGGAACATTGATGCTGAAAGAACCAGTTCAACAGCTACGGAGGTCCTCCAACATCTTCAGCCGAACCAAGGTTTGAAAATTTTGGAGATTGTTGCATATGAAAAAGAGTTCCCATCTTGGATGACGAAAAAAGATCCATATCTGAAGTCCCTGGTTGAGATCAGGCTAGTTAACATCAAGGCATGTGAAACATTGCCCCCACTTGGGTTATTACCTTGCCTGAAGATTGCTGAGATATGTGGAGCTGAAGCTATCGCATGCATCGATGACAATTTCTATGGAGATAAGGGCACATTCCCCTCATTGGAGAAGCTAACTTTTGCTTACATGAAGAGCCTGAAAACCTGGATACAGGTGCGCAAAAACGCTACCTTTCCTCGTCTCGCAGAAGTGATAATCATTCAGTGCCCAGAATTAGCATTGCAAGTGGCGCTTCCATCAGTTGAAAAGCTGAACTTGTGGATGAACAACAAGAAGCTGTTTAGTTCAGGAGGAGGCCTGGGTGGTGTGGCGCGAAGCCTGGAGCATCTTTCCATTTGTTTCTGCGAAGAGTTGGGGGCATCTGCAGAAGGGGAAAGATCTAAGGGTCTGGAGGAGCTTTGTACTCTCGAGGAATTGGAGATATGTGGGTGTGATGAGATGACATGCCTTCCACAGAGTTTGCAACATCTTACCTCTCTTAGGAGCTTGACTATTGAGAGCTGCTGCAAGTTGGAGACCTTACCAGCTTGGCTACAGAACCTACCTTTGACACTTCTGTGCCTGTCTGACTGTCCTATGCTGAAATCCATTCCTGAAGGCCTGAGACAGCATCCTGATGTCAAAAAAATTATAGAAGCCTGCCCCAATTTGTGAGCACAATCATCAGGTATCTCTAGTGTACTTTGCATTAGATTAATATTTTTAAAGAATTTTGATTAGGCTTCTCTCGAGTAACCTTTGCAAGACAACTGCTATTATCATTATCTGATGGATATTTAGTTATCCTTGTCGATTCCAATGGCATGCATGCTTAGTTAGGTTGATCTTTGTAATTGGATGGCTGCTCAAGTGCATCAAAAGTATATTCCTAGAAATAGCCACAAGATTTTCTTTCACCAAGCTTTCTGGACTGCATTGGTTTCTCGCAGTGTGCAGTACTTTTAACATACTGTTACTTTTTACATGTTTTTGTAGGAAAATCTTTTGTGACTGCAGTCAGCAAGAGCAAAGAAACCATTGAATAAGACCATGTTTCTCACCAAGATTGATCCCTACCAAATTCGAAATACCAAGCCTGGAACAAGGTTATGGCACTCTCTCATGGCTCATGTATAATGTATTCTGCAAACAACGATATGAGATTAGCCTTCTGGCACTGATGATTCTTGGACAGAAGAGGAGGTAAAAAGGATAGTTTATTGCTGGAACACTATGTACTTTTTTGCGGGTCTTAGACACATTTTTCATGAATTATATCTTCAGATCAATAGGATAGTTTATTGCTGGAACACTTTATGTACCTTTTTTGTGGGTCTTGAGACACATTTTTCATGAATTATACTTCAGATCAATCATCAATGGCCAATAAACTTATACTGTATGAACTTGCAAGTTGCAACGCACTACGCAAGGGCTTTTTTGGTCCGAAGCTTTCCTGCATAGATACGCCATCCATGGAGTATGTTGCTGTTCCAGGCACAGCATAAAAACGCTACACCAGTTGGAGCTTACACCATGCATTGAGTATGTTGCTACAATGCTATTCGACAATCTGCACATGCATCTTCAGAAACATTCTATTCCACGAGCCCATAGGCCATAGAACAACAAAAAGGACCAAAGTTATTAAGGCGGTAAGACGAGGTGAGGTGACTCACCCCCCTCACATCTTTTAAGCGGTAAGGCGTGAGGCGAGACGACGCCTTACACACATCATAAGGCAAAGAAAACGGAGTTCTGGAGGACTAAATCAGAAGAAATCTAAACAGGTGAATGACCTAGAAGGACATAATTGTAATTTCGTAAACTTCTGGGGACTAAAGTGTAAAAATACCAAAACACACCCATCCATTTAACCCTTTAACCCTAGCCTAACCCTAATACTCCCTCACCCCAGCTGCCGCCTCCGCCCTCATTCCAAGCCGTCGCCGCCTCCCTCACTCCCAGCAGCCGCCTCCCTCCCTCCTCTCTCACTCCGAGCCGTCGCCTCTCTCCCTCCTCCCTTACTCCCAGCCGCCGCCTCCCTCCCTCTTCCCTCCTCCCTCACTCCCAACCGTTGCCTCCCTCACTCCTCAATGTAATGTTGCGGGCGGCCAGATCCGGCAAGGTGGAGAGTGAACGGCGACGTCAGCGGCTCGACGGCGCCACAGGCGAGGCGGCTCGACAAATACGGATGCCAAGGCGACACGAGGACGTGAGGTAAACCTAGCCCACCTCTTCCGCTGCCTTCTTCCTGCCCAGCTACCCGCTCTCTCTCTAGTTTAACCGCCGCCTTAGGCATGCACGCAAGGCGGGGTGACGCCTTACCACCCCTCTACCGCCTCACCGCTTAGGTGACGCTTAAGCGACGCCTTAATAACCATGAAAAGGACAACAAATACCAGATTATTGCACACTCTGCCATCTAGGTTTTCGAACACCAATTGATTTATAGGTAACACAAAAAAAAACAATAAACATTTTCCCCTGTGATTTCCCTGTGAATTGTGAAGCATTACAAGTGCGATTGGAGATAATATTTATGTGCTATAGCTACAAAACATCCAACATTAGGTGAAAGCTTTTATAAAGATTTCATATGTTGTTATTTTCCATTTTATACACAAAATTTTGGTTGAGCTGCAAGCTGAATTCTACAGGAATACATCGTGTGCAGTGGGCAACCCTTACTACAAACGCACATATTTAGTCATTGATCTGTTCCTGCAACTGGGAAAAAAAATTCTTTCTGAAACACATACACTAGATTGTGGAAGTCTTTACGAAATTAGAAACTAGTAACTAATGAATTCAAACTTCCTTTCATTCAAGGGGGTGTGTTTACTTATGAATTGTATGTCTGTAGAGTAAACGCTTGTCAATTCGTGAGATTCTCAAAACTTGTCAGCTCTCCAGTTTCTGTTTCTTCAGAAATACATGACAGGATTCGTTTAGATCGTGAGGAAATTATGAATCTTCAAAGCTCTAAAGTTATCAATTGCATTGCTTGCAGCATTTATTAAACTGAACCCAAAGTTTGTTATTCTGTGTCTGTTCGATAAGACAATGGGACATCTTATATAGTACTCAGCTACAATGAGCACTGGGGAAGCAGGCCAATCAACCTCACGGCTAATAGAACACAGATATGTAACCACTAACCAATGCATGTTCTGGCAATGCGGAGGCATTCTTGTATAAGAAAGCAGGAACCAATACTCAGAAATGTGCATTTCATACCACCTAATTAATATCCACAACTATATAGCATCCCAGGTCCTTCAATGTATCAGAAATTCAGAGCAGCTAGTAGTCTTTTTTTCTTTGACTAAATAACATTGTCAGGGCTCAAAAGTCACAAGAGACCTAGAAATGAAACAAATAACAGTGATACACCATATCATTACAGGCAGCACACTTACGAGTAATCGTGTTCAATATTAATATGTCAACGGAAGATTAAAGAGGTGCTGCTTCCCTTTCTTCTGATGTGCTGACATTAAGAAGACCAGATCAAGGGAACATGCCTTCAAGGAACTCCTCGAAGCCTTCATCATTGCTGCCCACATTCCTCGTTGAAGCTCCTTTCCGATCTGTAGGATTTCACATACATTAGTTTTCTTGCTAATAGGCTATAAAATTTTTGACATTCTTAAATCCCCCAGAACCCCAAATAATATATATGTATTAATGTATGTGCAGAGCATAATTGACAGAGCCCAACATTGGAATAGGTTCCAGCAAACAACTGCATGCTAATAGCATTTGACTTAATAAATACACACAAAGATCTACTGTTTCAAGTAACTACAATCATATTCTCTCCAAAAGAAGTAATACAACCATCTGTACCTTTTTTCCTTCTGCTATATTTCTCGGTTGATTCATCCTCTGTGGTATCTTCACCTTCCTCATATTCTCTACAGTTTGAACAGCCAAGTCAAAGAATATCGGGTAATAAAAATACTGGGGGGTGAACAGGAACTAGAGATACCTCTTTCTCTTGTCCTTTTCTTTTAACTCTATTTCCTTTTCACCAGAAAGCTCCTTTTCCTTCTCTTTCTCCTTCTCCTTTTGCCTCTTATAAGCAAGCTTTTCTGCACATCTTTCATAATGTACAACAATCAAGCTAAATAATTGATTGAATGTTTGCTTGAATAAAAAGAAGGCAAGAGAAGACTAAAGAGGGGAAGAGCCAGAGCAAAATTGTGGGAATCATATAATATAGAAAACATGATCTCAAAGCAAATACAATATTATAAATAGTGGATAAAAACTGGGTTCACATAATCCTAATATGAAGTAGTGGACTAGCTAACCTCTTGCAAGCTACCAACTTCACAAGTGCTTGTTTCTGCTCTCCTGCTTCAACATAAGAAAAGTTCACCTGAAAACAAGAAAATATTGAGAATTAGGGAATTACATATACAGAAGAAAACAGTTCTTAAATGAACAAAAGGATTTTATGCATTGTAGCATCAACAACAAGACGGAAAATACTAAGAGCATACCTCATAACTACCTAGCCCATTTTTTTCATCACAATGCCTATTGCCGCAGATAAACTGCCCTGCAAAAGAGCATTTTCTAGTCATTTCTAAGGAATTTATATGATATTGACAAAGAAGTAACAAACCATGTTTGAAAGAATCGACATTTTTTAGAAACTACTTTTTAGCATTCTCTGACAGTTAAGTACAACAGAAGAAGAATACTATTCAGAGTTTACTTGGTTTAAGTACAACAGGAGAAGAATACTATTCAGAGTTTATTTGGTGCAAGCCTCCCAAGTGTATGTTAAGAGGTACAGCTAAATAAATGATGGAGCTGTGTAATAATCTAAACAGACGAAGCTGACAGCTTGGTTATACTCAGTGCAGTTTCTTTTAGTTCATCTTTTTGTTCCGCTTTTAGGTTCCAGATTTCCAGAGAGGTGGCCTATTGTTAACAGCAGAATACTTGCACTGTTTAAATTTCAGTCATATTTCTTAGGTTAATCCTTCTAAATGGAATCTTAACAGATGAGATTATGAAGGGATTACCTTTTCCAGATATCACCTCCTTTTCTGTTCGCCATCGCAATCCAATCTGCCAAAAAAGAAGATATCCTCACAATTTGTAACTCATTTCCAAGGATAGCCACAGATGATTTCAACAACAAAAATGTGGATGGGATATCCATGCATCATCCTATCATGTGTATGCGCGTATGGCATATCCTTAGCATTTGCTGTTCATTAATTCTAAGGATAATCAGATGATTTCAACAACAGAACAAGTAACTAGGAATCCTCTGCATCCATCCCCACTATCAAGTGCATGTGTGTGCCTGCCAGACCTTAACATATAAAAAAATGGGTGTGCTATTAAGCCTGGTTCTTTGTGCAACAAAACAATAAGTGCATTACACTGTGATGCAATTTCTTGACCAAAGACAAGAATAATCACCTTGCTAATGTTGCTCAAGCACACTCAATCTTATGAAAGAAATCAACATCACAAGCATATCATAATTGGCTGGATATTATTCTTTTCTTTTAATAAAGACCCTTCTAAAGTCATTCTATGATCATTTTTCTCTTTTCTAATGAGAAAATACAGCAAAAAATATTATTCAAGAGAGTACCATATACCCAGTAAAAGACATTAATGATTAGCACTTATTGCTATAGAATTGTAGCACCGTACCTTGCCTTTTTTATACTGGGACATGTCAGCGATACAATATCTGTCTCGAGTTAAGGATCCTAGGTACAATAAACTAAAGTTAAGCACTTCAGTGCTTAACCACTTTAGTGCTTTCTTTCGAACATAGCACTTTAGTGCTTTCTTTCGAACATAGCACTTTAGTGCTTAACACAGAACATTGTCCATCCTGGTTCACTCTCTCCTGCTTCCTGTTTCTATTTCCTCGAATGGGTACTTCAGAACACCAAACCATGCTCTATAGGAGGAAGGTAGAGAAGAATTTTCAGGTAATATTGGTGCCCAATTATTTAGACATGGCAATGCTATACAAGAAACTTCATGCACTATTCATGTAAATAGTTTTCCCTCTGCAAGTAAGCACTATGTACTGTTGGGAAATGGGAATAAACTTACAATATCCTCTCCAAGAAATATATATTCATGCAGCGGACAACAATAAATAATAGATATGCTCTTTGGGCTTAAGATCATATTCATATGCCTTATGCCTACTTCTTATATTGCTAGACTCTTATTATTGCACAATATGCCCTGTATTGACATTTCTTAAAACAAAAGGCATTTTAAAAAACACAACCAAAAAGGATACTCTTTAAAAAGCTTGTCATAGTAACGTTTGACCAGCCTCTTCTCCCATGTAGAATCCATATCATCCTCCTCAGAAAGAATGAATCTTTTACAGGATAAGGAAAAGGGATTTAGGACTATTCCACAATCTGCAGGCACATATTCTACCATGAAGACTTAACAATGGACACTGGACAGTAATAGTTCTTGCCTGTATCCTTCTCTCAGTGTATCTTTATCAGTTTTGATGGGTAAACTATGATCCGCATTCTTGCCATGGCCATAAAACTGAACTGTTGACAACATGTTGGTTCTTTCAGTGGCAACATACAGTATAGTATCAAGGAAGGAAGGGCAGATGGCATCTATATCAACAAAAATACTAAAACCAATCACTGAAACAGTAATATTGTAAAGATGATTGCGATCTCCAATTCTTTCTACCATAAAGGAGACAGTGTCTCTCTCATCCCGTTATTTTAAGAGACTGGGATAATGCAAACAACAGTTTATTTTCTACATGGAATCCCATTTTCCTAGTTCTCTATTCATACATTGCAGTGGTTGTCTCCTATATATACACATGAAAGTCCTCTAGTGTTGTACCATTAGCAATATACCAGCCAAACCAATTGTTGAAGAACCCCAGTAAAATCCAAGTCACTTGACTTGAGTTTGTATTGGTTAGGCTGTTCCAGGATATTCATTATCCAATTAAAGAATGAACTGCTAGTCTGGTATCAACATTATTCACCAAACTGGGATACCACAACATCAATTACCAAGTGGAACAGATAGCATACTAGAACCTGTTCCATATTAAGTTAGGTGGCAAGTTACATATAGTATATAGATATCCATGGCCCATGAATGGATGAAGGTAGCCCCCAATTCTTTCTGCGTAGAGGGGACTGTTCATCATCCAGTTGCTTTTGGAAACTAAGACAAAGCAAATAAATAGCTCATTATAAGCCACTGTCTCAGTTTCCTTTTCACTATGGAAGGGCTATCCAAGAGTTCAAGCAGATGTCAACATGTGGTGGCTACTCAATTACATAAAGAGTTTAGCTAATTAGTAATTACAAAGTGCAAGCAGTCTGTGGCATCAAATTTAGAGCATCATGATTAGTACATCTGTGCGTGCTTCCACTTATTGCAACAACAAAATTGCAACTTCTACGGAGTTGCTAGTTAAAAATGTGTCCTGTTCCCTTTTTCTCAGAGCATTGCACTGGTGCTATTAAATTTAATTTGGTTTGCCTAACATTACAATTCCATTATCCTACTACCTGCTTCTTCATACCATTTCACTCAATGTTAGAAAAATAAGATCTTAACCAACAGCATTGCCCAATCAATTAGCAAAAATTAAGGACAGTCACGGAATGGTTAAGCCAGAAACGAAGCTGCAGCAAATCATACCATAATCATTCATGAACTTCTTATGGCGATCGTACGCGTTGAGCCCTCGGATGTGTGATTGGTAATGCCTGCATCCATCCAATCCACATTCGTTAGATGAGAGGTCAGCCTAAACATCACAAGCTAACTAAAGAAAAACAGATCACTGTTCTCGAAGCAAAGATTCCAAAGAACTAAACTAGGGTTCCAGGACAGCATCATTCCGCCTATTCCCACTGAAACCAACACATGGTGAAGAACTAAACTATATAAAACTACTCCTCTAAAACTGTAAAACCAAAAAAATAGGTTACAGCTAAAAAACCTAAGGTTTCTAGTCGATTCGTGCCACACAAATCCAAGAAAAGAAGACTGCAACATAAAGAGGGGATTGGAGGTAGAGGGAGATAAGATGAGATGGGGATTTGCAGGAAGGATACATACATCTTCCTCTCCTCCTTGTCGAAGATGGCGGATTTGAGCCTCCCCAGAGACGACGCCATCGCGCTCCACCTCAACCTCCCTCCCCCAACCGCTCGTCTCCTCTGCTCTTTTTTACCCCTTCTCGACTGGTTCTGGACTGGGTTCTCGTTGCTATTATTAGGCTTTACCTGAGACCCTTAACTTGGGCCATGTTATAGCCCGCGTTTATTTTGGGCCAGGCAGCCCACTTCAAAAAAAAAAAACTAAGAGCATGTCTGGAAATTTTCCTGTGTTCCATGAATTTTTTCTCGCTCATGTCGAATGTTTCTTATAAAATCCATGCATTCCAAATAGACCTTACTCATTTTATTCTTGAAAATTCCTAAGTCCGGTAGGTGAAACATATTCTCAGGATTTTTCTCTCTTTCTTCGACAAAATAGTTGAATACACGTTTTGAGACATCCACAGCGTAGGTGATACCAGACATTTCATATAAAACACCACGTCACACTGACGCTAAGTTTACACTTTCGCTCTAGTGTCTAACAACTCTTTCCCTCTCCAAGGTAACAATTAAATAAAATATCACTTTCTTTTTTCCACCACACTTTCTCCCTCTCTCATTCCACCTACAAGTGGCCATGTAATATTTTTTGGTGTGTGTGTGAGCTAGCACCGGTGCATCTACACGCGCCAATGCAAGGAATCTTTGTACCGGCTTCGCTCGCTCCAATGGCTGGCAGCGGAGCCAAGAGGGAAAAATGTTAATGTGACTCGGCATGGTGCAAAGTCTTTGGTGTTGGGGTTGTATTTGCTGCTACCAGGGGTGGTAGGAGCATCTCAGATCCCAAAAGAAGTTACTGAGGCACCTACATTTCAGCTTGAAGTTAGCTTCTACTTTTTTCACTATTCAATAATTTTGTTTTTTCTAAGTTTTTTTTTAGATTTTTAAGGCTTTTTGCTTTTTTTTCATATTCTTTTGCATTGTTTGTGATGGGCTAACATATTTTTTCTATTTTTAATTTTTTTAAAATTTAATTATGTCAAATAAATCAACTCAGTTATAAGAAAAAATAAGTCAATTACAGTAAAAAAGCTATAAGCTAACGTTATTCCGAACGTCCCCTAAGGCAGCGATCATTCTGGCTTTTTTCCCAGCGTTGGACGTCTAATACACTGTAGCAACGAGGGATGGTACTGTAGTAATCTTGTCTTTATTCAAATTTTTTTTGCATTTTTTAGTATTTTTGTGTTTTATTTTTTTCCCGTATTCCTTAATATCGTCCGCTCTAGATTAGTATGCCGCTTTTATTTTTACATTTTTTTTAGATTTAATTATGCCCAATAAGTCAACTCATTCTCTGATGTTTTTAAATTTCGATGTTTTTAGCAAAAGTTAAAAACCATCGTTATTCCGATCACCCCTAGATCCGATGTGTCCAGCGAGATGACACGTTACTTGCACTGCCAAATAGGAGCTGATTGGTTGGAGCTAATTGGTTGCGAGATTTTTAGAATGGAAGCAAAGGCTAAGATGCTATGGAGCATCTCAAAATCCAAGTAGCTGTGGAGTCCGGACGTCGACATCTCAAGGAGACAAGGATATATATCAAGCCTGTTTTTTTTTCTTTTCGTGTTTGGTGAACAAGAAAGCTGAAATTTCAAATAGTACTAGTTATATGCCCGTGCGTTGCAACGGAATTCATTGAATGTATAGAGAATAATGATATTAAAGAGAGTTACTCTAATCAATTAGGAAGTAGAGAGTGGTGAGAAGTTAAAAGAATAGAACGATTGGAGGAGAACGGACGACCACCAACTCATTCTTTTCTAGTAGTAATGATATTAATAGATAAATAGAATTAAAAGGAGTTAATCAAACCAAAATTGATACCATTGATTTCAACTACATGAGTTCTAAAGGTTGTAATGGAGATGTTAGAACCATATTATTTGAAAGTGCCAATTCGATTCTCTTTCCACCACACATGACCCTACTTTTACTAATATATGGTCCTCAGACCCAAAACAAAGAAGCCACTAAGTTATCACGTACAATTATTTTATAACAACATAGTAGTACCAACTGAAAGGTCCCATATGATCACTACATTAATTCACATCCGATTTCCACATGACCCAATTACCTAAATAAACATTACCAATACAACATTAAATTTCATTAGATAATGGTGATATCATGGGAAAAAAATACCATCAATTTCATATTTTTCACTTCCTCTAACTGCCTTCAATGCACTTGATCTTTCAGATAAGTGAACGAACCCAAAATCCTGTTATGCCCAAATTTAGCGGTGGTAAAACAATTTTGTGACTTCTCCATGTCTTTCAAAGAGTTCCTTAATCATCTCTTTCGAAGCATTCTCTGGTAGGTTCTTCACATATATAGTCTTCACCTGTGAATCAAAATGTGATTGTGACAAATGTAAGGATTCAACAAAAAATGGTACGGAACTAAAGCATTTTGATGTTAAATTCTGCTTATGGAAAGAAAATCAACAGGCGAAGAGTGCCTTAAACAAATAAGAGACTTCATTCATAACAGAATAGCTCATGCAGGTTTAGCCCATGGCAGAAGCTAAAGTCAGAATGCAGTTATAACTAAATTTGCAGCACACAAATACACTACGAAAAGGATGGTTAAAATTTGACACCAAATCCTTGAATAGCCATTTTGGTTCAGACATGGTAACCGACTTAACATGCAACAGGATGCACTTATTTTGTGGCAACTAAAGCATGTGTTCTTAAACAAATGTTCAACTGAAACTAAAGTTGTAAGACTCATGAAGTCTTTGTCCTTGTAGTCATGTTTCCTATACAAAATTCATTGAAAAGGGTCCACTAAAACGAATGAGAAATGACTAATAAGCAAATATAAATTTAAGTTCGAAATACTTCACAGTTCACACTTATTTATTTCATTTGCCAGTGGCTTCTGTTTGCTTCTAATGAATTATGGCATCCAAAAAAGTAAACAAAATGCTTCTTTTACAAATAAACTACCCAACTTGCAATATAAACATGTTCGTATACGGCTCCTGCCACAAATCATGAGCTACTGCTGCAAATATTGAAGTATGATATGTGTAAACATTGAGTTTTTCATGTCAGATGTCTACTGAGCGATCGCAGAAGAAGAATCGATGTACCCTTGGGTTCGGCCCAGCTGACAGTCAATTGGCTTCCATCAACCTTAAAGTTTGGTGCATGCAAATCTTGCAAGACAGCATCTCTATTAGCAAATCTGGAACCTTCATCGTACAAAAGACAATCACGACATCACAAACCACACCTTGAACATCTCGATGTTCACAACACCTGGCCCCTTCCCTTGGATTATGTTCCTCAGCTCCTCCTCACTCAACCCCTTGGGCACATTTCCAACGAATAGCCTGTGCTTTGCCTGCGACAATGAACATCGCAGCGTCCTCCCCTGCACCAAGCCATCCAATATAAGTGCATCATACGTACAGAACCCCCAAGGTATGCTGCCAGCTAGACAACCCAGAGTGTCACACTACCTTGTAGCCCTTGTCATACAGTTCCTCCATAGCACGTTGTGCCACGTCCTTGGCGGTGAATGTGACAAAGGCAAATCCTTTGTTCTCCTTTGTGTCCTTATCCTTCATCAACCTATGGTGTCACGAGGGAGGTCACCAATGAACACCTCAGAGCCCTGTGGCGGCAGCGCGAGCAGCTCATCCCACTTCCTCCTCTCGTCCTCGTCCTCAGGCCCATCAGTGCCACTCTTATCCATCTCGCTGCCGCCTGCGCCTCCCGCGGCAGGTTCCTCACCCGCAGTCGGCATCCCTGCGTCCTCCTTCCGGCCGTCGCGATCACCATCGCCCTCGACCTGCCTCTCCTCGGGGTCATCCTCCTCCTCCGGCTCGTCCGAGTCCTCACGGCGGCGGCGGTAACCGTCGTCGTCGTCCATGATGTCGTCGTCCCCCTCCAGGTCCACCTGTTCCTCCGACTCCTCCGACTGCTGCCGATCCGACATCCCAAAATCCTAACCCTAGAAACAACAAAAAAAACAAAAACAAATCAGGAATCCCTCAACAAATACCCCCAAAATCGAACAAATGCGCATCAGAACGGATAAGCTGCACACGCGTGCTACGGATCGACGGCGGGAGGCGAAAAATCGGGATCATGCGGGGTGGGGAAGAGGAGGAGGCAGGCGCGGCGCGGGGTGGGGAGGAGGCGGCGACGAGCGGAGGGGTGGGGAGGGAGGCGGCGCGGGGTAGGAGGGTGGGGAGGAGGCGCGGCGCGAGGTGGGGAGGAGGAGGAGGCGGCGGGTGGGGTGGGAGGGAGGATGAGGCGGCGCGCGGTAGGAGGAGGGGAGGAGGCGCGCGGGGTGGGAGGGAGGGGAGGAGGTGGCGCAGGGAGGAGGAGGAGGAGAGCGGCGCGGGGAGGAGAGAGGAGGCGGCGCGGTGGGAGGTGGGTGGGAGGCGCGGGTTGGGAGGTAGGGTGCAGTTCGGAGATCATTTAACTACATGTCCGCAACGCACGCATATGGGTGGCAGGAGGGGGGAAGATCCGACGGTCCAGATTGGATAGAGGCTTCGGCAACCACCAACTCTTTCTTTTATAATAGTAAAGATATACCTGTTGTAGCTTGATTTTTTTTAACCTCCTTTTTTTCTTTAGAAGAAAAAATATTATTCATTTTCATTACAAAGCTATCCAAGCAATCTAACAACAACCTATTGTCCACATCTCCATCATATAAAATAGCGAAAATTGGCTATATAGCACTGTAAATTTGCGTTATTTGCTAATAAACATCTAAAAAACGTAGTTTCGTCAGAACACACTATAAAAATATATAATTTTAACATTAAGTCGGCTATTTTATTATTTCTAGGTCAAGGAGAGAGAAATCATGCAAATTGTCTATTTTGCCCTTTCTCTTATGCTCTCCTCTTCCTTCCCAGCGAACCAGCCCGGTCGACGGCCTCCACGATCCTTCTCCAGCCCTAGCCCGATAGTACTAACTTTTTCACTAATTATCACTAGATAAACAAGCTCGTTTACAAACACCCAAAATCCATACATTAAACCATAAATAAAAGGCAAAAACAACTTCTCGTAGCTATTTTCTATGCAAATTTGCAGTTCTTGACACTACATTGCCACTAAACACTACATATTTTGACAGGACAAGAAGCTTCCAGCTCCAAGAACAGCAGCAATGGTGAAGCAAATCTGTCCATGCAGATAGGAGTCGCTGTGGTCCGTGGTTGTCGGGTCACAAGTCATGACCTGAAGGAGACTGCGGCGGCGACGGCATTGAGAGTTTGAGACCCCATGCGAGGCCGTGGCCGGTACCATAGCTGCGGGAGCCGAAGCCGATGCAGCCGAAGAGCAGCAGCTCTTGCCGGTACGACAGATACGTCCTCCACCGCATCTCCTCCACCTCCGCCCTCCTCGTCTTGTAGAGCCTCTCGTGCGCTGGCTGTCATGGCGCCGTCCACTACCATCCTCCTGGCGATGGTCCTGTTCGTAGCCGGCGCAACAACCTCCGGTGAGCCCCCCTTTAATAAATTTCCTGATGTGGATCTGGTGTTTATCGCCGCCGTACTAGCCTCTTTCCGGCTGCTGTGTACTCGCCCCTCTTCTGCCTTCCCCCTGATTTGCACCCCGTCCCTCAGATCACCGATCCTAATCACATCCGGCCAACTCGTGGCCTACAGGTTCACTTCTGGTGTCCTCGGTTTGGTTCAACAAAATTTCTTTAGTACCGGAGTCACCGCCGAATTTTACCTCCACCACGGCTATGTTTCGATCTGGGGGCACATGACGGCGTTGGCTTTGCAATCGGCGGTAGCATTGAAAATGTAACATTGAAAATTAAGTGGTTTAATATGGCTTATGCTTGGATCAGGATGACAGTGACTGCCGACACAGACAAATGCAACACTGAAAATTAAGTGCTTCAAAACCGCAGCAAAAACACACCATCCAAACAAGACAAGACATAAATAAACATATTATTATGAAAGTAAACACAAGAAAAAACTACAGAAAAAATCCACTTACGTCAACACATCTCAATTTGATCAAACAAAGTCCAAATGGAGCCGCCTCTGAAGAAAAAGAAAATCCAACAAAAATAAATAAGAAGACAACTCAAAAAAAAAATCTGCAAAAAATCGGCCCAAATCATTTCACCAGCTGTCCCCACTTCACATACACACGAGCTCACACAGTAGATACCCAGCTAAAAATGTTTTAATACGATAAATAGTTAAGTACTTGATCCACGTGGCGCGGTCCCATTAGCCCAGGTTTCCCGACCCAGGCGCATCTCTCTCACCATCTACAAAACACCAGCCAAATAAAAAAATTCGGAAAACAAAAAAAGGAAGCCCGGACCGGAGCGACAATAACACAGGAACCTCTCGCCCGCCTCCCCGACCCCCACATGCCGGCCACGGCGAGCGGCGGCGCGCGGCCGGAGGAGGAAAACGCGCTCTCGGTGTCGTCCTCCGCGCCATCCTGCATGGGCACAAGGCTGGAGGAGCTCACGGCGAGGCTGCCGGTTGGGAGACCCGGCGGCAGCGGCGGCGGAGGGGGGGCAGAGGACGGGGAGCACGATCGGGTGCGCGCGCTGCGCGAGATAAAGAACCAGATCATCGGGAACCGGACCAAGAAGCTCCTCTACCTCCGCCTCGGCGCCGTGCCGGCGGTCGTGGCGGCGCTGGCGGAGCCCGGTGCGTCGGCGGGTGCGCTCGTGCAGGCGGCGGCCGCGGCGGGAAGCTTCGCGTGCGGCGTGGACGACGGCGCGCGGGCCGTGGTGGCTGCTGGCGCCGTGGGGCACCTCACGCGTCTCCTCGCCCACACCGACGAGAAGGTAGAGTCCGCTCCATTCACTCGCTTGTTGCTTGTTTCTGTGGATGTCTGCTCGGTTTTGGGCGCAAAAACCCTTTTGGGTAGTCAAATTTGTTCTGTTGTGGATTTGTTGTTCAATTGGGAAATATCAGACAGCAACTGCTTATTGCTTGTTCTCGTTGCGTAAATTTGGGGCATGTCAGCAATTATGTTTGGCTATAAACTGGACATGGGAAGAAACAGTGGTAACTTAAATTGTTCCTGTAAAAAGTAGTGGTTAGATTGGTGAAATATTTTACCCTTTACTTTTAGTATTGTAGTTGGGGTGAAAAGAATAGTGGCGTCATGAGAAGAGTGCCTGGAAACTACTTATTATTTCATTTGCCATGAATGTATTTGGTAGTAAGGGTTTTGAGCTGGGTAAGAATATGGAAATAAATTGTGGTAATTTGATGATTGCCTTGTGAATTGGTAAAAAAGAACCCTGTAGTTGGGGGTCATGATTGATGATTTGTACTTGGAATGAGGAGAATTATTTGAGCTGAACTATTGGAGAATCTGCCGGTTTAGTTAAGGTGTGAGGTACTGGCGGTGGTTGTCATTTCCTTTCTTTTCTATGTCCTTTTCTTTTTCATTTTTTGGTTGAAGTAGTGAATATATTGTTCGTTTGTGCTTGAAATGTGGAGAGTTTGGTAGTGGGTTAATGGTTAAGTGTGTGTGTGGGTTGGGGGGGGGGGGGGGATTGTGCTCGAAAGTTGTCTGTTTTGCGTTGGATTAATGATGAATTCGTATGAACTGATAAACTGAATTGGTGTTCCTGGTTTGAGCACGAAATAAGAATATGTTGTAAATGTCTTCTGATGGATCATGGTAAAACTGTAGCCCATGCTATATGCTTTAGCTAAGAATTTGGCAGTAGCATGATGATTTGGTGTAGTGGCTTCTTGGACAGTTTTGTGTTGTAAATCTATTGGTTTCTTGTGAAGTTGAATTTCTTGTTTTGCCAAGCAAGATTTGGGTGTCCTTCTGTTTGAAATTTAAACTTGACAGTTGGAGGTACCTTTAGTGGGGAAATCTGAACAGTAAACAAAACCATGAGGGCATTTAAACTTGTGATCTCTTCCATAACACTGGATTGTCCTATTCAGTAAAGCGTTGTTTAAGACGTACCAAAAACATAAGAGGCGGCAGAGGTCGACCAAGCCTGACGAGCTTTATAGATCGCATGATCCATGAACTGGTGAATACATGAGGGTGAATGATTGTGGAGGTGTTACTATTAGAGAGGGAACAAAACACGGTGAATGAGATAAGAAAAGAAAACAAGAGATGAACTGACTACTTTGGTAGCTCTCTATTGTCACACATCTCAACATTCTTCTCTAACCACTGCTGCCAGACATTAATAATTTCAGGACTCATAATGGCTTGCCAATTTTTCTGGTAGAATGATTTGGCAGTTGTTGCTTTGCTCCTTTTCTAGTCTAGTATACAAGAAGATGGGTTTTTTTTATGGTCATATTTTGAAAATTGTTCTTCAGCATATTGACAGAAATATTGGGTTAGGCTACAATATCTAATTCAGCTAATATCGATAGTCGTCACTTTTGACCAACCAGCTTGCATCTGAGCTTTTCACTTTAACATTGTCTTTTGGAAATACAGATACTCTATGGATCTCAGAAAAGTTGCACTTCAGCATATTCCCCCAATATTTCTAATTTTGGCATAGTTATGGTCCCATTGCTTCAATGTTATCACTGAAATAATAATGCTCTGTAGTTACTAAATTCCATCTTAAGCTTGTTGTATTCATATTCTTGCACTTTTAGCAATACTTGAATGCATAAGAATTCAGATTCAAACACCCTTTTTGTTGTATGCAGGTTAATTGTAGTGTGGTTAGGTGCCGTGTCTAATTGTGCTGATTGTTTCATGTTATATTGAATAGTTTGTAACCACTAATGCATACTAGTTAATAATTTTGTCTGATCTGAGGTCATCGTCCTGATTATAGGTTGTGGATGCAAGTGCACGTGCTCTCAGAATGATATATCAATCAAAACTAGCTCCGAAGTTTGATGTCAATAATGAGAAAAATATGGATTTTCTTCTTTCCCTTTTGGAAAGCGAGAACGAAAATGTCACAGAGCTGGCTGCTAATATTATATCACACACTTGCGATAGCAATACAGAACAATTAGCACTATGTGGTGCTGGAGTTCCGCAGAGGCTTATTAGCCTTTTTGGAGGTTCTATGAATCTACGGAATGCTTGTTTAGATTCTTTGACTGCAATCATAAGAAATAACTGGGAAGTTGCTTCAAGATTTGCATCAATGGACCACGGAAAAGCTTTTCATTCAGTACTTGGGTTAACACATGATCGGAGCCCATGCACAAGACTACTTGCTTGTCTGTGCTTGATTGCACTTGGGCATGCTTCTCCCTGTCATTTTCAGGACAGACAAATTAAAACCAAGTTGATTCTGGTCTTGCTTGAGCTCATTGAAGAACCTGGTCATGTAGGAGATGAGGCTCCCTTGGCACTAACCACCCTGATTAAAGACAGTGTGGAACTGCAGAAACAAGCCTTTTCATCAAATGCAGTCGAGAAGCTTAGCAACCATCTGTTAGCAAATTCATTGGAGACAAGGCGGGCAGTGACCATATTGCTTGCCTTAGCTGAACTTTGCTCCAAACTGGAAGAGTCAAGATCTCAACTTATGTCAGTTCAGGTATGTGAAGTTTCTGTAGGATTGTACTTTTGAGTATTGCTGTGGTTTGTTTTTTTAGTTGTTATTTGAAGTTCTGTAGAGTCCTTCTATTGTTACTGTTAATTCCTGACAAGACAATACACCGCTCCAGGAGCTCTGGATGAATATGATTATCCATTGACCAAGCATTTATGACTAATAATATAATCGCTGAACAGGTATTAACCTTAATACTTGATGCGTTGAAGCATGATTGTGCTGATATCCGTGTTGCAGCATGTTCATGTCTGAAGAATATCTCTAGGTCATCTAAGGTAAGATGCATGCTTCTTCTTTACATCTCGACCTTTTGTGTTCATCTCAAATGATTCAGTTGATGTGTTTAATTTCCAGGTACTTAGTGCTGGCCGATTATCCCGCGATACAGTTATCGCCCCCTTAGTTCAGCTTTTGTATGACTCATCTACTTCAGTCCAGGTAATGTGAATCATGCAATCTTCAAAGCATTTTTCTGAGCTGGAGTTTTTTCTGGAAGGTGCAGTGCAGCTGCACTTCCAACTTTCCAAGTGCCTTGCTTCTTCCAGAGGACTGGTCAAGTTTTGAACTCTGTGGATTTTATAAAAGAAAATTGGATTTTCAGTGCATGGGGGTGTTAACTTATCTATTTGCATACAAATGTTGAAGCATGTTATCACTGCAGTTCTACTTTCTTCACACCCATGTTTTGCTTCTACTTGGAACCCTCAAAGTGCTCTGCAGAACTAATAGTTTTGTTGTAAAACTACAAAATTACATATCAGTGTAAGTAGTCAATTGCATAAGAACGATTTAAAAGGTTGCAGGTTTACTTAGGAGGCTCTTTTTTGGTAATTTGTACCTGCTACTTTTTCCTGGCTTCATTGTTGGAGCAACCCTTTTTGTCACTAAAGTGACACTAAATTTGGTGTTAATTAGCTATATTGTGGTTGTGAAACATCAGTACTTTAGGCCTGCCGCCAGGAATTGTGTGCTACATTCACTTATCTTTGTCACAGGTTGCTGCCCTTGGTGCTATTTGCAATATTGCTGTGAATTTAACACCCAGGAAATCGATTCTTCTTCATTCTGGGGTTGTCTCCCAACTTGTTCATTTATCCAAGTCTATGGATCCAACATTGAGGCTAAAATCTGTATGGGCTCTTAGGAATATTATGTTCCTTCTGAACCCAAAGGATAAAGACTTCATTCTGAAGGAGCTGACCTTATCTACTCTTTCAAGCCTCATATGTGGTACGTCTAAATGCCCAGCTATGATATTAGGGTACTACTAAATTAGTTTCACTGCTAATTGCAAAATGTTCTGCAGATTCTGAAAATTTTATTCAGGAACAGACCTTGGCACTGGTGCACAATCTTGTTGATGGATATGTGGACTCATTTAATTATGTCATTGGTGAAGATGGCATGGTTATAAATGCTATTTCAAGACAACTGAACAGTGCATCTGCCCCGGGAGTGTGCATCCAGGTCAGTTTTCCTTAAGCTTCCACATGCATTTCTCAAACTTTGGAGGGGAAAAAGAGCATCTTTTCTGACAACTGTATAATTCTGTATCTCATTTTTTGATCTGTAGGGACTTATGTGCTTCTTCTATGGGAGATTATTTTATAAAAGAATGCAAAGATCATTGTACAATAAATCATTGATCTTTCTGTTTCTTCTCTTCAGGGTATGTTTGTGCTTGCAAATATTGCAGCTGGGAACGAATTAAGCAAGGAAGCTGTAATGGATGTTCTTCTTCCTCACCGAGCAGATCGCGAACCATCTTTCGTGGTTAACTTTCTTCAGAGTAAAGATAAACAGTTGCGAGTTGCAACCTTGTGGTGTATTCTGAACTTGATTTACCCAAAATGTGAGGCCTCATCTGCTCGAGTTGTCAGACTCCAAAATGCTGGGGTAATTTCACAAGTAAAAAGCATGATAAATGACCCCTGCTCGGATTGCAAGGTACTACATTCTCTTCCTAGATAAAGTGTTCTTGAGATAATGCATGTTATAATGAGTGTCACAACCACTTCGTTACTGCTGTTTAACTGTTAATGTCCATCCACCCTTACTGTTGCTTCTGTCACATTGGCCTGTATGTGTGCTTATATGTTGCTGACTCAGTTTGGAGCCTTATCTACCTTAGTTCAATGTTGTCCACTAAACTGTATTCTTGATTGTGCTAGAAACAGTGTGTCCTTTACCCTTCCTATTAGCAAGCAGTTGACATAAGCAGAGATACGCTCTCTTATATTTGATAAGGAAATGCTTCGTGGAAAGTTATTCCTGCAATTTGATATGCACATAAGCACTCAAACGGGTTTAGCTATAATAATCTTTATTGAACCAACAAAACAGAAAAAGATGACAATCATGGCTGGTTGTTGGTCACTGTATGTTGACATATGTTCTTGAAACTAACCACAAAATGTTGTTTAGTGTTTAACCTAAAACCTTGAGATGTCCCTCCCTTGTGCAGCTCAGAGTACGTATGGTGCTTGAACACTGCTTAGACAATGCCACCGATGGTGTCATGTGAGCAGTCGGCATTGTATTCCAGCCACTGAAGTTCAGAGTCATATACGGATCGGGCAAAAAGAAGCTGGACGTGCTTCGCATCCCAATACACGCCAACTGTGAACCGTGAGCATCAGTAAAAAGCTCTTGCTGATCTCTTCTCACAGTCTTGAGCCTATCGCTGTATTATTTTTCTCCATGAGAACTTGACTGGTTTCTGTTGCGAATAGGCAAGTACCTTGAACCATATGCCATCTTGAGAACCTGAGCTGCTTGCCTCCAATCTGAAGGTTTCAGGCAGTAGCTCCAGAGAATCCCATTTTTAGTGCGACCAAAACCTTTGTCCTTGTGTTGTGACGAAGAGTGTATAATTGAGGGACTGCTGTTACTGATGTAAATAGTATCTCTCGTTGCAATAAGGCCATTTTATGTTTCACCTATGGGATGTTGTCCATGGATTGGAACTGTAATGTTTTATCGCTTGCTTCTCCTATGTCGTCAGATGAGGAATAGCAAATGTGATGTGATGCGATGCGATGTTAACTTCTAGCAAGGCTTCATTGGTAGGAAAAATGCAGAATGTGCTTTGGGGGGTGTGTGCACACGGATGTTTAGCTCGAGAATGTAATCGTTTTGTTTGAAGTAAAGGAATGCCAGCTTGAGAAAGTGTCCGGTAGCTGCCACTACTTTGTGCTGCCCCATATGTGTGTGGTACGTACCAATTGGTGTGTCTGGCTTTCTGCTAGTTGCTGCCACTAAACATTATCTTTAGAACATAGTTGAGTCATCGAAGAAGAACATCCAGTGATCAAATATCAAGAAAATTCGGCAAGAAAGAACCTAGATTTAGCCAGAATTGAAAATGATAGGGAAAGTTAATCAGTTGTGAATTTATCAACTACTTCCAGATGACCATCAAGAAATATTGATCAAGCAGGTAGGCAATTGGCCAATTGCCATATAACGAAATTGATTGCATCTCACTTACGACTAGCACCTATCTCAGAAGAATACATTTTTCCCAAGCACTGAACTGAACCACACGCCAATTGTTTGAATCGATATGTTAAAATTATCTATATTAGGTATACCCCAAGCAAAATAATGACTTGTGAAATCTAAAATTAAACGAACATATGTGAAAGTTAAACGAACTACTTGCTTTTCTGAGCTTAACCAGCTGGTATCATCCTAAAAATCTAATGAACTAACAGTACCACATGTGTTCACCATCCGGACATCATCACACACACATATTGACCATACTATTGCCACTAGCATGACAGAACAGGCTGACAAAAACACTTCTAGATGTCTTGATCTATCACCAACGTTACAGCATGCCAACATTTGAAGAGCTAAGAAAAGCAAAACACAAGTACTTGATCTACAGTACTACAGACGCTCTATGCGACTATACATGACAATACTAGTGGTCGTCTCTGCTGCATTTGACATAACTGTGAACAAATCGAACACACATACAAGTCATAACAACGTTTTTACATGATCATTCCAACTAGATAATCACAGAATAGTTCTTACATTATCATTACTACTAGTGGTTAACCACAGAATAGTTCCTAAAAAAGCACTGGTCACTAGTGCAGGCCAAATATGTTCACCAAGGACTGTCATTTGCCAACGAGTATTCATCTGTAGAAATATGGGTTGACTACACTAGCATGACATAAAATTTCTACCACGTAAACCAAGAAATCATACGAGTAAAAGATCATAGATTGTTACCACTAGACAAGTAGTGCAGTGAAAGAAGAGTTGGAGCAGTCCAATTTAACATTGTCTCATCAATGCAGTACAAGTATTCGATTGTCCAACGTTCATGGCCGCCAATCGTCTCCTCCATCAACCTCTCGAGTTCCTCATGTACGTTGCAAATCGTCCTCGATCAACGTAACAGCGACCACAACAGCACCTCTACAATATCCACACGTCCAAGGGTGGAACACCGTGCGCTGGTATGCTAAGGTTTCGGTGGGTGGTGTGATCTACTACCAAAAGCCCCACATCTCCCCTCATAAAGAGCCATTTAGTGGAATCCCATGCTAGGGGCCATTAAGGTGCGAAGCCCATATGAACAGATCATATCCTAACCGGTTTATTTCAATACATTAAGTGTGCGACCATGTAGGTTCATGTATACTCGACCATGATCCGAAAACCCTTTTCAATCCACAAGTCGATCATGGTCCCTACCAGGACATAGTGACCCCGAACACACATAAAAATTATATCGAACGAACCTGTATAGCGTTTATTCTTCTATCTCATGATATCAAATCGAACTCAAGGTGAGATGTGTAGCTCGATCTTGTAGTAGATTATTTAGTTGTATTTGACTCTTTAACCAAAATCGACATGGCCATACACTTCTCTAATTCAATCACATCGAGAGTCTAGATATATCTCTCCCGTTAAAAAGGAGAGATAAATTATATCTTAATCACTCACATTCCTCCATATGTTTTATAATAAATCCACAATAGCACTTGTTGGTTTGAGTAGGTCAATCTGATAACTGATAGATATCGGCCTGAAATGAGTTGGATTGCTAGGGTAAGTTACGCTAGGTATTAACGTGATATAGCACTTGTTGGTTTGAGTAGGTCAATCTGACCATTGATAGATTACATCCCAGCAAGCTTTAAACCAGTTGTCTACTTAATCTGTGAGTGAAGCTTCTTCCATAGGTAATTTGATTTTTTTTCCCCGTCCATGCGATGAACAGTAGTAGAGCGACCGGCTACATCGTTCCATGTTGTGTTCTTCTTCAAGGCTGATACTAGAAACGGCCACTGATGCAAACGTGGTTACTATTCAAGTACAGCGGTGTGCCGTCATTGGAAAGCAAATGTGCAACCAGTTGCATGTGCGACCCTGTGAACTATATCCTTCATACAAGATATTTGTATTGACTTTTATTTTTAGCTAAGTCAGAAGCCAATATAAACACTTAACTTCTCGAAGCGGATTCTTCATCCCTCCCCCTTCCGTCTAGCTTCGAGGATAAGACAGAAGGTCACGGACGTATCACGTACCCTACACCTCTCGCTCTTATCTCGCACCCGCATCTCTTCCCACTTTCTCATTGCTCGTCCCCTCCTTCTAAAAGAGATCCCCATCTCTTACCCCCCTTATTTTAAAAGTGACTTCTTTCAGCAGTTACTATTCAGCCAAAAACCATAGCTGCAGCCAATACTAATACCCTTACAAGTTTGTGATGTGTTTGTTTCAAGTTTGTCATGTTGGAACCGATGTTGCTCTGTTGGTAGAAGGGATCACCGAGCATCTCATCCACCTAGGCTCGAACCCGGTGAGCTCCTGGCCTATTTAGAAAAAAAAAAGATAATTAATGCACTCTTACAACGCGGAATGTTTTGATTGTAACGTGGAATGTTTTGATGGAGTAAAGGTGCTCGGTCATCTCAACAAAGATGTTTTGATTTGAGGCTAAGTAGTTCTTGATTCGGACGAAGACATGGTCTCAAATATTATACCTGTTTCACCGAGACATTTTCGTAATATGTTTCAGAAGCTGAGCGAGTAAACTACAGGCTACTCGTGTGCACGAAACCTAGTAATTACTTAAGTTCTTTCAGTCTGTCTATGACCGTATTATAGTCGTAAATCTTTCTACCACCATCTCATAGTCGTAAATCTTTCTACGTACATCTTATAGTCATAAATCCTTATATGACCATCTTATAGTCGTAAGTTGTCCTACGACCACCTTATAGTCGTAGACTCTCCTGCGACTAGCCTATCTCCGATTAGCTTGTCCACGACTACCTACCACATCGTGGGTCTGTCTGACAAGGTGGTTAGAATGTACGCTCATTCTCTAGGATAACTGCACATAATCTCTCTCTAACAGCAATTGCCACATGACGAGCGGGAGACCACGTCTCTCTAACAAGAACTTCTGTTGTACGGTTATCACCTAAAGCGTTAAGATGTCTTTTGGCACAGAACAACTGCCACTGCTTGGCAAGTTATATTAAGGCTTGTGTTAGGGAGAAGAAGGGGATCACGCTGTGTGAGATCAAATTGAAGATATTCCGCATTGCTTTCCTAGTTGTAATCTGTTCATTGAGCAATACCCACACATGAGTAGGGTTGTTATTCTCTCAAGAGAAGGCTCGAATCTGTATAAAAATTTTCATGTCGTTTCTCTCTACATGATCGTAGCTAGGTCCTCAAGAGTTTCCCCGGAATCCAAACAAATCATACGTAAGATCGGTAGTAAAACGCTGACAGTTGGCGCCATCCATGGGGAACTTCTTCCAAAACTCCGGTAATTTCCTTGTCGGCAAGTTCTCTTCCTTTTGATGTTGTCATCGAAGGAGAATAGAACGAAGAGAATTGGTTCGACCTGGCCGAGTACGCAGATCTCGACATAGATGCATGTTATGACTATGAGCGACGATGCTTGCTTCCGATGGTGAGGCTATCTCTGAGATCCATCCGAGATCTCGAAGAACGCACCACGGAAAGGCCGAGGAGGGATCCTTATCCCCCACAACATTACGCTCAGTGGAGGAACGAGTTTCCCCAAAGAGCAGGGGTCAATCCGACCATGAACAGGATTCGTAATGCTGCAATGGGTTTGCCCCCAAGTGTTCAAGTTCCTCAACAACCATCCGATCAAGCTCAGCGAATCCTGGAATCAGTCATTCCGGGAATCCATCATCATATGATGGTCATGACTCTATAGTTGTCCCCGTAGAGAATGTGGGTGGGCTCCCTGTGAGTCCATCCATACTCACACAGGGTTCAACTCCGGACAGAGACGGTTATAGCCCAGACCTCCCCTCTTTGGAGAGGCCTTTTCCATGCCATGAGGCTCTATCACTGGACGACTACTCAAGCCAGGAGGCGTCTGACATGAGTGGAGATCCTATTCGAGAGGTCTTTGCCCTCCCCTCAGATTCTGATCACTCTCACGGAGGAAGGCCTAAGGATGCTCTCCGTCGATCACACTTTGCCACCCTTCGTGAGGATGGCGAGGAGGCCACCAGTGAGGAGCGAGGTCTATTCTCTAATGAGCATAGGAGAAATATTAGAAATAATCGCTCTCCTCTGAGGCGGCCTCAACCAGCCTCAGACAATGAGGATCCCAAGACCGTCTGAAGGAAAAGACTGGCTACTCAGAAGTCTTTGCCTAGGCATGCCCAATACCAATTTAAAGAGTCTCGAGAGCTCCAACACATCAATGACTTGCTCAAGAACCTGAATCAAGAGCTTACTCGAGCACCCAGTTACGACCACCTTACTGAAGGGATCATGCAAAGACTCCAAAGCATGATGGCCAGACTCGAGCAACCTCATCGGCACAACTCTAGGAGTCGCACAGGTACGATTGTGTCTAGTCATTCACAAAACTCACCTCGTGGAAATCGATATGATGACAGGTCACGTCGTTCTCCTTACCACAACTCCAATCGAAGAAGGCTTCCTCAAACGTCCCTGGACTGGCGAGCCTATTGAGGGGGTGATCGATCACCATTTTAAATAAGGAATCTGCAGCAGCAGATGGAATATGAGGAATATCATCCTCGTATGGACGAGGCCTATTATAGGTTGGGTCCATCGACTATTGGACATCACCGAGTACAGTCACCTGGTGATGCCAAATACCCTTTCCCGCAGAGGAGGAGTCATGATCTCATTACCGGATGTTGGGCATTCATACTCGAACTCCGAGTAGTACGCTAGCCACCGCGGTTTCGACCGGTGAACATGGAGAAGTTTGATGGGTCTCAAAATCCTATTGAGTTCCTTTAGATTTACACGACCACGGTTCGGGTAGTAGGAGGAGGTGAGTACGTCATGGCAAATTATCTTCCGACAGTGCTCAAGGGATCTGCTCGATCGTAGTTGCTCAATATATTCGTGGCAACATCTCTGTGACCTTCTATTAGCCAACTTCCAGGGCACATACAACTGCCCTGGGAAGGAGGATGACCTGCACCAAATGAGGCAGAACAACAACGAGACCCTACGGCAATTCAACAGACGCTTCAGTCAGGTTCGTAATTCTATTTCGGAGGTCTCTAACGCTTTCATCATCAGAGCTTTCAAACAAGGAGTCCGCAATAGGAGGTTCATAGAGGATATCACCTTAAATCCTCTTACTATTGTTGCTAAGCTCCTTGATATGGCTGATCGCTACGCGACTACGACTGAAGCGATCGAATGGACTAGAACCATCGATCAAGTCAATCGAAGTTCCAAAGAGGAAGGCGAAGGCAGCAAGAGGAGGGAAAATGCCAAGAAATCCAAAAACAAGGCAAAATATCATAAACCTCAAGCCGAAAGTTCCAAGGAGATCTTGGCCATGGGCGATAAGCAGCTACAGAATCCCAAGCAATACTCCGATCGAGACAAGGGCAAAACCCCTGAATGGATGGACAACAAGCCAAGGTGGTGCCCTCTTCCTAAAAGGGAAGGACATGACCTTCGCAATTATCGAGTTTTCCAACAAAAACTCGAGGACTACCACTCAGGCAAAGGGCCACTCCATGCACTCACAAAGGTAGGACAATTGAGTGGTCAAAAGCAATCGGAAGATGACGATGAGGAGATGTCATTCTAGGACCCAAAGTATACCATCGAGCACATCTACAGAGGATCTCCGACATATGAGTCAAAACGACAATATAAAGCTGTCGAGCGTGAGATAAACTCCATTGACCCTCCTCTTATTAATAATCTTCTAAAGTGGTTGGAAGTCACCATCTCTTTTGAGAAAGGTGATTGTCTGATCCCATCGACTCGACTAGGATGATTTTCGATCGTGGTCAAGCCCACCATCAACAACTGTCGAGTGAATCGAGTGTTGATTGATGGTGACAGTTCTTAAAATATTTTATTTGTAAGTGCTCTGGACGAGATGCAAATCCCTTGAACCAGAATAAAGCATGTACGATATTCATTCCATGTACGATATTTATTTGTAAGTGCTCTCTACCTATTACATTTGGTTCTCGTAACTTTAGGACAGAGAAAGTCCCCTTTGATGTGGTTGACTTTGACACGATGTATAACACCACACTCAGACGTCCAACTCTGGTACGTTTACTGATTGCTGCTTAGCATATCAATGTCTTAAGATGCCAAGTCCCAAGAGAGTGATCACAGTTCGCTATGATAAAAAAGATGGCGCTAACATGCGACCGCATGTCTCTCGAGATGGTTGGCTAGTTACCCACTTGAGAAGCCAACAAGGCGCATCCTTCGAGCAAGCACTCGAAGCCTAAAGCTACGCCAAAGCCGAATGAGCAAGTAAAAGAAGTTTCGCTGGATCCAGCGGAGCCTTCGAAGACCCTTTGCATCAGGATATCTTCCGACCCGCATAGGAAAACACCCTCATCACCTTCCTTTGGGCAAACGCAGATGTGTTCGCGTGGCAGCCATCCGACATGCCCAGGGTCTCTAGGAAGGTGATCGAGAACATGTTAGCTCTACGGCCTAACAAGAAACCCGTAAAATAAAAATTATTGAGATTTGTACCAGATCGATAGGAAGCTATCAAATTAGAATCGGACAAGCTACCCAAAACTTGTGGTAAGCAAGAACACGGAGAGCTGGCTGTGGTTCCTGGCCAATTGAAGCAGGTGGTGGTTTAGGACAGCGTGGATGTGTGCATCATCTCGAACCGCAATGCTAGGTTGCTGTCCGCGGTGAGCATGATACAGAATGGGACGCAGCCCTCATTCGTGTGGAACGGCCTGAGGAATCGTTGGTGCATGAGGTATCTCACGATGAACTTCCATAAAAGATTTTGAAGCAAGGAACTAATGAAGACGTTCAAGAAGCTTTGCATGCAAAACTAGAGGCGGAAGTTTCAGGCCGTGTGGAGACAGCTCGATGAGGACATCAACAAGCATGCCACGCACTCGGAAGACGATGAACCAGGGGTAACGGCGAGCAATTCCATGAGAGTTGAGGAGTTCACATAGTGAGTGAACACGCATGTGGCCGACTTGGAGAAGTGGTACCTGCTGTATGACACCAGCAATGCAAGTACAGAATCATGACAACAAATATATCTGAGGTGTACAACGGTGTCCTGAAGGTTGTGCGCTCCTTACCGATCACCGCGATCGTCGAGGAGAGCTGGAACCGCACCACCGGTTACTTCTTGAATAGAGCCATGATGGCCAAGAAGCATATGGAGGAAGGCAAGCAATTCTCTAAAGTTATTCAAGCACACATGGATATGAAGATGACGAAAGTTCGTTCGCACATTGCCAGGCTCTTGGATGGTATTAGAAAGAAGTTTGAGACCTGTCTCAAGTAGAAGTACATCATGGGCCATGTCAGAGGGGGTCGCAAACAAATGTGCACTATCGATGAAGAAGCGTCATGCATGTGCAACAAGCCACAGCTCCTTCACAAGCCTTGCTCCCAAGTGTACGCAGCTTGCGCGGCATGGCGGTAGGTGGCCGTGTCAAACATCTCGGAGTATTACGACATGCACCACTTGTATGGCACTTGGAGTGCGGAGTTCAACTCATACAGGCTACATGTGCACTACAGGGACCATTGGCCAGGGGAGGTGCAGTGGGTGCCGAACGACGCACTCAAGCATGCTGGTCGTGGAAGACGACAGTCCCACAGCATCCATAATGATATGGATGAAAGCTAGCGTGGCAAACGGGTCAAACGGCCGAAATGTAGACTATGCAAGACGGTTGGGCACAACCTTAGCAACTGCCCAAACAAGCCTAGCTCAAGCAACGCATCGTAGCGATGAAGATATCATTCCCCTGTAGTGATGTTACTTGTTTGTTTTTGTGTGTTTCATTGCACTGCCTTAAATTTGTTCGTGACCACAATATAACGTATTGCACAATGCTTCATGTGTACCCGCTTGTAATTAGTTTGCTCCAACCACACGTGTAGATTCCACATGGCCCCGACCTCATGAAGTGGGAATCCGCTTCCCCGGCCACATGCATGAAATGACGACCACACGCATGAAATGACATGACGATACCTCCTTAGGCCCGCTGCCTCACGGACGCGAAAATGAATACACCAAATAGCACTTCATCCTTGCATGATGTAGTCATCCATTCACGGACAAAAAATAAGTTACTACGATGTGAATACATTGAAGCGGTAACAACATGAATTACACATAGATATATCATACAAACCACTGCAGGTACCAACACGAATGAAAACAACACTCCGAGCATTATACCTTGAAGATAACAATGAACACAAGAAAAAAATAGCACACAATATTAAGTTAATCATCCACTCTAGTCTGTCAAAACAATGCCACATCTCCACGGGGTCGCTACCCCCATGACAACTCTCTCTTGTGGAACAATGCTGGGCCTAGTGTCCATTTCATCCTCCCACACCCAGAATCGACAACTATCTGAGCCATCTTGCAATTCCATGAGAAGAAGATTTTATAACATATGCTGACAATTTGAACCAACCCAAAAAAAGCTGACTGACCGAGTGAAAGGAGCACTTGTAGTAGTGTCGTCTAGGATTTGCGGTCGTCTATGAGATTTTACGTCTCACAAGTGCGTTGCACTTCGGGCAAATCACCACAGTGCCGATGAAGAGGCGCTGAGTTGACTCATCTCAACGTCCGAGGGAGGGAGAACCAAAGCAAGGTAGAGAGAATGGAAAGAAATACTTCAGGAGGTGAAGGAAAACAATGCAGGGGAAGTGGCTGCGGAATGGCTCCCTTTTATAGCCTGAAGTGCGAGGGCAAAATGGTATTTTTTTTCCCATCCGTAATGGAAGACAGATAATGATAAGTACGAGTGATTGTAGATAGTTCAAGTTTGTGGTAGCCTTACGCACTGACAAGATCAAATGAGACAGCCTTATGCACTAACAACACCAAATGGGATATGCATTACACATACGTAAATTATACAAAGCACTACAGATAACAGTGTGAATCAAACAACACTCTCAGTGTTACACCTTCAACATAACAATGAACACAAGAATGAAAATAACACACAATATTAAGTTAATCATGCTCTCTAGTTTATCAAAACAATACGTGCCTACTGGTAGAAGGTGTCTCGCGCTACCCACATGGAGTGTTGCAGAAGGGGGTGCCTCGGATATGGCTGGCCGTCGTTGTAGTGGTACACACATATGCAGCTAGAAACTTTTCTATGTTCATGACCTACTCGTTGCCCCTCTCGTACTGCATCTGTTGGCGGATGTCATTGTTTTGCTCTTTGAGATCGTCAATCCATGCCTCCAAATCTAAAATTCGTTCCCATAATATATTCACGTACCTCACAACATAGCGTTTATGCAGAGGATCAATCAAGTGGACGAAGTCGCATTTCGCCATCTGCTGGAAAGGAGGGTTAACATGAAAACTCTATTAACAGTAACAGGAAATAATTATTGCCTCATTGTATCCCAGAGTGTGGGCATCGGAAGAAATGCCGCCTGCCATAAAATGGCCTTCTGTGACCTACACGATCACGTCCTCTCTGTGTCTGCATTTCAGCCATATGAATTGAACATACCTGTTTGGCATTAAGTGGTAGTTAGGGCTGAAATCCTCCCTCCTTTCCAGGGAAGGTCTTCCTTTGGTGATCTGCTCCCGATCGGTCCTCGACGTCGCCATGGTATGTTACTATATAACGGAGAAAGTAGTTCTTTGTATGGTTGATAGGGTCAAGTGCTCCTACTTTCATGGGGTAGGTCATGCATTTTATAGCTTGTGGGGGAGACAGTGTGCTTTCTGATAAAGCAAGTCATGTGTTACTTTTGTGCAACTTTGTGCAGTGAGTAGACCGGATGGGACTGATGGGACTGCTTTGCGCAGTGACAAGATCAGATGAGGTAGCTTTGCGTAATGACAAGACCAAAGAAGATAGCTTTGCGCAGTGACAAGACCAGACGGGGCAACTTTCTACAGTGACAAGACTAAAGGAGACAGCATTGCGCAGTGACAAGATCAAACGGGTCAGCTTTGCATAGTGATAAGACCAAACCAGACAGCCTTGCATAGTGACAAGACCAAACGGAGCAGGTTTGCGCAGTAAGACCAAATGGACAACTTTGCGTAGTGACAAGACCAAAGGTGACAACCTTGCACAATGACAAGACCAAACGGGTCAACTTTGCGCAGTGATAAGACCAAACTAGATAGTCTTGCGTAGTGACAAGATCAAATGGGGCAGTTTTACGCAATAACAAGACCAAAGGGGTAGTTTTGCACAGTGACAACACCAAAAGGGGTAGCTTTGCATAGTGACAAGACCAAAAGGGACAACTTTGTGCAGCAGCAAGATGCTATGCTGGTCCACGAATCATCTGTCATGCCGCTACCTCGCTAACGCGAATTTGCCCAAATCGAATTAGACTCGCAAAGCGTATGCCACATCGACTCATTCTATAAGTATTGCCCCTATAGCAGCGTGCTTCCTGCAACACAACTGCAAGACTACATCTCTAGTATGGACAAGCAATGGGAAGAGATCATTAGACTCGCAAGGGCTGCTGCAGCCCAGGAAGAACAAGTGGAACATGCCAGGAGGCCACCTCTCTGAAACGAAGCCCCCCGTACCTCCAACCCCAACCCATACCTCAATGTTCCCACCAAGCGTTCGCCGCAAGAGCCACCGTGGGGGAGACACCCCCCTCTACTGGTGCAGGGACGCATGCAAGTTTTTCAAGTCCATGGAGCGGTTAAGCTTAGGCATGCGTTACTAGGGTTGCCATAATTGTGCCTAGGAGTACCCTGACTGACGTTATGACATGGCCCGCTACCGGTAGCCGATAAGAACGGATTACAATACATTTTCTTATTAGTTCTTTTATATGGCACGCACTAACAAGTTCTCCCCTCTTCCCGTAGACTCCAAATCCACTATGCGCCTACTGCAAATGGATCGACTGGGAAATTCACCTGCACGACCAATGGATTCTGGACTGCGAGAAGTGAGACATCCGGATGGTAGCGAGAGAATGGAGGAGCAACACCACGAAGAACAAAGCAAGCATATCTGGCAGGAAACGCAAACTTACCTGAAGGCGTGCAGGCGCAAGGAGCGGGAGGCTCATGAGGAGGAACGCAAGAGAAAGCGTGAACTAGCAACCAAGGCCATAACTGGTGGCGAGGACTACAACGCCAAGCTTGATTGCAAGGGCAAATGGCCACGATCCACGCAATAGTTCGACGCGCTTCGTCCATATATTCCATGTATTTCTATTTCCTAAAGACATACGTGTACCATCCTGATTTCATTAGCTTGCGTGCTATGTAACCCTCTTATCGGATTAACTCTCGTATTGTTATCGTTACACCATTTATCCAAAGTTCTCCGTGTATGAATTCCAAGTTACATCGCATTATTACTTACTTTCATACTTACGAGTCATTCACGCCTCAATCGTCCCCACAAAATTCTTCCGAAAATTTCTCGCACTAGAACAACATACGACAATCACAAAATGTTATTACGAGTCTAACAGATTTCGTACCGCTAAGAATCTACAAAAATCACAAACGAATCAACCTACCTACCTTGTCTGCCCTTTTATTTCGAAAAAATAACAATCTACAAATAAGATTTGCTACATGTAGTACCCAATCTTGTGCCCAATCTTCCGAAAAGGAAGATTGAGACGGAGAGGGCCAGTTGGGAAATTTATCTGCCACAAGGGCCAGTTATGCCCAATCTTTCGAAAAGGATTCCATCAATCCTTTTGCTGGGGTTGACGAGAGAGAACGGGAAATACATCCCTAACATTGTCCCTGCAGCCTACGCATACATTAAATTTTGTAAATTTTCTTTTGTGCACAGTGTGGCCTCTTGGGGATAAGCGAGTAAATAGATGCATTGTAGGTCCGGAGATCCCTGAACCACCAATTCTTTCTTCGGTACTTATCGTGAATACTGAACCGCCAATTCATGGTAATAACCACTAACCACAAAGTTAGAGAACCAATCTTTCTCTTTGCAAAAAAGAGAGTAAGTGTAACTGACTCAAGCGGCTAAAACCATTCTGCTTGGGGTTCCTGAACTCTGTGAGTTATCGTCTGCAGATTTACCTACCAAGAACAACATGACAAAACAAGAATTTCAGTTGTGTACTTTCTAGATGTGTAATTCAAAATCACACATCAAATTGTACATTTGTAAGTACATAGAAAGAATTGAAAAGGTGAAGTATATATCGGTATGATTTAACCTCACCATATAACATATGATATGGTAGATCACAAAACACAATCAGCTAATTAGTTGCTCTGCTCCCGATATTTTGAGTTTTTTTTAATGGATGCTAAAGATAGCCACATCAATTGAAGAATTTTCACGGACACTTAGTTTTCAATAAACTCGAATTGTACACAAGTCATAACACAACAGCACTATATGTGCTACTGGCACTTTGGCCTGAAGTCTTATCATATTATGGTCAACTGCCTACAAATCACAATAGCATTATACTTGCTGCTAACACATTGGTTAAAGTCCTAATGTGCCATGTGCGCCTACTTGTACAGCCAGAGGTTGATCAGATGAAATCTAATGGAAGCGCAACAGCATTTCCACTTACTGACAGATATATCGTATTCAGCTTGTTTGGCCAAAACTAACATCACAATATTTAATATCATATTTCACTGATTTTACCATTGCCTTATGTGTGTCTATTTCAATTAATGAAAAATATATCCTTTTAAATATCCCTTCAAAAAAATATGTTTTCAGTAGAATTTACTCAAATTATAGGCATGACTGTTTGTCTCACCTTGTTTATCTGGCCGCCTTCTGCTACGCCACAATAGCCGAATGGGGGTGCCCGGAAATCCAGCATCAGACCGGAGTTGCTTTTCCATGTAACGGTGGTATGTCTCAGGGAAGAGTTTTGCGTCATTGACAAAGAAAACAAATGTCGGTGGACGACTAGCAGCCTGAAAACGTAAGTGAAGAATAAGTTTCGTTTAACACAAAAGAGCACACAAGAAGATTCTGTAAGATTAGTTTCAAAATAAAATTTACAAATCTGAAAGCAGTGAAGGTTTTGAAGGGTACAGTTTAAAAAAAACATGCAAGCATCGTGTTTTCAAAAAGATGCTAAGATGTGGAAGAATTTACAAGGCTGAAGGGTGTTATACACCCAACAGACGAAATCAGCATTGTGTTTGTTTATTTCTCTGCATATTACCCAGATATTTAGGATGATTAGTTTATCCATAATCCATTGTAGTGGGGGACTTGTGGACTTCATTGAATTTGAAAATTTTTAAAGGGTTCCAACCATTCTTACATCTTCATATACTTATAAACATGACATGGGAGTTGTCTTTGATTCTATGGTTTAGGTCTTAAATAGAGAATGGAAACGTAAGTTTAACGATGATAGATATCAAGAGGGCACTTGTGGCCTTCAAGTTATCTGAAAGACTGAAACATCATCTCATGAACCTGGAGACTTAAAAACTGAAGTTGATGGGTGCAGAAAGAGGTTAGAAGTTACCTGTGTTGTGTAATAAACACGACCTCTTTTGCCACCTCTTGTTCGTGGTGGTGGTTTGAATGCTATAGCTTCTCTAACGACTTGATTAAGTATAGAAGTACCAAGTCTTCTAGCTCTTTCCTTTTCAACCAAAGAAGCAGCAGAAATTATCCTGAGGGCAATTTGATGTAACTTATTAGAGCATATCAATACAGGAAAGACCATCTTTTATGTGCAATGCAGGTGTTGATCACAAGTAACAGAGAGATACTAATAGATGCATCCATTTTTAGGGGAAACAGAAGCTAATGGGTTCAAGACAAGTCTCGTAACTCTGGCAAGCAAATGACACAATAACAATGACAAAGCTACAAATGGCCTCGGATAAAACAAGGGGTTACCTAGAAGGTTCTAAGAATAACCAGAGAAAAATATTCTAATGCAATTAACTCGATTTTGTATGTCCACTACAATGACCCACTACACCAGCACTTAGCTTTGTGGATCCATGAGTCAATAAGACCATATAGAACTTCACGTACGTAAAAGCCATGCAAACAGCTTGTCATTGCAAAAGATAGAGCACAGAACTTAGTTGATTTAGAGGTTAAACTCAAACTATTTATTAACCATCACCTGTTGTGTGGGAAATTGCTAATTCAAATTTATCACAGAGAGCGGAGGTGCAAAGGACAGGAAAAGTTCAGATTGCAGAACACACACACACACATACACACAATGACATAGTTTAAACTTCAACAGTGACAACAAGCCAACAATGAATGATTTGTGGGTCCAATATATGTACGAAAAGAAATACATAGTCAAGATTTCAGAAGTGAGATTATAAATGAGAATGAAGAGAACATACTGGAACCACAACCAATAATTAAAAATACGCCAAGAGAAAACCATCAAATTCTGGAGAAGCGAGGTATCAAAAGCTTAATTGAGTGTCTAAAACAAGACAAGGGATTTACTTTTCAACGCTGCTCCCATTTGTCGCAGAACAATAAACTACCGGTGCCCAAGCAAGTATGCGAAGTTTCTCTCTTACATCTTGCTCATAGTATGTTGTACTCTGATGGTTCTTGTTTGGGATTGTATCCCATTTGTTCACAACAATGACACATGCCTTTCCTTCTTTCTCAATTCTTTCGGCAATTTTATAATCCTTGACACCACAAAAGAAGTTCATTGTGTTATAGTAAGCATAAGAGACAAATCATAAATGAAAGATTAGAAAAGTGGCAACTATATGAATTGATCGTGGGTGCATAGGCACATGTGTTTGTGGCAGAGATACCTGCTCTGTAATACAGGCCATTGCCTCAATAACAAGAGCAACCACATCAGAGCGGCGGATTGCACGAAATGCACGTTTTACTGAAAGGGTTTCAGTTGTGCTTCCAGCAGAAGCAACTGCTGCTCTGCGCCGGATGCCAGCGGTATCAATGAGTTTGTACTTCTGCAACATATTGCAATATCAGCAAATTGGTGTTAAACTACAATGGCATCCAATTCCTCTCTCTTACATTTGTATTTTTTATTTTGATATAAAGATAAAACAAGTACATGTAAGAGGAAATAGTTTGTGTGTATACTGCAATACTGAAGCAGCTCTTAAAGATTTAAATATTGACAAAAAAGTACTGTGAACAAACCTGCCCATCTGTGGTAAACTCCGTATCAATGGCATCACGGGTCGTCCCACTAACTGGGCTCACAATAGTTCTATCTTCCCCAACCAAAGCATTTAGAATACTACTTTTCCCAACGTTTGGTCTTCCAACAATGGCAATAGCAGGAACATAGTTTTCGTCTTCTTCAACACCATCCAATCCCTGCAAAGCCCCACGAGTTACTTGCTGTGAGGTAATAGATAAACTATCTTCATATAACCCGGGGGTGAATGTCAGGTAATGTAGGAAAAAGAAGAATTTAGTAAAAAGACAAAAAAACACTATAGTTTCTGAACTAAGGTCAGAAGATCACTGGATAGGATGCTAGATAGAACCACTGGTGGGTCCCAATTGTTTCAAGTAGCTGTATCACGCTTCCAGTTTTGTGGAATGAGAGCAATACACTGCACGGTGAACAGTTTTGTTCTTTCACTTACTAAAAGGCCATCAATAATAAATTACCCTAGTCTTTTTGCAAAAAAAAAAAACTATATTGTTTTACCTCCATAGTCAAGAGTCATGTAGCTATTGTCGTAAGGTCCAATCATTATTTCAAACCATTTCATAAAGGTTTCCAATCATTAACAGAAAAGAGCATCAGCCATGCATGTGCAATAAAACATTGTCTGGATAAATATTGTAATTTCAATACCTCGACATTTTTCAACTCTGAACAGACCAGATCAAGGAGCTCTCCAGTTCCGGTGCCAGTAATAGCAGATATTGGCAGAGGAGAAAACCTAGCAGGAAGTAGCAGACAGATGAGCTGAGCACCCAACAATATTAGAAAGCCGACTGCTAGATAGTTACAGAAAAAGCACACCATCAACAAACAAGAGAGGTCCTTGTTAAATTTTAATATATCTATTGCTTTAGAGTCATGGTACAAGAAGTGTGTTGGAGACAACGGATTAAAGCAGCATCTTTTTTTACCTACCATGTAAATGAATTTTGGGGTCTTGCATGCTGAACCACTAAAATTTTTGTTGCTTTATGTATTTATAGGTTGTTTACAGTTCACATAAGACAAGTGTGTTGTTTGTCCTTTGTGTTTTAGCAGCACAAAATTATGTCAGTTCCAGTGTCCCATTTCCAGTACAACCATTATTGTCCAAAATACAACATAAAAATCAATCCAACACTGCGTAATCTTTTTGAAATGCTACTGAACTGAATGATATGTAACTACAACAGGGACATGTGGTAAGTTGTATGCTCACCCTAATGACCAAAAATCTAATACTTGCATTTGGCCTTTCCGGGGAGATTCACACTTGTTTACAGCAAGCATAACACACTTGTGTGAGTAGTTGCGACGTAACCAATCTGCAATTTCTATATCAGCTGCCACAAGACCAGCCTGAAATAAATTTAATATCATCCATTAGTAAGGACTAAGAACAAATCTTAGACAAGGAGTATATAACAATAATTTACAGCCAACAATATCTAGGAAACTATTGCTGCAAGTAATGCAATTCATGTCACAAAGACATTCTAGAAAGCATGAATCCACAAAGGCACTAGAGAAACAAAAAGTTAAGCCATCAGGAGTCAACATGTTAAGGGTACTAGAGATAGAATAGGAATTGTATTATTCCTTTCCTTATATGCCTTTGTTTTCTTATTAGTATATGGTATATTTCCCTGTAATATCCTCTTGTGCTACTTATATATATATATATTGCATTTTAGACCTCATGAACACACACAATATTTATAACATGGTATCAGAGTAAAGGTTAGGGTATACTGTAGCCGCCGCCGTTACATCCTAACCTTCGTTCTTCTTCTTCCGCTGCTGCTGCCCCCAGGAGGATCGATCTCCGCTCCCGGGGGCGGCCAACTTCTCCTAGCGTTGCACTGCCCTCTCGCTGCAGCCAGGCCAATGCCCATCCCAAGCCTCCACCGCCAAGCCGCCGCTTTATGACTTCCCACCGGCCGACTCGAGGGCGGCCTCGGCGTCACCGGCCTCATGCTCGCCGGATCGAGCTCTTCTGGGCCGTTGCCACTCGGCCGTCGTCGCTCGCTCGAGCATGGCGCCCGGTGCCGCCATCGGCCCGTCCGTGCCCGACGCCGCCGTTGCTTGCACCTGCCCGCGCGAGCCTCGTGCTACGCCGCCACCAACCCCGAGATCTGGCCATCTTTGGGCCAATCCAGCCCTCTCGCCACCGCAATGCCGGATCTGGACATCTCCGCGTCGGATCCAGCCATGCCCTCCCGGTTGCCGCAGATCCCGCCGCCGCTCTTGTGGCTACCACCGCTGGATCCCATCGTCCTACGCCGCCACGTGGCTTCCTTGTTGGATTTCGCAATCGAGCTCTTCCCGCCACCCGATGCCGCCTCCTCGGTCGTCATCGCCATCTCTCGATCGCTAGTGCATGCGCTCTAGCTTCACAAGAGAGAGCCTCGGGAGGAGAGATAAGAAAAAGAAGGAAGGCGGATGGCGGTGTGAATGTTGGGATAGCTCAATTTGTGAAGTGGATCATGCGTGTCATGGCTTGCGGCGGGAGTTATTGACGGTGGATACATACTATCGTGCCACCGTGGTATCTCTTTATCTTTGAGTCTTTTTCTTAGTGTCTTTCGTTGCGTCCATCCAAGTTCGTACCATCTCTTTCAGTTCATCTAAGCCATGCAGGTTTATAAATTTATTGTCAATCATATAAGCATAGGAATTTTCTTTTTACATGGCAGTAGTAGTCGCTCTTCTCTCTGAGCCGCGTGCAGATCGTAGAAGTCGTTATGATACCGCCGCTTCTCTAGCCGCTCTGAGCTTCTAAGGCGCGCTTCTTCTCCTGCACCTTGTGCATTGTGCCGCTGCCATCTTGGGCTTCGATCTGCGCCGCCATATTTCTATCTATTTCTTTTCGATTTGATTTGATAGCTTTCTCTATTCAAGAGCTGCACACTATGACATTATCAAGACTCGGACTTCGGATTTTTCTTAGTTTAGTGTCAACCCCTTTTCAAATACAATACTATTGCATATGTCTTGCATTTGAGGGGGTATTAAAGGTATTAGAGATAGAATAGGAATTGTATTATTCCTTTCCTTATATGTATTTGTTTCCTTATCAGTATATGGCATATGCCCCTGTAATATCCCCTTGTACTACCTATATATATTGCCCTTTGGGCCTTATAAATACACACACAATATTCATAACACAACAAATCTAACATACTGTTGTTAGTAGGGGGTTCAGTATCGTAGAAGGAATAAACAACCGACAATAACCAGGGATCAAGCCGCACCGTAGGCTGGTACCGACTCCTTGTTGAGTTCGGATTCCAATTAGATCAAGATGTCTTTTGTGTCCTATTTAAAGATATAGCAAGAGTCTGTTAGGAAAAAGTTATAATTAGAGATGAATCCTACTTCAGTTCTAATCTGAATTGGTAGGACTATGCTCTATATAGGAGCAGCCTTCATGATGAGTAAAGGGTTAGTCAAGAATTAATCTCTAGTTCTCCTCTGCTCTCTATCCTTCCCCTAGACGTCCCAGCCGTGCGACAGGGCTGTCATCACGGCATCTAGACCCTGGAATTACCAGCCCAAGCCCCCAGTCTACCACAATTATAATCTTCGGAATTTAGGTCAACAATTTGGCATCAGAGCCAGTCTCGAAAAATTCCACCATGCTGGGGTCTAAAGGGGGCGGCGATTCGACTGCTCTATAGACAGTCCTGGAAGCCATCAAGGAGCTGACCATCCATGTCGAGAGCAACCACACCAGTTTGAGTGATTGCATTGATGGGGTTCAGCAAAATTTGGGCGATCTCGCTACCTGGATTCTTACACTGGAAAAACGTGCAGTTAATGCTCACACTGGGTTCCTTCCGCATCCAGCAACTTCGGCGACGTTTCCGATAACCTCCACTCTGCTTCCACCCCCACATCTGCCCGCACCTCCTCCCACCACCTCATCACCACTTCCGATTGCCACCCTACCGCTCGCATCCACGTTGTCTGCATCCTTACCCACCACCTGCAAGCCACTAACTCGCCCCCGAACATCCTCTTGCGCCAAATATTCCACCCTGATACCATAAATTGGAATTCCTAGAGTTCAACGTCATGGACGATCTACTCGCACGGCTTAACAAATGTGATCAATTTTTTCAAGGTTAGCGCACAAGGGAAGCTGACAAAGTCTGGCTGGCTTCATACCACCTCACGAACATTGCCCAGCTTTGGTATGGCCAATTAGAACGTGATTCAGGGGAGCCAACCTGGGAGCTCTTCAAAGAGCTCTATCATCAGCACTTCGGACCTCCGCTCAACAGCAATTTTCTTGGCATGCTTGCATGATTGTCGTATGAGGGCTCCGTTCAGACATATCAGAATAACTACCTGACCTTACTCTGCCGTGCACCACCATTGACGGCCTAGCAGTAGGCCTAGCTCTTCACAGCTAGCCTCCCCAAGCCACTTCGCACCGATGTAGAGCTGATGAAACCGTTGGACCTCCAACAGACCATGATGCTTGCCAAGGCTTACGTGGAGCATGCTTGTGCGCCAATGACCCACTCAACACCTCCGAGAGCACGCAACGCAGGAGGGAACCGATTATTCCTTCTAGCTTTAGGTTGGCTTGCGCCTTTCGAAGCGACTCCGGAGCCATTAGTCATTTCTGCTTCGCCATCATTGACATACACGGCAAGCCTCCAGTAGCTAGTTCCGCCGTCTATCTCCCACCGAGATGGCTAAACGTTGCAAGCAAGGCTTGTGTTACAACTATGATGAGCAGTTTATCCACGGCCATCGTTGTCAGCGCTTGTTTTATCTAGAAGTGGATGACTTCACCGATGAGGCCTCTGATCTTGATCTGGCCGACCCTAGCAACGGGGCCGTTGCCTCCCTGCACACTATCACGGGCCTCTGGAGCGTCCAGGACAATGACTTCATGCAACTACAGTCGGAGGAATTTATCACCGTGCTCATCGAAGGAATTTATCACCGTGCTCGACATGAGCTCCACTCATAACTTCATCAGCAAGGACGCTGCCGTGTGCGTTGCCATTTGAGTAGCATCACAACTTGGGCTCCGCATGATGGTCACCAATGGCGACGAAGTGGCGAGTCTAGGATTCTGTCAAGATCTGCCCCTCCGTATCGGGGATAACAATTTTTTCCATTGAGTGTTTGGTGACTCCCTTAGGAGGTTTTGATATTGTGCTCGGGGTTTAGTGGCTCCAAACCCTGGGACCACTCCTCTAGGATTTTGATAATCAATTTGTATCCTTCCAAGCAGGCACCAAGCAAATCACATGGACGGGTATAGCAGCACCTAGCATCAAGTCGTGTACAGCATCATACACGGATGATTCACTCATGGAGGCTTTGCTGACGGAATACAAGGGATTTTTTTGGCTCCAAAAGGACTTCCTCTGCCATGACGACATGATCATCGGATCCACTTGCTTCCGGGAACACCACCTGTGGCGGTCCCCTAGATGCAGAAGGATGAACTGGAGTGGCAGTGCACAGAGATGCTACAACGGGATCTCATTCGGGACAACACATCTGAATTCTCTTCATAGTGCTTCTCGTCAAGAAGACAAATAACACATGGTGGTTCTGTGTCAATTACCGTGCTCTTAATGCGCAAACTGTGCAAGACAAGTTCCCGATCCCGGTTGTCGACAAACTCCAGGGTGCGCGCTTTTTCACCAAGTTGGATTTGTGTTCAGACTACCATCAAGTGAGGATGCACCCGGACAACATCAAGATGGACCGTTATTCCTAATTTTCAGCTCAAGGACGAGCTGTTTCACGGGGAAGGGAGATGTTATGTGGGGGATTCAATATCGCAGAAGGAATAAACAACCGACAATAGCCAGGGATCAAGCCGCACCGTAGGCTGGTGCCGACTCCTTATTGAGTTCGGATTCCAATTAGATTAAGATATGTCTTTTGTGTCCTATTTAAAGCTATAGCAAGAGTCTATTAGGAAAGAGTTATAATTAGATAAAAATTCTACTTCGGTTGTAACCAGTGTTACTTGGACACGAATACAAACACGGGAATCGAAATCCAACTCAGATTCGGGTGTCTGATTCTACGAACGAAAAAAATAGAATTCGAAGACTCAGCTACTATATACTAATATAATAATAAATAGCTAATATATAGATTTATTTTGATTCTGTAAATTATATTTAACATTTTTAATCATTACATGGGATAATAATTTTAGCTTCATGTCACTTATTGAAATAGAACAACACAGTAGCAAAAGGCTGTAGAACAAGGACCAGTCCCAAGTCCCAACGACTGCAACCCCTCTCTCACTTTCTTTACTACACCTTTCCCCTTTGTTCTTCCTCTTCACAGGGAAACTCCGTCACTTCTCCATCCTCCTAGCCTCTTAGGCTCCTCTTAGCCATGGCATGGGCGCATGGCAAGTCTCGCCAGAGAAGATTTGATAGAAGAAAAAAGACGTCACTGTCTTAGGCTCCTCTTAGCCATGGCATGGCAAGTCTCGCCGGAGAAGATTTGATAGAAGCAAAAAAGAGGTCACCGGCTCAAGGCCAGAGTGTTCAACATTCTTTCTTTCTTCTAGTCTTCCTCTCCTCCAGCTTTGCTTCGCCTACTATGGTCATGAACAAGGGATGTCAAGCCAACTACCGCTGCTTTGGACGCGGCCATGGGTGTCAGACACGTGTCGCACCGTGTCAGACGCAAGTCGACGCGCTGATGCATGTGGATGCGCCAAAAATATTTTGGACACACGAGTCCCGGTAACACTGGTTGTAATCTGAATTGGTAGGGCTATGCTCTATACAGAAGTAGTCTTCATGATGAATAAAGGGTAAGTCAAGAATTAATCTCTAGTTCTCCCCCTCCTCTCTATCCTTCCCCCAGACATCCCAGCCGTGCGACAGGGCTGCCATCACAGCACCTGGTTGCTGGAATTACCAGCCCAAGCCCCCAGTCCACCACAATTACAATCTTCGGAATTCAGGTCACAGCACTGTACAAACTAATTTGATCTAATTAGGAACTAAGTTAGCATTTGAACAAAAACAAAAGGCGCTACATGTCAACGGATACGCCAAATAAGCATTACATATGAAGAAGTCTATTTGCAGGGACAAAGTAACCAGAAGTCAGAGAAAAATTGCAGCTCATTATATTAATGAGTCTAATATATCAGCATTCAGAACAAATTAACCAGAACGTGGAATACAAATGCATCATTTATCCAATTGAAAGTATGGAGTGGAACTGCCAAAAAAATAGAAGCAATAAACATGTTAAAAGGCATATCTCTTTTTTTTTATTCTAGATGCTATTGTTTGCCACCCATATAACAAGCTAGCTTGCTACAATAAATTAGCAATTGTACCATAAGCTCAGTACGGAAGTATGTAACCAACACTTGACAGGACCAAGCCTAAAACTGATCCATAATAGTATTACTACAATTAGAAGAACCAAATACTTGAATTGAAAATCATATGATAATTGCCTGAACCTGCCTGACCATCCACGATGAATAGTATCACAGCCGCTTCATCAACAGCAGCAACAGCTTGTTTTTCAATCATCGATGGCATCCTAGCAATAGCAGCTTCTCTAGAAGCGAGAGGAATCCTATCCATACCAACAGTAGTTGTGATAGCAAGTTCTTCCATCACGCCTGCTTGAGACTTTGATAGAGTTATAACTCCCCCAGTGTCAATAACCATAAATTCTTGATCACCCCAATAAGATCGTCCATATAAGCGATCTCTAGTTACACCAGGTTCATCAACAACAATGGCCCTGTTGCCCTGTGAGACATACATTAGAATTCAACATATCATAGCAAATTTAGCATTAAGATCAGAAAATTACTTGATGATCTACATCGTACACTACACTGAAGTGATGTTTGTATTTATCAATGGCATACCCCGACAAGACGATTGAACAGTGCAGATTTACCAACATTTGGCCTTCCAATAATTGCCACCTTCGGAAGAAGACTATCTGGGATCTGAATCATGGATCAACAGTAAATCAAAAACCTCTTTGTTCCACATTTGCACTTCCTTCAATAGCATGCCAACTAGGTGTCTGATTTATTAGAGCATGAAGATATACTGACATGTTTAGATGTCGCTGTCTTATCTCTGATGGTTTTTCTTTTCTCCCGAACATCATCATCTGAAAGATTTTCAGAGGTACTATATTTAGTCTATGAACTAATAAGGTGGATGAAACATGCTTTTCAAGAGAAAAATGAAAGCATCATTCCATTTTGTGTGAACATACTACATTTATTTATTTTTATGGTACACATGCTTTATTATGAGCCATCCATTTTGTGTGCTCCAAGGGTGGAGATTTGAGGTAATTGATCATTTATTACCACACCAAGGCTAATACAGACTTTCTACCACACAATAAATAAAGAAATGTATACTCCCTATGTTGATTTTTATAAGGCACCCACGTATATTGAGATACAAACTTCATAATGTTTGACCAACATTTAGATCAACAATATACAGGTTTAGTGACACAAAAGCGGTACCGTTAGATTTGTATTGAAATGTACTTTCATATTGAAGGAAGATATTGTGGAATCGGATGTATTGCATTGAGCCTCTCGGGCGGTATATATAGAGGTACAAGACTTGAGGGGCAAGACGGTATAGGGATTGGAATCCTAATAGGACTCTATCCTACCATATATATTATACTCTAACATCCCCCCGCAGTTACAACGGGAGCGTCGCAGACGGTGAGACTGGAGAAGAAGCCAAAGAGCTGATATCCCCGCGATTACAAGCGCCGATCGATGCGTCGCGTATCAGAATCGCGTAGGAACCGATGAGTAGCTCAAGCAAGGCGGTAGCCCTTTGTGCCGATGTCGAGGTAGCCGAGCGCGAGGGCGGAGTAGTCGTGGTCGAGGATGCCGTGCGGGAGATGGCCGTGGTCGACGTGGACGCGGTTGGGTTACCGATGTCGAAGCGGTAGCATATGAAGCCGCGGGCGCAAAAGAGCCGCCATGGTGATGACGACGCAGCGTCGGCGATCGTCGTGGAAGGAGGCGTCTGAAGTCGGCGCAGATCGAGGGCGTCGAGGATGTAGACGAACAACGGCTATGCAATCGAGCGCGACGGGGCGAGGCGGAGGGTCGATGCGAACTCGATGCGATCAAGCCACCGGGGCGGCGTGTCGCGGTTTGCCGACCGCAACGCAGCGTCGAGGACGCAAAGCACGCAGCGGTGACGTACTAGGGAGAGGCCCCAACCGGGCGTGGTTGTCTTTGGCGTAGAAGAAGCGATGCGAGAGCGGGCGCTTCTACGGCGGCGATCGGCGGGCGACTCTAGCTCGGCGGCGATCCGACGCAAGGTACGGCGGTGGCGGTAGCGCTCGATGTCGGTGAGAAGGCCCGATCGGCATGACGCGACCAGTGCGATGGATGGCGCACAAGAGGTTGCGCGGCCACGATCGTCGATGCGCACGGGACGCGATGTAGATGCAACGGCGAGGACACACGTCGCGGCGGTCTTTGCGGCACGAGGAGGCGACAATGGCGGCAGCACGCTTGCTCGGAGAAGATGCTCGTAGTACTCGACGATGGACATCACGGGAGCCGGGTGGATCGCGCATAATCGGCTGATCAGACCGAGTATGCGCGAGGCGGGACGATGATGGAAGAAATCGGCGGAGGCGTCCCGATCTGTGGTGGCGATGACGAACCGGCGATGAAGACGTGCGGACGGGATGACCGAGACACGACGCGGAAGGCGTCCCCGGCATCGCGTGCGGCACACCGCCGCGGTCGAAGAGGTAGAGGCCGGTGTAGTCGACGCCGATGGCGGAGTAGATACGTACGAGGTCGACAGGCGGTGGACGACTCAACCCCGATCAGTGATCGGGAAAAGAAAAGATACAACAGCAGCAGTGGGATCCTCCATACGCAACTCACCGGGTATAGCTAGCTTGGGTACACCTAGCGTGATCCTCCCCCCTCTTTTTTTTTTGGTTAGCTTTAAGGGAAGCTGCCTCCCTGCCAAATCCAATCGGTGCCGTGCGAAGAAAGGGTGGGGCGACCGGCGACCAGATCGGGCGGCAGGATGGGGGCGGCCGGCGACCACAAGAGTCGGAGCGCCGGCGGCGATGGTCGCGAGCAGACGGGAGCGGCGGCGGCGGCAGCGGTGGCCCAGCGACCAGCGAAGCGAGCAGCGCCAGCGGAGGCGGTGGGTGGCCGGATGGGTGTCGAGGCCCGGACGGCGGCGACCTCTCCAGGCAGGGCGGACGAGGAGAAGCCAGCGGCGCGCGGCGCCGTGGCTGGTGAAGAGGTGGACACGGAGGCCGCCGAGAGATCGGTGCACGGAGGCCGAGTCGGCGCAGCGGGTCGCCTCGCGTCGGGAAGTCGGTGCGCTCGAGGAGGCGGCATCCGGGACGGACTCCGCGCGAGGAGGAGGCGCGACAAAGGCGGTCGTGGCGAGGCCTACCAAGCTCGCCGGAAGCCCGCGCCGGTGGCACCCACCGCACGCAGCCACAGGCGGCGTCGGTGAAGCACTCGTGGCCGAGCTCCTCGTCGGCGAAGACCTCATGCGCGCACGCGTTGTGGGGAAGATGAAATCGGCGCGAGATCACGAGAGCGGAGAAGCGACCTCGTTCGCGTGGTTGGGGATGGGGTTGGCGTCCTCTGCCTGTGCAGGAGATGGATGGGAGATCGATCTGCTGCTTGACTTCGACGATGATGATTGCGGCGAGATCAATAGGATCCGTCGCCTAAACGGTGTGTTGCCCCGCCGAGAGATAGATCTCCCGGGGCGCAGTCTTGAAGCAAACGGCGGCTAGGGTTTAGGATCTAAACCCGCTCTGATACCATGAAGGAAGATATTGTGGAATTGGATGTATTGCATTGAGCCTCTCGGGCGGTATATATAAAGGTACAAGACTTGAGGGGCAAGACGGTACAGGGATTGGAATCCTAATAGGACTCTATTCTACCATATATATTGTACTCTAACACATATGATTATTTTTGTAGTTATATAACAGTATATTGTAAAATATATTAATGTTCAAAGTTCAGTTTTGGAGACCATGCCAAGTCAAACTGCACCCTATAAAAATCAGCACCCTATAAAAATCAACAGAGTACTACTTAGGATTTTCATTTAAAGTGTGGTTCTTAATATGGTAAGCTAGCTATTAGAATGGGAATGCTATCTTATAGAAATAAATCACTTGACAACTTGTTTTCTTTGAGTTTCAAATTGCTTTGAATTTTGGAACAAATATAGCATGTACAAGTATATGTCACCTACATCTAGAAAACAAACCTCTTCAAAAAAAATCGAAAACAAGTTCAGATTATGTTGCAGTAATCTGAAATTCAGTATTGGATCCAAACTTTTTGAAGTGGCAGTTTGGAGTGTAAGTATAATGCATACATGTTTAACTTTTTAAAAGTAACATTTATTATTGTGGCCTAACGATTCACTATTATTTTGATCAGCAATATGGTCATTTGAGAAATTTGGATTTTTTTTTTAAGTTTGAGAAATTTGGATTTGGAAGTTGACATACATTTATTAGGAAGGGAATGATTGGCTTCGTACCCTGATTTAATGAGACACACATGCATAAGGACAAAAATAATCTTCACAAGTGGATAGTTGTGATTTAAAATATCTCTTACCTCTAGGAAGGTGAGAAGTGTACTGTAAAAGAGCTTGTTTGAAAAACACATTTGTTTACCGTCAATAGGCAATCATAAACACAACAAGAAAGGGAATCAAAGGGGGCAGCCAGCCAGATACATTCTAGCTCTAGATTATTCTCTTCTTCTTTTTTTTTTTTTTGCCATGAAGGCATTCTAAACTATTTGTTCTAGAGCATTCCTAGAAACTATCTTACTCTTGTGCATGTTGAGAATGCTGTAGAATACCATGGAAGCATGCATTGATATTCAAAAAGGGCTGTTCCACGACACTAGGTTCGAACTAAAACTTCTTACATGCGGTGCTTTAGCATCTGCGGTTACAATTACTAAACGGCACGCGAAATTTATTGCTACAGGATTCAATTCTAGCAACGGTCGGACCATAGAAATAGTCCAAAGTCTACTGATTTGTCTGACTACCTAAGAGCACACGAATGGTAACCACCAGCAGCACAGTTCGAATTTAATTTCCATAAGCAAGAGGGGAAATCAAAGGATACCCACCGATGCGGAGCTCGCGGGCGAGGCTGGCGGCGAGGTCGGCGGCGGCGCCCCGTGCCTCTTCCTCCATCGCCTCCACGTCCATCTCCTCCACCCCATCCTCCTCCCACTCCCCCTCATCCTCATCGCCATAATACTCCTCATCCTCATCCTCGTATTCTTCACCATCATTGTATCGGTACCCCGCAGCGGGTTCCTGGACGGCGGTGCGGAGTCCGCGGCGGAGGCGGGTGGCCGCTGCCGGAGGGAAGGAGATGAGGAGCGGGCGAGGCGCGGCAATCGGGGCCTTGCAGGGGAGCGGGAGGGGGCGAGGATGGTTTAGCGTTTTGGTGGGGAGGAGAGGCGGCAGCGAGGAGGCCATGGCCATGGCTCGGTGGAGTGCGAATTTGGGGACCAGTGGAAGCAGGAGAGCAAGGGGATAAGGGAGGGGGTTTGATGCTGTTAGTAACGGCGGGTGGGCAGTGAGGCTGGCGAGTGGGACCCGGCGGTCAGGTGGGAGTGGCGCGGGTTAGCGGTGTTCGTAACTTCGTATTGGGCTCTCCAGCAATGAAGGCAATATAAATGCCTGATTTTTTAAAGTGTTTTCTTTATTTGTTTTGTTCTAAAGATAAAATAAAAAATCATGGATGTATTTTATCTCACTTCTCTCGCTTCTATCTTATACATATATTTCTCTCTCATCTTTTCTACTGTTTGTCTTCTCTTTCTAAAAACCAGTTCTTTCATTTATTACTATTTAATTTTAATTAAAAGCCATTAGCCATAATAAAAAATAATTAGACGCGGCTAATACAACACGTGTAACACCCCGACCCTTCAGAGAGCCCAGGATGCTACCACTACGCACTTACAAACTTAAATAGGCGAACCATAACAGAGTTACGCATCTGACTTGAATTAACAGGGGAACCTGTTCTCAGAAACATATTTTAACCAAAAATTTACATAAACCTATTAACAAAAGATTGAACATAACGCTTAGTAGCTGACTAAGCTGTTATTTCATATGTACAGTGCAAAAGGAACTACTCTCATTCCATGCATGGCGTCATTCTAGATCACCCTAAAAAAACAACAAAGTAAGGGTGAATCCGAAAACTCAGCAAGCACACATTAAAATAGTAACATAAATCCACAACTGTAAACTGTAAACCAATCCTACGATTGCAAGCTATAGTTCAAACCCATAACTATAATATGTAATCCAGCGAGGGGGAGACACGACAGCTAGGCGGCAATGGGAGCTGGCGAGGGTGGCACGCGCGGGCGGCAGCGACGCTAGGCAACGCCTGCAGCGCGCGCAGGCGACGAGCTACGCTAGACAAGGGCGCGCCCAGGCGACGGTGGCATCCCACGATGGCGGCCAAAGGGCGGCGGCGGTGCTGAGCGGCTGATCGGCGGCGACGTACGTGCGGGCGACAACGTCGCAGCAGAGGGAGCACGGGGAAAGCGACGGCACGGGTAAGCACATAGGGAGAGGTAAAAGCCAAATTTGCCTCCTCTCACTGGCTTCCTCTTTTATAGGGGTTGGATATGGGCTGGGCCTTAGCCAGCTCAGTTATTACAACATGCCCAAGTGGTCTAGTTGGCTCATGGTTGGTTCATCGATGGGAGTGAATAATAGCCGTTGGATCTTGATTTGTAGTGAAAGGTTGCTGCATTGGAGGTACACCGTGGTCATTCGTTCGTCTTTTGATCAGTTTATAGGACGGTGCTGGGTAATTTTATTATATTCAGTAAAAGATGACTTAAAAATGACATATTTAAGAGTTTAGTCCACTTGTTTGTTGCCTTACAAGACCACATGGCATATAAGTTATTTGTGTGACGGTTTCGTAGCAATTCAGTGGCGGATCTAGGATTGGAGCACACCCCAGACTAAATTTGAACTAAGTAATAGTCTAGTATACCATAAATGTATAATTGATATAAAAATTTTGCTTAACGCTCAATACTTGAAGAGTTCAAGTTTTCAACACAAATCATAAAAAAAAGCATATGAAATCATACAGAATGTAGCATAAGAAAGATACATCAAGTACCTCAAATCCTAAATGGAGAATGTAGCGGCTAGCCCACCATTTCCTCATCAATAGTTGGAAAATACGATGACAATGTTTTGCTCCTCTTCATTTTGTAATTTGTATCCTTATCTTTTAGTTAATTCCTAAATAGCAAAAATATAACATTAATTATATAACATAAAATAACCTTGTGTATCCAATTACAATTTACAAACATAAAAAAAAATCTCACCACACCCTTTGATTCCACCGCCGGCCGGTTTCTTCAGATTTCACTTCAGTCTTCAGCCCCGCCGCCCCCCACCCCACTCTCCTCCTCCGGTCCTCGGTCCTCCCGCTCCCAGGCGGTGCAGGGTCCTCCCGGCCCGCTCCTCCTCCCCGGCTGGCCGGCTCCTCCTCCCCGCTCCTCCTCCCTGGCTCCCCGCTCCTCCTCCCCGGCTCCCCGTTCCTCCCCGCTCCTCCTCCGGTCCTCCCCCTCCTCCCGCTCCTCGCCGCAGAGGCGCCGCGCGCGCGGCGGAGCGGCTTTACTGCAGTGGAGCGCGCAGCCGAGCAAGAGGCGGCCGGCGATGAGGCGCGCGCGCGAGATCTAATGCCGTGACGCGGGGCTGCGGGCGATGGGCATCTGGGTGCTGGGGTTGCCGATTTGGGCGATTTTGGGAATGGGGATTAGGGTTTTGCTTGTGGATGTTTTGTGGCTTGTGCATTGTGTTGATTGCTGTGGGCTGAAATTTGGGCTGTGGGCCTCGGGCTGGGCTGAGCTGAGATATTTTTTTAAGGATATATTAAAGGGGGTAGTAGTAGAAGTTTTGCTGGGCCTCGGGTTATAGTCTACCCAGTCCAAGGCCCAAATCCGCCCCAGTAGCATAATTGATGGGTCAATCCTAGGCCACAATACATTTAATAACAATGTGGAGCGAAGAGCCAAAATCTTGGAAAATAATATGAAGTAGATCAAGTATATTGTATATTGTTGCTGGGTTCTGATATATTAACTGTAGCCTCTTAGAGCTAATTTGTGCTTGTTTTGAATGATAACATTTTCTAGCCTCTTAAGCAAACTTAGCGTGTGGCTTCTTTTAACTCGTTTTAATAATATACTCCCCCAGATAAAAAGAAAGTCGTTTTGTGATATGTATAGTCATGCATTCTAACTTTAGCTATTAGTATCTTTACAATTATTTATACTGAACACGTGAAATAGTATATGTAGATTTGTCTTTAAAAAGTACTTATATAATATTATAATTTTACTAATCTATTATAATAAAAATAAGTGCAGATGTCGAGAGAATTTGTTTTTACCAGATCAGTAATAGATACTCCCGCTGTCCAGTTTTGCAAGGCGCCTTTTCCTTCTCCTGATGTTCAGATTTATAAGGCGCACACTGCCTTCCAAGCAAAAGTTTGGTTTTTTTCCTCTAATGCCGCTGTTAGCTCTTCAACTGCGGTCCAAGCAAAAGTTTAATTTTGTTATTCTAAAGCATCTATTAAGGAACAGAGGGAGTAACCTATAATAAGTGACACTGAGGTCCACTCAAATCACCTAGGTCTTGAATCTTTTTGTGGTTAACTATCTTATTCTAAAGCATCTATTAAGGAACAGAGGGAGTAACCTATAAGTGACACTGAGGTCCACTCAAATCACCTAGGTCTTGAATCTTTTTGTGGTCATAAATTTTAATAATTGTTGCAATTTTCAACCCTCTACACTTGCGTTCTTGCTAGTGAGCTTTACAGAACAAGACTCTTTTTTTCATTGTTTGGATCAGACTAGCATCGGCATGGGGTTGGAATCCGAGCCGACTCAGATCTAGCATGGGGTTGTTTGGGAAATATCCGATACAAACACCCAATGCAATCAACTCCCTTCCAACTCAGTACTCTTAGAAGCCCCAATTTTATATCAAGTATGCGTTCTAAAAGTAAATTTGCATGGATCTAAAACGACAAGTAAATTTGGTTGGAGGGAGTTGGTGTCTTAGTATCTAACACGGTTTGCCCTTATTTGTGTACTCATCTCCCTATCACCCATACCATATAAGCAATTAATAGAAACACATATGGTGAAAAATGTTGGCTCGAAAGCCAAAAAGATAAGTACATCAAAACCAAAACCAACTTCTTAAAATGACATCTATTTTGAACCAGAGATAGTACGCAATAAGTAAGTTACATCATACATAGGTCAATAAATTCCATGTAAAATTAGTAGATAAACTAGTATATATATATACTCATGTACATGCAAATGCACATCGTAAACAAAAGATCATACCATGGGTATATTCTTTGAAATGAGACTGTATTGTTGAATCCTGTATTTCCCTTTTTCATGGTTTTTGGTCTTCTTTCCTCATTTTCCTTTGAGAGATTCTTTCCTCATTATTTTTTCACACCTACATTGTTTATCAACCGAGCAACTTGTTGTAGAATGATATTGCAATTTTAAAGTCTTTCAGAATTATTCTTGTAGAAACAATACTTAACTAGCTAGTTTTACTAACCCATGAACTACCCGTAGGTACTTGGTCGTTATCGATGACATATGGGACATATCAGTATGGAGAAAAATGATTAGATGTGCTTTGCCCGATAATAATTTGGAAAGTAGAATAATCGCAACTACCCGTATTCTTGATGTTGCCAATCAACTTGGTGGTGTTTATAGATTACAGCCCCTTTCTGATGCTAACTCCGAGAAATTATTCTACAAAAGGATATCTAGTGGTGAATGTCTTGATAATCAGTTGAGAGAAGTATCCGACAAAATCTTAAGGAAATGTGGTGGTGTACCACTAGCTATTGTTACGATAGCTAGTCTGTTGAATAGCAAAATGAAAAATACAAGAGAGTGGAATAAGGTGCACGACTCGATTGGTTGTGGACTTTCAAATGGCCCCGGTATGAAAGATATGAGGACGATATTGTCTCTTAGCTATTATAGTCTACCTCCCCATCTAAGGACCTGCCTATTATATTTGAGCATATTTCCAGAAGACTATAAGATTAAGAGAGATCGATTGATATGGTTGTGGATAGCTGAAGGTTTTATCCAATACGGGGAACAAGGGGAGACCTTATATGAGCTCGGAGAGTATTACTTCAACGAGCTCATAAATATAAGCTTGATCCAGCCAGTAGAGATCGGCTTTGATGGTAGGGTAGAAGTTTGTCGTGTACATGATATGGTGCTTGATCTCATCCGTTCCTTGTCAAATGAAGAAAACTTTGTTACTGTGTTGGATGGTGCTGAGCAAAACACATCTTCGCAAAGGAATGTTCGCAGGTTATCCATCCAAAATACTAGCAATGTCACCGCGTATCTTGATGGCCTGAGAATGCCACAAAAGCTGAGGTCCCTCACTGTCTTCAGAAATGTCCCTGCTATTAATTTGGAGCTGCCTCCTTCGAGATTTCGTTCTTTACGTGTGCTGGAACTGGGAGGTTGTGATGTCAGGGAAGCACGTCATCTTAATCTTGGAAATTTATTACACTTGAGATACCTAGGGCTAAGAGGGACTCGTATTCATCAGCTCCCAGGGGACATAGGAAAGCTACAGTTTTTGCAGACACTGGACTTGGGAGGAAATTACATACCAGAATTGCCGTGGACTCTTGTTCAACTGAGACAATTGATGTGCCTACGTGGCAGCTGTTGTATAAGGCTGCCTGATGGGATGGGAAGTCTGGTATCCCTGGAGGTGCTTTCAGGCATCTTTGTAAACTTGTCTCCAGACTTTGTGAAAGAGCTGCGCAAGCTAACAAGACTAAGGGAGCTAGAAATCGGGTTGGCCAGGTATGGAACCGATGGGGACTCCCTTCAGGTAGATTTGGCGGAGTCTCTGAGCAACCTGCCCAAAATCCACACTCTACATATCCATGCTTCGCAAGGATGCCTGGATCGCTTTGGGGAACTCTGGGTGCCCCCTCAAAGTCTCGTATGTCTTTCGTTAACAGGTCTCAGCTTGTTCTCTAGGATGCTGGCGTGTATAGAGAGAAATCCCACGCACCTCTCAGACCTCTCCTTATCCATCTGTGTCAGTCAGCTGCAGCTGGAGGAGGATATGCAGATCCTTGCGAGGTTGCCGGCTCTTTGTTCTCTTGAGATAAGTGGAGACGCGTCTGGAAGGTTGATCATCGGCGCTGGTGGGTTCCGTCGCCTGAGAAAGTTCACTTGCTGGAAAGAAACACCGATGTTTCAACAAGGAGCTATGCCAAAGGTTCAGAGGGTTTTCTTCACTCTCCATGTGCGCAAGACAAAAGATGATGGCAATGATAGTTTTGAAACGGGCCTCGGGAACCTACTCTCCCTTGAGGATGTCGAAGTTCATCTGATGTGTGGTGGAGCCAGAGCTGGGGAGGTGAAGGAAGCAGAGGCTGCGCTGAGGCACGCGGTGGACATCAACCCCAATAGTCCCACCCTTCGTATCAAAATATTTGGTGACACATTAGAGGAAGAGGTACAGTACTAGTCTGCGAAAGCATTCCATACCATTACTCCTGCTGATACCTCTAGTTCTTTTAAGTCCAGTTAAAAACTCACTAATGTTGATACCTATACCCTTACTTTTTGGATTTTTCTCTCACTTGTGTGCAGGAAAGCTCTTCCTCCGCCGGACCCTCCAGCTCTGCCTCCCAGTCCCAGGCACTGGCCGGTGAGGGCAACTAGGCGAAGACCAGGAGCCAGGGGCGCGGCGTCCAGCAGACCAGGGGACGTCGGTTGCGATAGTGCCACAGCCAGGGGGCAGGAGGTATAAATTTATCAATTTTTGAATTTATGTATAAATTTATCGTTTATGTTGAACTTGTGTTGTGTTGGCTATCGTACTTAAGTAATCTATATGAATTTATTGTGACTTGAAGTGATGGTGGTGCTAACACCTCCACCACATCTGACCGTCCAATTGTTAGGGGCAAAATCATATTTTCAATTTTGAGGAAAAGCTAACACCCACGTTCATTAGCCAGTTATCTGGGGAAAACGGTCACATGGTGTTCCTCCTAGTCGGCCTGGCAACTAATGGGCCCAGGTGCCTGGCAACACACCACCCGCAAACCCCCTGTTCTCTTCCTCGCGAGGCCCTCTTCCCCTATATCCCCTGTTCTCTTCCTCTATATCCCCTATTGCAACAGACATCGCGTCCATCTTCGATGACCCTCGAAAGACCACCACCACCAAGCCCACGAGCCGGCAAGAGCTCACCTCGCCTGTTGTACCATACGTTCCCCCTCCTTTCCTCTTCCTACCTGTTTCTTTCTGGTAATCGTCTGGTTTCGTTAGGGTTATGCATGCACGGTGGATTCCATTCCCCGATCTGTAGCGGTGCGATCTGTTTTTGTACAAATTTTTCGCGGATTTGATCGGATCAAGCTAGGTGCACTAAAATTGATCCAAAGCCAAATTAGCCATTAAATTGATTGTTCCCCTTTTGATGATTAGTTGGTTCCTTCTGTTCTAGGCTTCCAGCTGATAATAGTCTATGTCATGTTCTCTTCTCTTATTCTCTCATATTGCTGTTTTTTATTTGTCACTTTGTAGCTCCGTTCTTTCTGATGTTAACTATTATTTCCTCTGTTAATCAAGATGAATGTTTTATTAGGCATGAGTTGGTTGGGAATAAAAGTAGCAAAATAAATACTGATTCGTGTGGTGCCATGGGATTTTAGGGTGATCGAGCTGAGAAGGTCATTGTATTCATCATACTTCAGAATATACGCAAGAAAAATATTGTATCAAAGTCGTACGAACACACGAACGACTTACTTTTGGGCTTGATGTAGAGCAGGAAGCAACGCAGGCTTGATGCAGTGTAGACTTGACGCAGTGCAGGACGTAGATGAAGCAGAGCAGGAGCGGTCGCGCAAATGTGCGCTGCCCAGAAACCTTATTGCTGCCCCCATGCAGGTCTTCACGGCAGCAATGGCTCAGAGATACCACTCACCCTCCTTCCAGGTGCACACAGGGAAGAAAGGCCGGCGTAGTTCGAACAACACAGTACAACAGCACAATATCACCAGAGAGGAAGAGGACAATAGGAGAAGGAAAATGAAAAGTTCGCGTCTACAAGCCTGGACGTCTCCAGGTCTTTTATAGACGTGCAAATCACTCTCTAGTAACTGCCCTCATTGAACTAAAATAATTCACTGGTAACTGCTTAATTATTCACTGGTAACTGATCAATTATTCATTGGTAACTGATAAAATTCAAAACCGAATAATGGTAATTAAGTAGTCTCATAACCAGTTAAAAGGAGAGAGAGATGATGCGAGGTTCAGCAAAATAAGGTGGACATGGTCTGCCAAGTGGTGCGCCACGTCACGGCGCGGTCGCAAGTCACAAGTCAAGCGATTTTCACGCGAAAATACGCAAATACGCGCGCACGCGCGCGTGTATTTAGCCAAAGCCACCATCCACTTCCATAATTCAAGGAGTGGCATGGACTCCACCTTATAAATTGGTCTCCCCCACTTTGCCTAAGCAATATGGTACTAAACCTTGCATACTTTGGAATTTAAGAAAATGGGTCACAAACAACGGGCCTATTTCTAACAGTTTGCGATAAAAATTACGGACAGAGAGATAATCGCTTGCGATTTTGGATTATACAGATGTTGGGCTTTTAATATGTACTACAATTAACTTGTAGACCCCGTTTTGAAAAAATACTCCGTTTAAAAGTTAGGTACTGTAGCAAAAGACAAAAGTCGTTTTTAAAAGCCGAAAAGAACAGGCCTATAGTGTATAAAAATAGGGAGTTTTAAACCACCTTAAGATTAATCTTATATATTATAGGATCGATCTTAAGCAGATCATAAGCAAAAAAGACTTGAGACCGGTCCTCAAGCTAAAGACTTGACCATAAGCATTAAAATACAAAATTTTTTTTGAATCCTATGTTCTTTCTCCCCCACCAGTCAATCACCGTGGTATGAGAGATATTTTTACTGCCGAGTGGGATCCTTGTTATAGCCAAACGGTGACTTTAAACATAACAAAGTCGACCTTAACAATTAGATAAGTTCCACCTTAAACTCGTTACAATATATACACTCATGTCCTAGGGTATTGTAGGACTAGGGCCTGCAGTACAATAATAGCAAATAAAGTGGTCCGACATATCACATCTATCCACAGCTGGTCAACCAACTACCCCTACTTCGGCTTGATGGCACATGGACCCTGTCCAGTGAAACAAGGCCGTTCTGGCCGTGAGGACAAGCCACATACTACACGCACACGCCAAGGTCCTGGCAGTATACTCCATATAACAAACCCGGGGGACTTCCTCGTCGCTCGCCACTGCCACGTCGCGCCTGCACCCTCCTGCGTCGACGCGTGTGCGTGCGCTGCCCAACCGCGCAGGCTTTCCATCGATAGCAAGCCGCAGCTTTGGGTCTTCGACGCATTTCGTCGTCCTCTTTTTCTCCTCCTTGAGCCCTAAGCCACGAGCCCAACCAATCCCCCATTGCCCCCTCGGCTGTACCTCTCCCCCCATGCCGGCCGTGGCGTCTCCTCCTGACAACCTTGAGCCGCGCCGTCTACTCCCCGCTACGCGATCCGCTGCCGCCACCTCCACCCCACCGAACCACACAACCCCAACCCCACGCCAAACCCTAGCCCGATCCGCCCCGTCTCCACCCCTCCCGGTCGCGCGCCCCCCCCGCGCGCGGTCTCGCCGTCCCCTCATACGCGCTCGGCGCCGCCTCGCCGCGAATATCGCGATCGGCGCCGTGCCGAACCCGGCTACCCGTGGCGCGGCCGTCGTGGCCGGCGTCCCCGTGATGATCCCCACCCGTCTCCACTCCTCCGGCGATCACGCGCCGTCCCCAGTCTCCTTCGCCCCTCCTTCCGCTTCGCTCGGCGCGCGCGCCCGCGCAGATATCGCGATGACTGGCGCCGTGCCAAACCAGGCTACCCGTGGCGCGATCGATCGGCAGCCACGGCGCCGTGATGCCGGGGGATAGGGAAGACTGGCTTTCCCGCAGCTGCGCCCCGTGCTCCGTTCTGCTATCCTCGCCTGCCATCCCCTACATCCTCCCCGCCCTTGCGCTCGTGTCGTCCCCTCCCATAGCCGCCGCCGCACGCTGCCTCCTCTCCCTCCCGTCCTCTCACGGGGGATAGGGAAGACTGGCTTTCCCGCAGCTGCGCCCCGTCCTCGGTTCTGCTATCGCCACCATTGCCGCATCTCCCCCTTCTCCTCAAATTCTTCTCCTCGCTCTCCCCTATCGGCTGTCGCGGCCGTTGTATTTTGCCAGTTTGAAGGTTGGTTCTTCGGTTGGGATTTTTGTGGGTCTAGCAATCTGTGGCCCGTTTTTGTCCGGTGATTTCGGTTTTGTATTGGAGTCTTGGAGTTAGTTGAAGTTTACTGCTGTGATTCTCGGCCGTTGTTGGGCCAAAGCTTCGTTCTTGTTTCTTGTGAATATCAAAGTGGTGGTCGTAATTTTTAGGGGAGAGAAGAAGCGTGGGTGGGAGATTTGGTTGGAAGCTTAGTACTGTATGATAAGCTACAACTCCATTTTTCTATTGATGCAAGAATTGAAGGTGGGAAGTGCTGGTGTGGAGATTTGAGATTGAATTCTGAGTGAGAGATCAAAGATTGTACTTGGTCCTGTTGGAGGCTGAATTCTTATTAGTAAGCTAAATTTGATTTTGGTTGGTGTAAATCTTTGGAAGTGGGCGGCTTGGTTCTGGGGCTGTGCTTGGTGTGAGGATTTGAGAAGTTGTAGCTGAAGCCAAAAGAGATCAATGGCGTCGCTGTCAGAAAGTGAGCGGACAAATAGGGGAAGCATGTGGGAACTAGATCAGAACCTTTATCAGCCCATGGCAGATGCTGAGTAACAAGGTAGGATCCCTCGGTCATCCAGTGATTGATTTATTTTCCTATACCACTCTTTCCATGCTTTTGATTTGAGGTAAATTCGATATATTGCTGATGCTTACTCTTTGTGTAATTCGATGTAGTGCTGATGCTTACACCGCGTGCCATTACTCAGGTTGTTTAATCTAGGACTTCGCTGTTTTTAGGGTTGTTTCTGCTTGGCGGCCCTTCACACTTTTCTTTTGTGCCTCGATGCCTTCCACAGCCTTGGACACCGAGTGGCATGATGTGAATCCGTGGTCATCCAATGATTTGTTTTCATTGCACCAGTACTTCTGAATATTTGAGTTCATTGGAGGTAAGAACGGTGTGCTTTTGGTACTTCCTTTTGTGTGCCACTACTCAGCTTTGTTTACTTGGTTGTTCATCGTCGGTTCGATCTCTTCAGGGTGGTCGATAGGTGCCTCAACCCTGCAAGCTAATGGTCTCTATAATTTAAGGTGTGTGATGCAAGAAAAATCAAACATTGCTCTGTTCACTAAGTTTCAATGTACGTTCTTCAAGTGACTTGACATACCCTGGGTTAATCTTATTTGGTACATCTATTATAACAATCTGCCCAGTATGGAGCCAAAAAAAGGTTCTTTCTGGTTGCACGATATTTGCAATTTTTTTTCTTATACTCAAATAAATATTCAGATAAAACCTCAAGATATGGTGCTTCAGTTAAGTTTGGTTTAACAGTTTGTACACCCAGCTGCTCCAATAATTATGGCCCCATCTGCTTTCTTTTGCTATTTGCAAAAAATATCTCTTGAATAGTGCTCCCAGACTATTCCCCACTGTTTTACGTTTTAAGGTTCATATGATTTGCTGTGCTGGTGGGTAATTGTTCCGTGTTTTAGGTCCAATTGTAAACTGGAGCACATGGTATGGGACAACAATAGACAGTGATTAGTTTTGGGTGGCCACGCTACAGATTTGCTCCTAAATTAGAAGTTGTGTTCACATCTAGCCGAATGAGCAGCCAACGAATCACATCGCTAATGGAAAGCTAACTTGCAAGTCTACCACACCAATCAAGCTATTCTGTCATTGATTAGCTTTCAGTATTCAGTTCCATTGAGGGGGTGTTTGGATGAGGATAAGCAGCCGATGAAACACATTGTTCCTTGCAGATCAACCACGTGAGGTTATTTAACTATCAACCTATTGTGTCTTTGGTGAGCTTAAGTATTCAAGCCCACTGAGGGGGTGTATGGATGAGGGCGTGTCAGAATTCCACTTGCCATCATAGCAGATAGAGCAGACAGTGCGGCACCAACCAGCTATGTTTTTATCTAATAGTGCACTCCATTTCCTCTATTTAGAGAAAGGACAGGGCATTTAGTTCCTCTGTATTTTGTGCAGGACAGCAGATGACAAGCCACATTATTTGTAGGATATAGTTGTTAAGATCCTTTGATTATTTAATACAAACCTTTTGTGTGAAAAACTTTTTCTGCATTGTACAGTTGTCCAAAGCCTTCATTTGTTTAATGCGCAAAAGCATTGATCGCACATGTCAATGTCTCACTTGTTTGTTATCCTTTATCAGGAGCCCCTATCAGCTGCGCTCTCTGCTATCAATATATTGATGTACTTGACTGGCTGGTTTTCGTTCTTCCTGCTAGTGTATTACAAATTACCTGTTAAACCCCAGACTAAGATGACATACTACGAATATACTGGCTTATGGCATATCTATGCAATATTATCAATGGATGCATAATTCTGGAGCTCCATATTCCATACTAGGTATGTAGTTGCTCAAAGCCATAGACATGTACTTAAAACTTCGGTATGCTGTCAATGTCTGTGATATCTGACGCACCATTCTTCAACCTGTAGGGATATCGACTTGACTGAGAAATTGGATTACTCTTTAGCTGTGGCTCTACTTGGTTACTCTTTAATCCTCGCATTGCTAAGGACTTTCAATGTCAACGATGAGGCTACCAGGGTGATTTTGCTGCCCCTATTTTGGCATTCATTACAACACACATGTTGTATCTTAACTTTTATGAGCTTCACTATGGTAGGTTAGCTTGTTGACAACCCTTCTGCCAAGCCCCATGGACTCTTTTGTCTTTTTTAGATCTGGTATAGTCATTTACATATTTAATTATTATGTTGTGCTAAATCATGTTTTGTGCTGTCAATCTTAATCGTTTGGATGTTACATTTGCATATTGTAGGAAGGAAGACCTTTCTAATAGATAATGGAAAGCTATGGGTAATACTGAAGGCCATTAGCCATATGGTTCAATCCAGTAGCAGCCGTTTGTTCTCGGAATGTTGTAGTCCATGCATCTGTTTGTGGAAGAAAGTTGTTCATAGGATTGTTATTGCATTGCTCGAGGAGATTGAATATGGATCCTTTTTTGGTATACCATCCTCTCCATGAAATTTACCGGACAGTCACAAAACCAGAGACATATATTAGACCAAGAAAGGTATGGTCGCATATTTTTTATTTCTTGTTCTGTGATAGACTACGAGTGCTTTCACTATCAAGGCCCGTTTTCTGCATGGTTTTGTCTTCCAACAAAACAATGCAGTTTTCTTGAGCTTTAGCTTTATGATTAAGGTATGTTGCATATGGATATTTTGTCTTGCAGACTTACACTATGCATCATCTATTGCTATATCTATTGCCTTGCCAATGAACACTGAGCAGTATAATTTATCTTCGAGAGTATCTCAAAAAGCTAATTATTAATTTCATATCTCCTAATGTGCTATTTGCTTGAATGTGTTTGTATGGTGTTGTTATTGCTGCTATCTTTGTTTTTTCTCTACTCAATCATCTGTGTGCCACTTCTCCCGCATGTTATCATTATTCGAACAACAATAGTGCTTACGAGAATGTGTACACATTGTTACCTTCTTATTGCTCTTTGTTTTCCATGATTCAACGCTTTTAGCTTTTTCCTTTGCTTGGTTGCTTGCTTTAATGCGTCGTGTTTGCATTCCCTAACTTGCAAACAAATTATCACATATTGTTGTTACTCATAGTAACAACAGTTGTTTCCCAAATTGTATATGCATTCCTAAAGTGTGTACATATTTTTACCTTAATACTCTTTTTCCCCCTCACGGTTCAACGATTTTAGCTTTAGTTTTTACCTACTTGCTCTACTTAGTGCGGCATGGTTGCGTTTCCTAATTTGTAGATGAGTTATTACATATACCTACCTAAATGCTCAATGGAGTTTTTGGCAATGTCCGCTTCTTTTTATTTGCTTTTCTGAGACGCTTTACCTTATTAGTCCTGTGCTACAAACCACCATATATATTACTTATTTAATTCCTTTATTAGTTTCTTTATGTTACACCACTTTTATTCGCTTTCGCAAACTAACCCTGTTTTATTATGCTTTGCTGCTAATTCAGTTTTTCTGCGCCACCTATTTGATCACGCTACCTACCTACCTGTTCTTATATGTAGTGGTACTTTTGCCGTAAGAGTTAGTAATTTGTATACTTTTAATGGCTTTCTGCTCTATTTATTTCAAGTTACCTACATAAAACTGCTGCAAATAGATTTGTACCACTTATAGACAAAAAAAATTTCCCTAATTTCTTACTACTTTTTTACCTTATACTGCAGCGCCTACCACACAGCCAATTGTACCCCTTCCATGGAAGCGTCACCATGGTCACACAATTTTCTATATATGTTTCTGCCCTGCTATTAAGATTGTGTTTCCGTTTCCTTTTGTATCTTTTATTTACTTGCGTTTCCTAACACATAATGCCCTGTATATAATGTACCTGAGGTTTTCTCACTCCAGAGTAGTACTAATCTAAAATGCTTCTTTGTACATATGTAGGCCAATTAGCATTACAAAGCTGCTTTGCATCTAAGTGGTACATTAACATACCAATACCTGATGTGCACACTCTCCATAGCCTGTATTACTCATTAACCTTGTTCTTAAAAGTACTTTTTTTTTGCTCCAAATACTACATCATATGCTTCTTCATTCAGATGTAGCCGCTTTGTTCTAAATAACATTGTATTATGCAGGATTAGTAATCGACCACACCACAATCGAATGGCACGAAGGAAACCGCGATCAAGCCAATCCTATTACAAAAACAGTTCGCAAACTAATATAACTTATACCTAACAAGGCTCTGGTATGCAATTAAAATGGAACCTTATACATATGTTTTTTATTGATTTCCCACACATATTTTTATTTCCTGCTCTTCAAAACTATATCATAAACAAAGCTTATCATACAGGCTCACCATTCTTCTCAATAAATTGGTGCCAAATTAGTTTCTAATTTATGTACAGATTTCATTTCTACAAGGAGAACAAGGACGATAAAGAGGCTCTAGGAGTGATAGGAAAAAGTTAGGGATTAAGATACGTGTTATCCATTGCTTTCTCGAGTACTGCGGGTTTCCTATTTTGAGTTGCTGAATTTATTCACCTCTTTTGCTGATTATTATTACCGTGATTAGCATTCAAGCTATTTGATCAAATTTCGGTCGAGTTCATGGTTATGTTTATGCGAGTTAGGACAACAAGGATGTTCATGGTGATGATTGAATGGTGGGGTTAGGGATTAAGGTGATGTTTGTGTAAAACCATTTAAGTGGCATAGGAAACAAAGTTGCGTTAATAGCTAAGAACAGATGCTGAGTTTTTCACAGCTATAATACAAATATAAAAGGGGAGTTTGTCCGTAAAAACTAAAAAAAGCTCTTAACCCACGCACAGCTACCCTAACCCACATGCCCATAGTGCTTGTGGATTTTCAGAATGATTTGGCATAGCACTAACATATAGTGCTAAGTATCTCTCAGCTGTTTTTTTATAAGATTTCCACATTGCTGCTTACTGCTATTGATGATAAGCCCTACCAAAACAGTTGGATGCTTGCAGTACAAAACTTAATCTCAGTTCATCAATATTGGCATACTCGTTTGTAGATTTAGTATTAGCGACATTTCATATGTTTGCAATGTTCTTTCAAATATTCAGGAGCTTTTTGAGAAAGCAAATGTTCCATTTGTTGGGACACCCTCTAAGGAATGTCGTCGTGCTTCTGATAAGGTATGCACTTCTTTCAGCCTATTGTTTTTATTTTTTCTGTTGTGCTTTCCAGTCCATTATTTCACAGCAAATTGCTTATAGAATAGCTTCGTTTGTACCATACTGCCTCATACAGAGCAACCGTGCCTTAGCACCACGTGTTGATCAGGATGAGCGGCGTAAAGGTGGCGGCGGGAAATCTTCAGCTGATTATGGGTTAGATTGATTAATTTGTTGATGCTTTTCTTTCTTGGTCTTCCACAGACGAATTTGTCATGAGTATATGGGTATGAGTGTTCACTGGATGAAATGCCTTTGCCTTTACTCACCCACCAGCTGTTTGATGAAATGCCTCACCTAAAGAACATTTTATGGGTATGAGTGTTCACTGGATGCTCTTGCAATGCGAGATGATGATATCGACCTCCTCACTTTTGTCTATATTAGTAATTGAAAGAGTTGATGAGAGGGCTGGGCTATCATGTTTGGTCTCGCTCTTGTTTCTCATACTGGTGAGCAGTGCATGTGAAAGGTATACACAAGTGCCTACTCTTTTAGCTTGTTTCTTTTAAGTTTAATGTCAAATAAATTTTGAAAATGGATCCTGTTTAATGTGTTGTTCTGGCTGATTGTAGGGTTCTTGATATGCGTTTCTGGGTGATTTTAAACTTTGTTCCTTGCATGGTGATTCCTGCAATACTATTCTTGTTCCCTCGAGAGTATACACATTCAAGCTTTTGGTTTCTTGCTACAGGTAACGTAACAGTTAATGATCTAATGCATTGAGACTTGCTAGCCTTTTAAAAAAATACTTATTTGATTGACATCCTGGTGTAGGTTTTTACCTTCTAGCAAGATTCGAAAGCCTTGCTGACAGAAAGGTTTACAGTGTGAATCGGTACTTCATTAGCGGCCATTCCTTGGAGCACCTTTGCTTCTCCATGGTTACCTTGATACTTACTGTGATGTTGTCCTTCAGAAACATTAAGATCGTCAGGTACCAATTAGCCAATGTTCATCAGATTTAGACTTTGGAGAGCTATTTTCTTGAATTATTCTGCTCAGTCTTATGCAGTAATCTTGTAGGTTTAGTTACTTGAAGATTTTCGCTTTCCTTCTACTGTTAATTTTCGCTTTCCTTCTACTGTGAATTTTCGTCCCTTTTATTTTGGTACACATGGTGGCTGACGCGGCGTGGCGCCGCGCCTATGTTTCTAGTTTTCCTAATTCATCGAGAAGTACAATGTAGTCACGTACAAGTACATAATTTGCTAGAGATGTGGACTATTGGATGTCTAGTTACAATGGTACATATGGCGTCTGTCAAGCATCTCTTAGCTTTAGGCATCAATACATTTATTAATGGATTTGATGCCTAATAGATTTACTAATGGATTTGATGCCTTCTTTCTTAAAAAGTGTTGGCGCATTGTGGCACATGATTTCTGTAAGTTATGTGATAGCTTCCTTTAATGGGGACCGGAACATTTCAAGTATAAATTCTTCAAATACTCTGCCGAGAGCTCACTGCAAGGGCTGGTCTGGGTCCGACATGACCGATGTAAGTGACATGATGTACGTTACAAGCATATAAGTATAAGTATAGATAAGCATTGAAATGATGAAAAAAAAATAATGATATAAATAAAAACTGTTATGTAATGTTATATTTACTATTTGTTATGCAAGTATTTTTATCAAAAAGTATCTAAAAAAGAAAGTTTTGGTCACATGTGATAAGTATTGAGGAAAAAAGTGAGTATTTTCTCTCTTCTGATATATATATATATATAATATTAAAATATTATAAATAAAGTTTTGCAACAATCTATTTTAAAAAAATAAAAGTATGTATATATGCCAAGTTATTTAAACATGTTTTAAAGATGACATCAACGCAAATGTATGGGTCACATTGCTAGTTCCTGTAAAATTCTCACGTTCCAAATGAGCTTCACAATAGAATTGTAGATTATATGCACCAGTTGGTGAACTATGGCCTAAGCGATTATACTAAGCTAAAGCAATAAATCTTTCCTCAATTTTGCTCATGCCAACGAGAAGAAAAGCTTGCTCTGAGGTCAGTCAGACAAGATGGCCGACGGGACGAACATATAATGTGACCAACCAATGGTGACGTTTCGGTGGAAAAGTATGGTTGCGTTCGATACAAGCTTAACAAACTTCCACGACGTCGTTGCCTAATGATGCTGCCACTAAACAAAGGTTACCCAGGTCTGGAAGCGAGAGTTTGTACTCCTCGTTGAGCAACTCGCTGAGTTTGGGGAGGAAGCTGCCCATCGCCTCCGTCGCAAACTCCACAATCTCGATCGGTAAGTTGCTTAATTTCTTTCTTTTGTTTGGTGGTTGCTACGTGCGGGGTCATGAGGGCAGCTTATGGTGCTCTAACCGGCTTACGGTTTAACTTTTTGGCTGTCATTTTTAGCTGAAATTTACTGTAGTTGTTAGCTTTTTTGAGAAAAAATAAAGAAAAAAAAGAAAAAATTTAAAAAAATCTATTATATTATCACGGATAATACAAAGAAATAAGAAAAAAACCCAAAGAAACCCCAAAAAACTAAAATTAGAAGGCACCTTGTTTCAAATGATCTCTAGTTTAAATAAATTAAAAGCTAAAATAAATAAGAAATTAAAATCGTTTGGAGTAGAGCCTATAGCTAGCTTAGAAGTTTGACGTGATCTTGGATCTAGACAAAAAAGGACCAATTGAGTCTGCCAGACTTTTCACTCGAGCCAATTGTACAACTCGAGCCAACGGTGCTAGCGGTGGTGGTAGTAGTCTTTTTGTTAACGGTGCCAAGCTACGTGGAGCTATTGTACTTGAGTGGGAAGAAAAACAAGTGATAATTAAGAGAGATATATACCAAACTATGGGGGTGATCGTTTTAGCGATGGCTTTTGGCTTTTGGCTGAAATTTCACTGTAGCTGGCTTTTTTTTACTGTAGCTGAGTTAGTGGATAGTGTAGTGAATAGTGAAAAAAAAGCTGAAGCTAGAAGCTGAAGCCGAAAAAAAGCCAAACCGATCACCCCCTATGTCTCTCCGTATATTTTAGTATATGAAGTAAATGCTTTTTTTCTTCTGCGTGCAATATGTCCATGTTAATTAATTGTGCGTCTCTCTTATTTTTCATTTAGATGTACTTCTGATCGATATCTTTAAGTAAACACAACTTTAGTGTCAAAGGGAAAATCAAGGATAGCTATAATTCAGTTAAAGGAAATGATTGTGTATTTAAAAGCGAGAACACCTAAAAGGACTACGTATCTTTTTCGTTAAAAATAACACCTAAATTCGAGCCGAAGAGACATGATTGAGTTTTTCTTTTGGCTGTAATTAGCATTTCGTAGGAATTCACAAGGAAAGCGCTCTGTGTGAATTTGGTAGGGTGGTAGCAGGAAAGCGCTATGTGCGAATCATTTGATACTCAAAATTTTAAAATAGATCTAATCGTGTAATTGCGTGGCCAAACTGCTAGTTATCATAAAAAAATGCATTTTTAAAATTGCAGTTGTGCTTCCCAAAGTGACTTTAGTTACGTAAAACATCCGGGTAAGGCGATTTTTGCACATAACGCCGGTAAATTTGTTAGAAAAGTTGGCAAATTACGGCATATTTTAATCCAGAAATTAACAATTAAGATCATGACAAGTATTGTGCTAGTACTGCTCATTTTAGAACACCGAATGGTGCAACTATCTCTAAGAACGATCTGAAAAGATCGAGAGACAAAGTGTTATACCAGAGGCGGGGCGGTGCGGAGGCACCGGATGCGCCGCTCGCTCGATTGACATGAGCAGTGTTCGATGTAGTCGATCTCGGTTGGTGCGGGGAGGTACGGTGCGGTCCCTCGAATGGCCTTCTGGAATTTGTCGTACTTGCCGTGTACTGGAATGCCACCGAGAAATAGCCGATCACGCTGTGTACGAAGCGGCGATCGCGGCGGCGCTCCCCAAAAACCTGATCGCCCGCCTATCCGTGCAGATATCGCAGCGGGCGTGGTTCCGAGGCTGCTCTCCCAAGCGCTTTGCGCGCAGGAGCTAGGATGGGGAAGCGTAAAAGCAGCGCATTTTATGGAACAATGGAGAATAGCTCACGTATGAATCGCACAAGGGAGGAAGCCATTATGTGCCATCAATCACTAGTAACATCCACCATCAAAGCATCGATTACTAGAGAATAGCTCACGTATGAATCGCACAAGGAGGAAGCCATTATGTGCCATCAATCACTAGTAACATCCACCATCAAAGCATCGAGCATACTAGAGAATAGCTCACGTATGAATCGCACAAGGGAGGAAGCCATCATGTGCCATCAATCACCGTAACATCCACCATCAAAGCATCAGTTACTAGTAACGGAAAAGTCACTGAATGCATATTCAACTCACGTGTAGCACATCTTCCACCCTTTTCAACTTCTCAACAGGTGTAACTAGGTTCCACCCATTTAAGTTGAGTTAATCTCCTCTTGATTTCCCATGTGGGATTGCCTTGGAATTTATTAGATTTAATTGAAATAAAATTAGGCCAACCCAATATACTCCAATAATCCCCACCAAATTCCAAGGCACATAAGAAATACTCTCATTTCCACTGTTGTTTGATATACGGTGTTTCGATGGAGATCGTTAAGTTGAACATCCACCTAGGTCGAGAGTCGCACTCATCCACAATCGAACAATGGACTATGCCTTGAATTGACAGTTTTTTGCGAACAAGCTTTACCAAAGCCCTTTACTGGTACTAGGCTGCCAAATGCATCCCCTCGGTTTGGAGCGTATAAGTCATACTCCCTGGCCTTTCATGAACTTCTAGAGATCACCCAATCTCATAAACTGTGACCAGCAGTCAAGCTCAAATAGGTGTGTTCCTTATAAGATGTTACGAGGACAACATCTCTGCTAAACCAGGCCACTCGGAACACATTAAGGTATAAACCAACTTGCCATACAGATTAGGAGAGAAATGCATCTTTAATGGAATATGCCTTTTGCAAAGGTTCTCTCCTCCCAGTCAGCACATAGCTTGTTTCACCACCCTACTTCACGGGATCTCCGATCACATAGGATAGGTTACCACTACAGCATGACTCATGTGGGTCTCAGGCCCATTTCCTTCGATGCATCATCTATCACATTACGTGATAGACCCTTTGTGAATTGGTCTGCCAAGTTCTTAGCCGTCTGGACATAGTCCAACGCTATTACTCGGAGTTTTTCGTTTTCGACGGACTTCAACCGCCTCTTCACATGCCTTGATGACTTCATGTTGTCCTTAGAATTGTTCACCTTGACAATCACCGTTTGATTATCACAATTCATCAAGATAGCCGGTACTGGTTTTTCAACAACCGGCAAATCCATAAGGAGTTCACGAAGCCACTCAGCCTCAACAGTGGCAGTGTCTAATGCTGTGAGTTCGCTTCCATTGTTGACCTCGTTAAGATGGTGCGCTTGCAAGACTTCCATGAAACAGCGCCACCTCCAAGTGTGAACACATATCCACTTGTGGCTTTAATCTCATCGACATCGAATCCAATTTGAATCACTAAAACCCTCTAGTACCCTAGGGTACCCGGTGTAGTGAATACCATAACTCACAGTGCCCTTAAGATAGCGCATTACTCTCTCAAGAGCACGCCAATGATCATCTCCTGGATTTGAAACAAACCGGCTTAGTTTGCTCACAGCAAACGAGATGTCGGGCCTCGTAGCGCTGCTAAATTACATAAGTGAGCCAATAATCGAGAATATCTCAACCGATCTCTTGTTATCCTTTTGTTTTTCCGCAGTATCACACTAGCATCATAAGGTGTCGGAGCCGGCTTGCAATCACTATATCCAAAGCGACTCAAGACTTTTTCCACATAATGGGATTGTAAAAGTGTAACCCCACCATCACCTTTTCTCACTAGCTTTATATTTAGGATAACATCAGCCTCTCCCAGATCTTTCATCTCAAAATTTTGAGACAAAAATTCCTTGACCTCCTTAATCACATTAAGGTTTGTCCCAAAGATCAGTATGTCATCAACATACAAGCACAATATCACTCCTTCATCTCCACCATAGCGATAGTACACACATTTGTCAGCTTCATTCACAACAAAGCCAGCAGATGTTAAAGTCCTATCGAACTTATCATGCCATTGCTTAGGTGCTTGTTTAAGGCCATACAAAGATTTCAACAATTTACACACCATTCCTTCTTGACCTTTTGCTACAAATCCATCTGGCTGATCCATATAAATCTCCTCCTCTAACTCTTCATTTAGGAAAGCTGTCTTAACGTCCATCTGATGAACGAGAAGACCATGAGAGGTTGCCAAAGAAAGTAGCACTCGGATTGTAGTCAATCGGGCAACCGTGAGTAAGTATCAAAAAATCTTCGCCTTCTTTCTCGTATAACCCTTGGCCACAAGCCTTGCCTTATACTTTTCAATCGTACCATCAGGCCTAAGCTTTTTCTTAAACACCCACTTACATCCCACAGGTTTGCATCCGTAAGGACGATCAACAACCTCCCAAGTTCCATTAGATATAATAGAATCCATTTCACTCCGTACCGCCTCCTTCCAATAGTCAGCATCGGGAGATGAATATGCCTCATCAATGGTTCTTGGAGTGTCATCCACGAGGTATACAATGTAGTCATCACCAAACGACTTTGCAGTCCTTTGTCTCTTACTCTTTCGAGTAGCTACAGTGTTATCTTCCTCAGGATTTTCCACAAATGTTTGTTCAACGTGTTCTATCGGATCAAACGATTCAGGGGTTAATGCTAGTTCTTGACTAGAAGAGCTAGGTACCTCTTTCATCGGAAACACATCCTCAAAAAATGTAGCATCTCTGGATTCCATAATTGTACCAACATGCATGTCGTACTCAGATTTTATTATTAAGAACCTATAACCCACGCTGAATAGCATAACCAAGAAAAACACAGTCCACGGTTTTGGTCCAAGCTTGCGCTTCTTTGGAATTGGCACATTAACCTTGGCCAAACAGCCCCAAGTTCGCAAGTATGAGAGATTTAATCTTTTCTTTTCCCATTCCTCGAATGGTGTTACATCTTTATTCTTTGTAGGAACTTTATTTAGGACATGACTTGCAGTCAATATAGCCTCACCCCACCATTCCTTGGAAAGTCCCGCTGTGTCTAACATGGCGTTAACCAATTCGATTAGAGTGCGGTTCTTTCTTTCAGCAATCCCATTAGATTGAGGTGAATATGGAGGCGTCCTCTCATGAATAATACCATATTCCTCACAAAATAAAGTGAACTCATTTGAAAAATATTCTCCACCACGATCCGACCTTATCCGCTTGATCTTTCTCTCAAGTTGGTTTTCTACTTCAGCTTTATAGATCTTAAAATAATGCAAAGCTTCATCTTTTGTTTTCAAGAGATACACGTAGCAAAATCTAGTAC